>CM060700.1:45805220-46175220 GCA_030686995.1 Artemisia argyi
TGCATTTTGTTTTCCAAAGCCAATGTCTGTCATTGTTTAAACATATCATCATGATCATTAGAAGCTTCTGTAAGGCCATGACTATTAAGTGGTTAGTTATTATTAAGATGGTTGATTTGTTACGGGTAGTAATTTAATTGGGATGCCAAACTTGGTAAGCGTTTTTCTAACCTTTCATATTCGATGCAATAATTGGTTGTCAATTATTGCTAAAATAAAAACTTTGCCATATTTTAAATCTGGATACAATGTTTTGTTCTTTTTAAGAATTTTTTCTTGCTTAAGAAATCCTGACGTTTTAAACAATTTTGGTTTTGGTAAATTTGGTTGTGGCAAAGTTGAAAATTCAAGAAAATGAATAATTTGAATTATAGGGTACCGGGAAAGCTGAAAGTGGGATCCAAAGCCCAAAAAAATTGAATAGTCTGAATAGGTAACTGCGAAAGCTGAAAATAGGATCAAAAGTCAAGTATGACTAGAACTATCTTCAAATAGACACAAGAAATATAAAAGTATACTATCATCAAATGGACACATGGGGTGTTTGATTTGAACTTAATTGATTTAATATGAAAAAACTGAATTAACTAAGTTATATAAAAACGGTTTGTTTCAAATGACTGAAAATATTAAGTAATAAAATTGATATTATCGGTATTAAGTCATCTTTTAATTGAAAATAACTTAATAAAATTTAACAAACAAGACATATATCATTTATAGAAAACAGGAACACAACCTTTTTTTTCGTTTTTTATTTATTGTTAATATTTTTTTTATGAAATAGCAATTATTTATAGGCACGGCATATTAGATATTCATAATTTGATTATCATTAAAAATAAATAAAAATAAAAAATTGGCACTATAACTCAATTATGATTTAGAAAAGAAAATGCCACTAGGTTAGTCATCAAAAGATAACATTCATATTTGATAGTATATGTTATGTTTTTTTCTTGGTGAATGTGCTTAAGACATAAGGGATTTAATTCATTTGGCATAATCTGTACTGCATATAATAGAGGATGACTCTCTCTCTTCAAATGCTAAGACTACAAAAAAAAGTATAGTGTACAACACTTTAATACAAATAATTTTCAGACGTACAAGGCAAGAAGCATAGTATACATAACTTTGATGCACGTATTAAAAAAAATAAAACACCACATTAATACTATTTAATGTAGTCAATTAATTAACTGGTAAATAAATACAATTAATACAGTTATTAAAACACCACTTACATAATAAATATAAATTATTAAGCATATTGTACAACCAAACTAAACACAATTCCTGCATTAAATGTCACTAATACAAATAATAAAGCACATTATACAAATATTCAAGCCCGAATGGGTGCGGGCCAAACGGGCTCGAGCCCGAACGAGCACGGGCCAAGTTCGGGCTCAAGCTAAACGAAATTCTTAATATCCGTAAATCTATTGTCAAAAAGAACAGAATAAACTAAAATACATGATTCACCGAAAAATTGTATTTCAGAGTACCCACCGCCGCAACGCCCGGGTACCCTGCTAGTATATATATATATATATATATATATATATATATATATATACTATATATATATATATATATATATATATCTATGTGTGTGTGTGTGTGTGTGTGTATATACATACACACACATACACACACACACACACACACACACACACACACACACACACACATATATATATATATATATATATATATATATATATATATATATATATATATATATATATATACACCATAGGTGGATTTAGATCAGAGGCAAGAATATGTTAAAAGACTTCAACGAACGAACAATGATAGTCTTCTTATTTCATAGGAGTTTCCATATTATGACTTAAAATATTCTTGTTATTGTATTTATGGTCAAATATAGGATTATTTTTTGTGAATTATCATATATTTTGTATAATAAGATTGAAATTTTTGTACAATAAGTGATTTTACAGAATGATAATGATATCTTTGCTTGTTTTTGCTGATTATAGTTAAATATTTGTAAGGAAAATGCCACTTGTAAATGATAGGTACATGGATTTTGCAAAACCCCGCAAAAATCCATATAATTAACAACGTTTAATTATATATTAATCTTCGTCATTATTTTTTATCACCATTTTTACGGAGAAATTTAAAATTTTTCTTATTATACTATATTTGCGAAATCACGTCATCCCATAATTCACCAAATGACGGAACAAGTTCTCGACACGTTTAACGAAACTTAAATATTTCACTAATCATATATTAACACTAAACACAAACTTAATGGGCCAATAAAACTTTAGCCCAACCTTTTCTCGGTTACTGTTCACCCAGCCCATCAAGGGCCCAATTTTCCCTTTTTATTTTCATTTTTCAATCGAGCAGACCCCCTCCAAAACGCCCTGTTTTCTTTCAAATTCTAAACACAACATATACATATTTTTATACCTCCTAATTGTCTACCCGCCAAAGAAGTAGGACGCCAAATTTTAGCTTCTAAGACGAACATTTGATACGTTTAATAGAGGCAAAGTGTTTGGCCAAAATCTAACCCATTCGACACATATAAAAATTCCAAACTCAACCATTTTAATCCCGGTTTGTTTCTAAATGATTCTAATAATATTTCAAGCATCGTTTCATGATTTATACTGAGTTTCATCAGCTATGGATCAAGTTCTACACTATTTTCCAAATTGTGTAAGTATATATGTTCTAGTCGAAATATATGGTACAAACTCAATTCTCATTTTCCTTATTTCACTCTCACAACTCTTAAAGTCATCTTAACAGTAAAATCTCAATAATATCTCAACAATCTGTGACTTCGAAATAGTAGAAACATGTGTAAATGCCTTAAAACTCAATATATAACTCGTACGTATACTTATATATACGTATGACTCTTTTCTCCATCACCACCTCTCCCACACAACTCCCTTGCATGTTTCTCAGTCCCTTTTCATCATTTAGAAACCCCAAGAAGACCAGAAGTACCCACGTTCTCCGTTGGAAGCTTATTCAAAATATAGGGATATATATATATATATATATATATATATATATATATATATATATATATATATATATATATATATATATATATATATATATCGTATAAATGGTTATGGCCAGTTGTGTTTTCCCCGTGTGTTTTCCTTCATCACTCTCGACTCTCTACCACCCTAGAGGTGTTGTAAGTCATTCCATATCATCTTGATTTCATCTCGCACGTTATTTCATGTTCATGCATCTTATATTCATTATTGTCGAACGTATATAATTCATAATTATTTTTACGTACTATGTTTATCATTAGAACACAAAAACGTGGTTGCCTCCCTTGTGGAAGGCCTAGAAACCACAAAACATTCTCACTTCACGTTATTATTATTGCTACACTTAAAATCGCAACCCATTTGGAACTTTGATTCACACGTTAAAAATGAGAAAACCATACAAATTTAACTAAGTCTTTTACTAGTAAAAATCTGTCCCAAATCACTTATAAAAGAGCCTTTTATCTAGCAATTTAGCGTAACAAGCATGTCATGTTTTTACACGACCTAATAGACCATGTTACTAGCTACAAGTTTTGTCTATATAGTTCATGAATATAAGCTCATCTAGAACTTCTAAATTGGCCAAAGTAAATTGACAAACTCGTACATACCATAAACGCTTAGAATTTTTCTAAGTCTTTTTGCCCAGAAAACTGCTCCAAATCACGACTAAAATGACCCTATAAAGCAAAATCCGACTTAACAACCACCCATTATTTTTACACAACCTGTTTCTTCTTGCTACTAACTAAGAGTTTCAAGTTTATACTTTGTAATGATAAGCTCGTTTAGACCCTTTATATTGGCCAAAGTAAAGTGATTAAATCCATTTTCAAAACTAGTTATAAAAAAGCTTAATGGACTGAAAAGCCCAATAAGCTGAAAATAAGCACTCCGTATAAGTTGGACCAAAATGCTCTTTTGATATGATTTTATAACATTAAAAATGAGTCTAGGGATAAGCCCAACTTGTCTCAACGCTCACGGATTGTTAAACGCTAACGGGCCTTTAATTTAGCTCGTTAAAGCCCATTTATTGAAAAATAAGCTATTTTTGCAAATAAGCAGTTGAAATAAGTTTTAATAAGCTTCAATAAGCTCCAGAAAATTTAATATAATTTTTCCCATAATTTTTGAACGTTTGGACTAAAAATGTAACGCGACGACACCTAGAAGGACTAAAAATGCTAAACCGAGAAATATGAGGACTGAAATTGTAAAAATAGAAAGTCTATGATAGAAATTGATATTATTTAATATTCCAAGCTTAGAATGCTATATTGGACAATTTAGAGGACTATAGATGTAAATTTTGTATATAAAGGACTAATGGTGTAACGCTAACGCCGTTAGTATAAAAAGTGTAAAAACTGGAAAAGGACAAGGACCAACATATTTTATTTGACATTCTTATTTTATTTTCTATTTTACGTCACCCATCACGTCATATGCATTTTTATTACATTTTATTTATATATTATTTATTTATACGTTAATAATATATATAACGACTTTTTAACTAATTATCATTACGTATTATTATCATATTGGTTAAAAGGGAAAAAAACTTTAGAAATAAATAGCACATCTCATCATATTATTATAAACATAATAATTCCATTCGCATATCATCTTTTCATCTTAACGATTTATCGTTATTCGTTTACCAAATAGTATTTGATTAGATTCTCAGATAAATTTATTTATCATGTTCCGTATCAAAGACGTTTCCATAATCATTCTCATAATCTCATCTTACTTTATTTTTCATCATCCCAACATCAATCAAGGTGAGTCATAGCCCCATTTCCAATACTTGTTTTTAACTCATTGGGGGAGATACATGCTTACATATACTTTGATAATTTTATAAATATATGAATAAATTACATGATCCAAATCAATTTCCTTATTAATAGTTACCTGATTAAGTTTAGGACTTAAGATGTGATATATATATGTTATTGGCAAAATACTTAACTGAAATACTGATACTCATAAAATACTGTTTTCAATTTGATTATTGTGGCATGTGATATATATATATATATATATATATATATATATATATATATATATATATATATATATATATATATATATATATATATGTTATTGGCAAAATACTTAACTGAAATACTGATACTCAGATAATACTGTTTCCAATTTGATTCTTGTGGCATGTGATATATATATATATATATATATATATATATATATATATATATATATATATATATATATATATATATATATATATATATATATATATGTTACTGGCGAATTACTTAACTGAAATACTGATACTTTGATGATAATGTTCCCAAATTGATTAATGTGGCATGATACTTGAATATACTATACTATCCTGAATGATTCATTATTACCTTGATATTGTCTAAGTTACCTTCATCGCCATAAAGTCCCTCAATCATAAGCCATTAATCACTTGTATGTTAGCGCGAATATAGTGAACAGTTTCGAAACCTGTTAAGGATTGACCTCCTATCCCACTAATACTTGACGGAATGCCATATGCATATGGTTAGTCGTATTAGTCGTGATATACTCTATTTGAACAAAAATAGGAATTGGCAAATCACCTATTATAAGAGGGCAAAATTTATCATTGACTTGATAAATCACCTCTTTTGTTAACATTTTGCGTGTCATGAGGCTTGGTGCAATATCCATAAGGAAATGTATGTTTTCAACATATATTTAGATACAGCTGTATTGGAATTTGACCAGACTTGAATTGTATATGTTATTAAATTAGCATCATGAGTTTCCAGCTCATGTTAGGATTATTGATCCCTTATTTGAATTTGATTGAATATCTATATGATTTATCTGTGATTATAATCAACATTACTCAATACTTGTTCCATTACTGTTTGTATTTATCATTATCAAATATTCCTGAAATCTATTGAAATAAACGGTTTTCCATAAAACTCTATGAACTCACCAACCTTTGTGTTGACACTTTTAAGCATGTATATCTCAGGTAATTTAACGGAGCAGGTCAAGACATGGAGTGGGCATTTATTACTCTGATAAGTTAAAATGGTATAAAAATCAAATATGTCATTCTTTCAAACCTTTATATCTTTTAATAAGATTCTAAATCAAATGGTTCATATTTTATCAAAAATATTATTTGAATGACAAATAACTTTCAAAACGCTTCTTTTAAGCCGTTTTATGAGAATATAACTTCGATCCTCCCCGTAACACCCAAATTACTTTTCCGCTGCTACAAACCTAAATTTGGGGGTGTTACAGATTTTATGACACAATAGAGTGTATCTAAGGACGCCCATAATGTTATTAATTGTAACATCATGTGCATAGATTTTGTGACACGATAGAGCGTCGATAGTAGTCTTTTAGGATGCTTATTTATTAGGTACATGGATATTGTGACACAATGGAGAGTCTTATATTGTAGTGATAACATCAAATAATGCCGATATTTTAGTGTTAATTTTCCCCTAGATTACTCATCTTTTGTATTCATATGTTAGGATATATACTCTTATTGTTTATATTCTGTTACCAGGGCAAAGATGAGCATAGGAATGAAAAGACGCGGATTTGGAAGGATTAATATGAAAATAATTGAAGTATGCGGATTCTACACTAACTATGGCATAGAGGTCTCATCTACCTACACCGTAGCACTCACTGAAGACCAGTCAATGCTTATCAAGATATACGGCGTAGTCAACATATAGACTACGGCGTAGTTATGCCTTTAAGACTTCTATGGACGTAGCAAACATTCCAGCTACGCCGTAGGTCTTCATTTTAAACAGTAATGAACTTTCGTGGCCAAAGATGAAGTTACGATGTAGTTTCCAATAAAACTACGCCGTAGAAGTGCTAATATAAGAACTACGTCCGTAGCCCATGATCCAGCTACAGCGTAGTTGACAATTACGAAGGCTACGGCGTAGCTAACCCTAGAGCTACGCCGTAGTAAAGTCGGGCCCTATAAATACCAGCCCTAATTCTGAGTTTATTCATTCACTTTTCACCACTCAGAAGTCAGGAGGAATTCAAGGAGCAAGGTGAACGAAGTTCTACCAGCATACAAGTGATTTCTAAGGGAGAATTCACTCCATAATCATAAGTTTATTCATTCATTCGATTTGTATTAAATTAATGTTTACATTTATTATGATAAATACTTATTTTTCTACATTTATGAACATGAGTGGCCATACACCTTTTGGTGTTAGCCTTATTTATGAAACTGTTATTGCCATGATTTAGTTTTCTCGCATCTATCATCGTTTTATTTGAATACTTTCTTAGCATATCTTAGGACACTCTAGTTTTGGTAGTGATGATGTTTGGTAGTTCCATTAAGGCTAGGAGAATTGACCATAGGATCCATAGCGGATAAGGGTGTGTCTTGGTGATAGAAATATCACCATCCATGTGGAAATTTCAACGAACGACCACCTACCAAACAAACTTGCTTAAGGAATTATAGGGGATGTAAATTTCGACCGGCCGCATCCCGTTAGACTATCTAAGTTAGTGGAGTCGCTTAACGACTCATGCATTTCGTAGGCCAAAGGCGAACCAGTGAACTTTTGCAATTTTAGTTTGCAGGAATAAGGCGAGGTGTAAGATAGGATTAGACTATTTGACCATCTGAGTCTATCGACTTAAACCCCTAGATGAACCGATATGATGCACATTTAGAAAACTTGTCATGTTAATAACAAGAGTAGTAATTAGGTTAACATTATTCTCCCATCTGATTTCACTACGCTTATTTACTTGCTTTGTTATTTGTTTTTATTTCGTTAGTTAATTAATTAATCAACCAAAACCCCCTTTTAAACTAGTGACATTAAACTTAGGTAATATCCGCACCTTAGCTCTTGGGACGACCTCGGATTTACCAATTAGCTATACCTCACACGACCGGGTACACTGCCCGATAGTGCATTAGGTAGACCTTAGGTAGACGAGCAAACTATAAATATAAAACCTTGTCGGTAAATCCTGCATCAAGTATTTGGCGCTGCTGCCAGGGAGCTATTAGGATTTTATTTAAGTTTTTATTCTCTATGAAGTTAACTATTAACGATTATTTAACTTATGTACGTTGCGAACCAGGAATTGTAGGGCCCGTTCTCGAACAAAATATAGAATTTGAATTCTGGGAATTATGTCTTGAAGACTTGAAAAGATACAGGCTCGCTGGAGAAGACAACGATGAAGCTCATGAACACATATCAAGAGTTAGCAAAATTATCAGCCTATTTCAAACACCAGGTGTATCAAAAGACCAAGTGATGATGATGGCATTTCCTTACTCGCTTAAAGGAAAAGCAAGGATGTGGACTAAAAAGTTACCTCAAGGGCTTATAACCACTTAGAATTCATTAAAGAAAGCTTTTCTTAAAGAATATCGGACTCCATCCAAGATTCTGCAGCAACTCGAAGAAATCTGAAACTTCCAACAAATATCAAAGGAATCTTTGTTATCAGCCTGAGAAAGATTTGAAGATCTACTGTTCAAATGTCCGGAACATAAGCTTAATAAAAATAATCAACTCCAACTATTTTACAACGGGCTGAATATCGACACAAGAAAGATGTTGGACTTTAAGGAACCTATTCCAAAGATGATGTAACACCCCCATTTTCACATTTCGCAGCGGATTTAGGGTTGGGGTATTACTTCATGGAATCACAGTTACAGTAATAGAAAATGACTAGAAAAGAGACGTTTTTAGAAATTAAGTTATCATTCATTTAAATATCAGAGTTTTTATAGTAAAAGATATACTTTTACTAATGTTGAGGTCTCAAAGTCTGTTGTGAAAAGTTAGGTTTGAATGATAACAGATTTAAAAGTCCTCCGAGTTCAGTGCCTCCTCCTGCCATAGCTCCGTAGTAGTGGTATACCTAGAATACATGCTTAAAAAGTCAACACTAGGTGTTGAGTGAGAGTCATAGGTTTAAGTAGGGTGAATACAAGTTCCTCAGGGTTCAGTTGTTACACCCTTCAAGGAAAATTGTAAAGTGTTTGTGATAATTGCCATGCATAAGCAATTATCAAGTATAGGTTATTGTACTAAGCTCATGAAACCGTACTAATTGTCCGGGTCATGGGGCTGCAGACCCACCATGAGGGAAGAGAAGGATAACTTGCCAAAGTTAATCCATAGGGTTTCAAGTATAGTACTTATTGGTACTCTCCAGTGAGAGAGCTACCAACGGGAGTTGTCACACTCCAATAGATCTATTAACTATACCTGCGTTCACTTGTGTAAATATCACAAGCAATTATGGTTCATGAATTTTGGGTGTTTAGTGGTGGCAGAGAGTTTACTCGTGCAATAACCAAAGAAAAAGACTTGTATTCGATTTAAAGAAAGCAAGTAGCATGTATCCCCCTCACAGGGTTTGTAAAGTATTTAGAGTGAAAAGTTAAAAAGAGTGTGAGGCTATGAAACTCACCTGGGCTTAGGGTTAATCTAATTGATGACTAAAGTGACTCAGGAAAACTAGACTGCCTTACTCACGTATCCTGATGGTGTTTTTTGGTGTGGGTGTATGTAACACCCCAACCCGATAAGGGTAGAAGTATTACGTTATGGTGACATATCAAAGCATACACAAGCATAAGACTTACATAATACAAATGAATTCCAAATGTTACAAAGGAAAATCTACATTACAAGGTTACAAATGAGAACAACAATGCTAAGTAAGATAATGAAAAATCTCTTCATGTCATCTCTAATCCAGGCTAGCTATCAAGGTATAGTCCTCTAAGTCCAAAAGTACTCTCCACTCATATCCAAGTTTCCTACTAAAACCTACCGCAGGAAGGGAAATGCGGATGAGCTTAAAAAGCCCAGTGAACAGATATATAAACAAAGTAATGATAATGAAATAGAAACAGAAACAGAAATAGATATGGTGCAATGGGTAATATCATAAGGTATAATCAAAAGTGCACGAGCCCAGAACAGATCATATCATATCTAAGCATAAGTAACCATATATCTTCATAATCATATAGAGGGGAGACCTCTCAGATAATCAGACAAATGAGGGGTGTCCTCAACAGGTGGAGTAGCTAGCTCCCAGATATGTGAAAGGAGTGTATTGCACACAAGCTCCAGTCACTGGATACAGATACATATAATAATAAAATAGTTAACTCCACTAAATAGATCAGATCTAGGATGCATCCATACGCCCCTGCAGACAAATCATAATAATAGTGGCCATAGCAGATAACAGATAAGGGACGGTGTGGAACATCACTCAACTACACTAGAGTCATGCCATTGGTGCATCAATGACACGGCCATGTTATAACACCCCTAAAATTTGATACAGCGGAAGACTCAACAAGCTTTCGGGGTGCTATGGGGATTGGTATCCATTCAAAGTCATGAAAGAACGAGATAAAGTAAACATAAGAAAAACACAACCAAAACGGGTTTTTAAAGTTTACATTTATCCCAAGAATTATCCAAAGTAAGGCCCAATAGAAATAAACATAGGTCTACAATAGTTTATCAGAGTTTTAGAAAATAGATCCATAACCAGGTGCCATTGCCAAGCCTCCAATCCAAGCATCCAAAGGGCATCACTTAAGTACCTGAGAAAATGTGCTAAAAGTCAGCTTTCGCTGGTGAGATCATAGGTTTAAGTTCATAATTCAATATAGTGGACATATACGCAAAACGCTTGCTAGCTAGACTAGGCCTCAAACATCCAACCGAAAATAATCCAACCAAAATAATCCAACCAAATCAAATCAACCCTATAGGTGCACACTATAGCTCAAATCTATCCAATCAATAGCTTACCTAGCTCAAGTCTAGGCCTCACTCTATAATCAATCCAATAGCTTACCTAGTTCGGGACTAGGCCTCGCTCAACAACCAAATCAATAGCTTACCTAGTTCTGGACTAGGCCTCGCTTAATCCTACCTAGTTCTATAAGCATAGCAAGTTTTAAAAATAAATAAAGCGATAATAATCCACATAAAACATTTGCACGTTTCTCACCCCAAGTATTGAAAACAAAGTTCAAGAGTAAAAGTGGGGCTATGACTCACCTCAAGTCCAGCAAATCCTCAAAAGAAATTGATAGAAGAAAGACGTAAGCAAACTCAAGCAACTCACGTAACGGCAACTACAGACTCGGCACTTCCTAAGAATATCAAGCTCGTTCAGAAATCATTTCCTCAAAAATTCAAATATTCCCAATCCCGAACGTATTCCGTTTTACTTTCCAAAAATATCCATTTCTCGAATTATCTTCATATTAATTTGAAGTTTGACGTTTGGTATCCATATGGGTGGAGGGTCGACACAACTCAAACCAAGAAGCCACAACGAAAGAAATAACAAATCATCTATAGGTCTAATATTAGACCAATATATTATTTAAATAAATCATCGAAGTTTATCAAATCCGTCGATTTGGTAATCCCCCATATTTATTTACGTAATATATCGTTCCAAGATTATACCCAACCTAAATCACATAGCACAAAGAATACTATATGGTAAATATCGTAGTCCAATAAATTCCCTATATATATCGTCCAATTTGCCAAATTCGTCAATTTAGCCAATTCAACGAGATATATAGTAATTTATTATCCTAATACACGTACCACAACCTATGGGCATCGTGGGATACGATGCCCATTAATATACTCATTTTATATAGCTAAGTAAACTCAATTTAACCCGTCGATTAAATAAGTTACGTAGTTATAGAAAATGGATATATTAATTGTCATATATCCGTGACAACACAAAAGTCACATAATAAAGCCCACTTGGACTTAAGTAACCACAACTTGTATAACTCGATAAGTTTTTCAAATTTATAAAAGTCATCATGTTTTATTTATTAATTACCCAACGTATTAGTTTTCGTCATTATTTATAATTATTTATTCATAATAATACTCCCGACATTTATTGCACTATTCGCATAGTACAATATTTATCGTTATTTTATTATAACATTTACTCGTGATCGTTTTATTATTATTAATATATATATATATATATATATATATATATATATATATATATATATATATATATATATATATATATATACATACGTTTATCACGTCTATATACGTATATAAACAATTATATTATCAATAACATTATTACGAGTATTATTATTAATGTTTGATTTTAAATATTTATCGAGTCATAAGAATTTGGTCACATGTCCAAGTCATCACTCTCGGCTCATAGTCCAAGTCCACAAATAATAATAACCAAGTCATAATAAATAAACCAACTCCGTCCAATTCAATCCCAAATCCACGTGCTACAACATTAGGGTCCGACTACGGCACCCGACTAACCTATCTCCGTCATTCTAAGTGACCATCTCACAATCGGTCCCCAAATCCATACTCGTCAACACAACTCCACAATATCAAAGTTTATTCATTTGCCGAAACCATGAGGTTACGGACTCAACTCCACTTTCGGCCAACAACAATAATAACAACAATTTAAAATGCCCCAAGTCTCAACATCGCATAACAACACCATGAATCACAACAAGTAAACATCAAATTATACCATTACCGGGTTGGTTTACCAAGCCAAAACCCGAGCCGAATGACCCACTTGGGTCTCGACTAGAACCGTGAGTCACAAAGACTCGAACCCAAGACCTATTTGGTCTTGGTTTAGGCTCACCCGAGCCGTTCCAAAACTACCAAATGGACCCATTCGGGTCGTGGCACAACCAAAACCACAACAAGCTTCAAATGGACTCCCACTCGAGTCAACAATCAAACCAACGGACCAAGGGGGTCACGTTGAGCTCCCAAACGAGCCACATAACAAAAACCATCAGACCAAGAGTCACGTACAAGCTCTAGATCGAGCCAAGATGAAACCACACCGAGACCCTAGGGTCTCGGTTGAGCTCTAACGAGCCAAACACAAACCAAACGCATCCAAAAATCCAATCCGAGCACCAAATCATTCAAAAGTCGACCTCCATGGATACCAAACTCATCTTTTTATTAAAACCCATCATCATTTCAAATTGTAATACCCAAACTATCAAGATTAAACTCGGGTTCAACTCAAAATAGTCAAACCCGACGCAAAACTCGCGATTTCTCACCTTCTATTCGAATAAAAATCAAGAAAAATTGATGGTGTGGTGGTGTGGGATGTGTGGGTGCGACGATATCAATAAAAACGGGTGGGGGTTTATTTTGAGCGCGTGTAGTATCCCAAAAGAAAGAGGAGATGGTGGGGAATCTTTTTATGGTGACGGTGTGGTAAGGTGGCCGGCGGTGGTGATGGTGTTGGGGTTGTAGGCGGCGGCGACAAGGGAGAGAAGAAGGTGATGATAATATGTGAGGGTTAGGGTTAAGGAAGGGGTACTATACCCGAAATTTACACTACTAGTCCCTCTAGTTCTCTCATTCCCATTTAAGCCACGAATACTTTTAAGTTTGGGTGAATATTAATAACCGGTTCTCCCGTAACACGATCACTTACTTTCATAAACGCTAAACATCGTCGAAATATATTTTATAACCCACCATTAACTCCCAAAACATTTCTCGATTCACATAAAAGTTAAAACGTTCATTTGATCGATGTAACGCGACCACTATCCAAAAGATTTAAACTCGTTAGGTTTTTCTAGTGCCGGAGTCAATGTAGTGCCAAATAATCATCTCAAAAATAAATCACCGAGAATAAACCAAACCAAGCCAATAATTAAAAATTCAATTTCCATAAATAACGTAGGTAAAAATCACATTCCAACATTCACAAAATCTCATCATAAATAAACTTTTCATATATTCCAAAAATCATAATTTTTAAAGTAATGCGGGTTTTCAAAAGGGCTCCCTAATTTGCCAGTTGTCACACATGTTACCTTCATGGCTAGGGAAACAGATTTGGCTCGGGTATCAAACTGGGAATCAGATAACATATCATATTTCATAGTGTCATATCAAAAGATTCATATCATATAGTTCATATCAGATGTTTCAGAAATCATAGCAAAGGTTCATAATAGGTTCATATCAAGAGATCATAGCAAAGGTTCAGAAATAAAGGGGGATCATAGCAATGGCATCATATCAGAAACTAAATGAATCAGAAGATATGGAAGAGATCATGAGAAACCTTATAAGAAATGTCAAAATATCTGTACCTTAAATCGCCAACAAAATCATATCATAACATAAGAGTAGGAAGTCACTCTTTCTTCAGCAAATCTACACGAATTAATGATCGGCTTATTATTAATAACTTGTTTTAAATTAGATTACTCGTTTTAATCGGCTTACCATTTTTAGTGACTTTCCATTTATAGCAGCTTTTTAAATATAGTAACTTTCCAAAATAGTAAACTTCCACTTTAAGTAACTTAGTCAGTTTAGGTAACTTTTTATTTTAGCAGGTTTCCCGAATTAGTAAGTTTCCCAAATTAGCAAGATTAGTCATTAATAATAATAATTAACAATTTATTTAGTTGAACATTCAAATTAACTATTATTATATATTAAAGTTCCATTTTAGTAAATTTTCGTATTTAGTAAGTTTCCTAAATTAGCAAGATTAGTCATTAATAATAATAATTAACAATTTATTTAGTTGAACATTCAAATTAACTATTATTATATATTAAAGTTCTATTATGTTAATTTATGATAATTTAGGGTTGAAAGCGTCAATATAGCAAAGTTTAAGTTTAAATATGAAAATACTAAAGTTAGGCTAAAATATTGCATAAGGCACGCATGAAATTCTCGTATGACATCTTAATAGGAATTATTGCCGAAATCGAATCGTACACTTTTAATATTATTTGTACTAAAATGAACCATGGCACCCTTTATTCATTTCGAAACCCAAAACAAACCGAAATCAAACAAGCCTCTCTCTCTCGTTATATATATCAAGTCGTATTAGCATAAACCATTTTCGAAAACACTAAGTCGTTAAACCCTTTTTTATTCCATTCGAACAAAATAATAAGTCGTGGTATTTTCCTCGTTTATATGCGGTTCGAAACAGTTATCAAACATGTGTTCTATTCTATTTTTATTCGATTAGGAGTAACAAGTTTTAAGGTTGCGTGACATGTTCAAATCTACTTTCTGATAACTCTTCTTATTAACCAACAAAGTCAAGCCCATGAGATCATATACATGAGTCATTATTTTATGAGGCATACGGTTTTGTTTGAGTGACTTTAAATGACGAAATATAAACGAATTTAGTGATCATGCTATCGTGAAATGATTCTGATTATCAAATATATATTATACGAGGCCACCTGTTTCATCTTTAATACATACGACACACAATCCTACCAAATCTTGCGTCTAATCTCATATGTTTAATATACGTTTTCTTGTTAACATATGGTATAAAAAGAAACAGATTGCGAGTCCTACTATTATCCTTTTACCATGCATTAGAGTCGATTTTCAGAAAGGACATATTCGACACCCTTTATTAACCCTTATTTGATCACAAAAATTTTGAAACAACCATTTGGCACCACAAGCTTTTATTTGGTTTTATATACATAATTTAGATCGATCCAAACACCATTTCAAAACTTTTTTATATACGATTCATTAACAGATTCATGAAGTATTATCTTAAGCTCAATCATCAAATATCATACGTTAAAGTATAAACACATAAACCGATTTCTTTAGGGTTTAACTCGTTATTTCATGTGACGAATTTATAATTTTATGCAAACTTGAACTCGTATACTATATTTTCTTTTTAGTCGACCCTTATACTCATCAATTCATGAAGTGTATCGCATGAAAGGATCAAAAGAGAAGACGAAGAGAACAAGATTAATATGTTTACCCTTGATCGATTGCAAAGGATTAACGAGCAGACACACCAAACCGAAACCGAGAACAAGCAATACCTACCACTTTCGAATAGCTTAACCACGATCCAAAACCACTTCTCTACACCCTCTTGAATCGAATAGAAAATGGAGAGGACACCAGAAACTTATGCCGCTTTTATTTTTGCTAGGGTTAGGGCTTATTTTTATTTTTTTGAAGTGTGTAGTTGTGTGACAGAAAAATAGAACTGGATCTCTCTCTAAATACATGTTGTGGGTTGAAGTTGGGCCGTAAGGCCGATTGTAAGATGGGCTCGAATACTTGGGTCCATATGGTTGTTTGTTTAATAACAGAAAAACGGCCCGAAAACAAGTTCGTGTCACGTAATATTAATCCTTGAATTTCATTTTAGGTTTCTAAATATTTTCAGATTCAGAATATGTTCAGAATTTCAATTATGAGGTTTCGTTTTAATTTATTTGGATATACGGTTTATTTGTTTTGTTGTTCTCGGGTTTTATTTAAATTACGGAATTTTAGGTCGTTATAGTGTATGTCAAGCCTTTAGTTATTTTGCTTAAGTTTATTAAGTAATCATTCTTAGGTTTTTAATGTTTTAGATATAATATAATACCGTTCAGGCCATCACAATTCAGAAGTATAAGACTCCTCACATGAAGCTCCCTACTATTGTATTATGTTATCAACATAATACTATTCGGGCCATCATAATTCAGAAGTTAATACTCCTCACATGAAGCTCCTTACTATTTAGTTATATTGTTATTAGGGTTTAGTTATAGCATAACACCGTTCGGGCCATCATATCTCAGAAGTATATGCAATAATCGTTTGAGGAGCCAGGGCACTTTAAATCGTAAACCCAACAAACTTGTCAAAACGAAATATCCACATAGTACTCCTCGCATGAAGCTCCCTACTATTGTGTTATGTTTCTAACTTATACTTGGTTTGCTATATATACGAAATTAGTTTACTTATACCCTTTTAGTTTATATATTTACACTTTCTACCCTACACTTTATTATACTTATATTACTTAGGTTTTTAACTATCTAGACTCTACATAACTAGTCCTTATACTTATATATTTTAGTTAAATGGCAGAAATGACCCTTGGACTTATAAGTTTTCAAATTTTACTATTTTTACCCTATGTTTTATAACTTTTGCAAAATTAGTCCTTATTAGTTTATACTTATTTTATTTTCTATCCTAAGGTTATATAACTTTGTAAAAAGTGTCCTTATACTTATATCTTCAAAGAAATGTCAAAATTAGTCCCTTACCATATATACCCCTACGCATGGAAAACTTTGCAAAACTAGTCCTAATTCCATGCAAACTATGTTCTAATGATATAACTAAGTTTCCTAGCTTCTGTTTAGTTAATATTAGCTTATTTAAGTTATCTAAATTAGCTTATGGCTTATGAAAAGGGCTTCTAGTATATAAAATGTAATTCGACTCTATTTAGGGGTTTAGAAATAAAAACTAACCAGTTCTAGTGTTCAAGGCTTAGGCAAGGGATCCTATGGGTTCTAAGGCACCTAATATCTATTCTAGAACTAAACTAAAGCTAAAGAAATCAAAATTAAAGACTTACTTGGTTAGCTAGGTTTAACGAGGGGTTATGCTAGGTTTAGGGTTTTCTCGGCAAGAAATGACCTCGACAAGCAAGCTAGGCTTACACCACTCGACTCCTAGGCCTCCTAAGGATTCTATACTACTACTAACTACTGAGATTTTGAGGTGAAAGTGAAGTATGGGATGGTTTGAAAGAAGGAGAAGGGTCGGGGTATTTATAGGGTACGAGGGAGTTTAGGTGTCGAAATGGGTTGTGAGATGTTGAGGATGGGGGAGCTGAGTAAGCTCAGCTAGGAGGTGATGTGGTGAGGCTACGGTGGTGATTCATGGTGGCTAGTAGTAGGTAGGGGCGGTGTAGGCCGGTTGTAGTGGTGGTGGTGTTTACGTGGTAAGGTGGTAACAAGGAGGTAATGCACCTCCTTGCTTGCTTGCTTGGAGGTTCTATCCTACTTGCTAGCTTATCTAGAGGTGATAGGGTACTTGTTTTGAGGTGCTTGATGTACTTAGGTTTAGGTTTTACTAGTTTTGGTTTAGTTTAGTTCTAATTTGGTTTAGTGAGAGTTTAGGGTTTCCTAAGGTTTAGTGCCTAGATTAGTGTCCTATGAGTGTCTAATGGCTAATCCTAGGTCCTAAGAGGTTTATACTAAGTGGTGGTAACTTATGGTGAAGTTTTGGGAAGGTTTAACCTAGTTTTGAGACTTATATGACCTAGTTATAGTTTTGTGCTTAAGGGACTTGTACCTAAGTTCTAAGGGGTTGTACTATAGTCTAAGGGTGCTAATATATCCTAATGATCCAAAGGGAACTTATACTTAAGCCTTGGACACTTTCAAACTAATTTAGATAAGTAACTAGGGTTTTGTAAACACATATGCCTGATTAGGGCTTGATTAGGGTTTATTAGGGTTTTGTGATGAGTTTAGTGTGTTTGATTGGTAGATTACTTATTATGTGTTATTATGATCTTATGCTTGACATTCCAGGGTTCTATAGGGTGTGATTGTAGAGATCTTTGGCTTGTGTGGATACGTGGGCAAGTCTAGTGAGTCATGCAAGTGAATAATGCACACATAGAAAGCAAAAATTAACCTATGAAATACCTGATATAGGTATTTGTAGTGAGAATGATAGTGATGAAATTTTATGGGTGGTTACAGATGACTGTAGCAAAAGGCTTGGAGAAAGTTGAAGAAGTTGCCCGACATTCGTCAACTTGGCATGATGACCAACCTACCTCCGCTGAACCAAAGAAACTATGCTCAATTATGAAGAATCTTGAAGAATTTGAGTTTGACATGAACTAACTAACTGAGGAAGTAAAGATGGTTCAAAGTATTTTTGAAACTCCCATTGAAGATAGGGTATCACGCCTTGAAAGATGTGTCAAGTTGTTCATAAGAGAGACCTTCCACAATCAAGTGGAAACCTACGAAATAATTTAGCGAATTAAGATGGGATGTGATAGCATTTTAAAAGCTCAAGCCAATGTTGTTCGAAACAGGGATGCTGGTGAACTCCCTAGTACGACTGAGACCAACCCCCGAGATCTTGCTCATGCCAGCACTACAAGAAGTGGGTTGAACTAAAAAGAACCGGCATATGCATCTACAACCAATGACAACAAGAACTATACCCCTGTTGCTAAAAATGACGAGAATGCTAGTACACCCATTGCTACTAAAGAAAATACACCAAAAACCTTATGTTCCTCTGATGAGGCGAAAAGTGTATCGCTTTTAAGGGGTCATTTAAGCCCGAATTCGTGATTATTTGATCAATTATTGCGCTAAATCGTTCCTTTTGTCATTTTAGGTACTTTTGAGGACAAATCTGGAAAAGGAAGTATTTTGGACGTTTTCGGAGCATAAAAGTGAAGAAACGGCAAAGTCTCAAAATTCCTTGTTGGAACAGTACCTGACGACGTCAAGAGTTTACTAGTGACGGCGTCAAGAGTGACAAAAGAGGTGGATGTTGAACTTATAACGTGACGGCCCAGAACATTTTCTTTGTTATTGGCCTAACAGCGTCACCAAGGCCGTCAGGTTCCAAATATTAGTGACGGCCCAGAGTGTTTTTCTACATGACGGCGTCAGAAGTGGATCTAGGCAATATGAATTTCATCTTGGCGGCGAGTTGACGGCATCAGAGGTTAACACATGACGCCGTCAGGATGCATAGTCTATATATATTTTTCCAATTTTTCATTGTAATGTGTGGAACTTTTGTGGAACAAGTTTTGTAAAAACCCTAGGTCGAATTTCCTGCATCTTGAAGGGGTTTCAAACCCTTCTTTCTTCCATGTTTGAATAAAGATAAGTACTTCATTAATCATTCAATATGTCTATGTATTGTTTGATTCTATCTTATGTGTATCTTTCTTTTAACATGTTAGGGTAGGCTTTTATTGTGTTTACTTTGATGTAGTGAAACCTAGATGTTGATTATGGGTTGATTGTTTGTTTATAATTGTTACGGATGATTGTATTCGATGTTTGGCTTAAGAAAACTGGCAGACTTCCATTGGTAACTTGCTTGAACGTCTTAAGAAACATGATCGGAGGTGTACTACGATTTTTGGTTGTATTTAATGCATAAGAGAATTCTAATGATCCCATGTTAGGAGCTTTTAACGGCTCGACATAGGAGTGAAGTAGGATCTTATAGAGTTAGGGAATACTATACACGGCCCTAAGACTAGTATTAAGGAATATAACCCGTCATCCATGCAATTGTAACAAGCTAATCAACCTGTAAAAGATATATAGGGAGTAATGAAATCTAAGTAAACACAACTTTTCTCATTATTGTTTCCACCAAATTAGTAAAATAGTTTAATTTTCATTTCTTTTATTTTATTTTGATTGCATCTTAGTTAATTGGGTTAGTTGGCTAGCAACTAATTCCGCCCACTCCTTCAAAACCCGAGATTTTACTTGCTTTCATAAAATTAAAAAAAAAATACAAAAAAAATAATCCCTCACCTCTAGACCTAGTTTAGTAGGCTTTCTAATCCTAGCGACACTATTCCTGAGTTGAACGATCAATCCCCCGGTACTTGTCACTATACTATAATACAACGATCAGGTACACTGCCTGGTGGGGGTTGTAAGCTTCTCAAGATCTCTTAAGAGGTAAAACCTATTGCGAGGGCGCAATTCCCACGTATCATCCTCCCATTCCATTCCCAGGAAGAATTAGAAAAGAAAAGGAGCAACAACAATTTCAGCAATTCTTTGAAAGAATCAAGAATCTTAGCATCAACATACCTTTTGTGGAAGCTTTAGAGCAGATGCCTAAACATGTTAAGTTCATGAAGGATCTTCTCACCTAACGGAGACATGGGGACCCAACGCGGGTCACTTTAAATGAAAGAAGCTCATCAGTACTAATGAATGAAATACCATCTAAAGAGAAACATCCTGGAAGCTTTACCATTCCATGCACAATTAATGGAATCACTTTTGATATAGTGTTAGCTGATTTGGGAGCAAGTATTAGCCTAATGCCCTACTCCTTGTATCTGAGGTTGGAATTAGACGAGCTAAAACCAACTCGGATGTGCATTGAACTGACAAACAAATCTACCCAATACCCGAAGGGAGTAGCAGAAAATGTCCTTGTGATGATCGATGATTGGTTCAAAATCAACTTATTATAATATAGTAGTATAGTATCGAAATGATCCGCACAAAATACGGATCACCCGAGTCGTTTCCGAGTGAAAGTGAATAGAATCAAGGAATATTGATTCGTGTAAATCGTGAATTAAAAAGTGGTGAAAGTGAAAATAGTGATCAAGAAATTCAAATAATAACAATCAATGACGAATTATGCAAGAAATACAAGCAAGATATGTACTAAAGTTGAAAATGTAAAAACGGAAATGCAAACGCGTTTATTAAAATGTAACTTTAATTGAAAAATAATCCTACAAACGTGAAATTATTTTCTAAAAATCTTAAACTAATAAACTGAATTTCCAGAAAAAGAAATTTATTTTTTTGACTTTTCTTTTATTTTCTATGAATTTATTTTGATTTTTGTAATTTTAAATGAATTAAAAATAGAAGAAATTGGAAAAATAAAAGGGAAAAAATGAAATTTAATTTTTGAAAAATCTAAAATATTATAAAAGAATTTCCTAAAATATTTTTGTATTTTTATAGCTTTTTCTAAATTTTTATGGATTTTTGTTTATTAAAAACTATTTAAAAATGATTAAAATCAAAGAAAAATTAAGAAAAATACCAAATCTACTTGGAAAAATCTGAAAAAATTCCAGAAAATCAAAAATAATAAAAGTAACTTGAAATAAAATTTTGAAGTGAAAATAAGCTGATTAAGTACTTTTTAGAACAAACAGCTTAATCACAAGTGCTTATTTTTAAGCACTTGTGATCCAAACTGATTGAAACTCAGAACACATATTATAGATGCTAAAATATGCTCAGATATGCAAAATATGATCAAGTGCAATCTCAAAAAGCCACAGAATCACAGAAATCAATCAAACAGATGATAAAGCTTATGAAATAAGCTCACACAATAAGCAATAAAGGAGCAGACAGATCCAGAAGCTAAACAATGATGCACAACACTAAAACTACTGCCAAGAAGCTCAGAAACAAGCTAAAGTACACAGATTAAGCTCACAATTCAAAATGCAGGCCTCAATGATCAAACAGATATTCTGTCTCAATCATGCTAATTAACAGATGCTATAAGCACTTCCAATAAGCTCAAAAATGCAGTCTAATGGGGGCAAGAGTTCAACTGCTATACTGAGATACTATATCAACTAAATTTATTATCAATTACAACTGTTTATTACTCTAATTCCAACTGAGTTTGGTAGCTAGTGGATGCTGAATTGATGAAACTGTTGACTATTTTTAACCACCTCTATTTGACCCAAATGACTTTTATCAACTAAATTCTACCACTAGTTAGATGTAATAAGTTATGATTTATCTATTTTATGCTATATCTAAGTATTATGCAAATGTTATGCTTAATTTCACTAACAATTAACACCTGAAACTAACTGTGTATGTGATTACTCTAACTTAGACTAAATTTGAGCCATATTACTATTATGAAGATTCAGTACTCAAATCCTACACTAGTTAAATCTATGTGAAACAGAGATCAAGTATTCCAAAAACAATTCCACTCAGCAACAATCACTTCCAAACACTACCTATATGTGACAGAAAATCAACTATCAATGAAACAGTCAATAAATCTCAACACAATGACTCACTCATAATCTCCAATTACAACAGATTCCAATTACACAATCAATCACCATGAAATCCAACAGTTAAACACAAACTCAGAATCTCAACTAGTCAAAATGACAGATGATCAAATATTTCCAAACTACACAAATGCTAAAAATCACTTAGGTGAAACAGATCTACAAACAAATGATTACTATGATCAATCAAGCAAAAACTACAACAGCTATAACAGCAACTACTCTTATCAAATCAATGAAACACTAATACTATAACAACTACACAATCTAACTCAGTTACTATTAATAAGAGAATCCAAATCAGATGTTACCAAATAAATCTCCCTCAGCTAAACAGAGGGAACTCACTATGCAAGCCTATCTCTAGGATAGGCTAGGACCTTCCATTTCTGTCCAAACTTATCCAAAATCACCACAGCAACCAGTAGATCACCTCCTTTAACTTCTATTTTCTGACTTTTGTTGCTTATGAACAAAGAAAATAATACAGATCCACAATAAGCTATTTAGCTTAAATGGACTGTAAGGAAATGTATTAATCTCATTTGTAAACTTATATAGACAGGATGAAAACTTATTTTTTATTTTTTTTTATTTTTCTGATTTTTATGTATTTTCTGGAAATGACATAAATTGAATTGAAAATGAAAAGTAGTTTTAAGCTATATAAGACTGAAAATAAGCTGAGTATAACAGGTATTAAAGCTTTTAACTACAAGTAATAATCAACAAACTAACAACAATTAAAGTAAAACTAAATTTTTATTAAAAGCTAAATTGGAATTCAATTACAATCACTAAACTAAGTACAATATAAGAAGTAAAAATGCCAGAGCTTTGCTACAATTTCCTACACACCTAATGAGCTACTAACTAGTCCTATTTATAGGAGAAGAGTAAGGTGAGCTCTCGGATTGCCAAGCTGGCAATCCATGTGAGTTGTGTTTGTTTACATCACCTCAGGACCCTTTGATCAGCTTCCATCAAATCCCATCAATTCATAGCCCTAGGATCAACTCTAGTGGCGCGTTCATACCAAGCACCAGCTGCCACGTAGCCCCATTTTTGCTTCTTAGATACTCTGACAAGTGCTGACAATCCCTGACCTTCTAGAAACGTACTTGATTGTACCATTTTGCCCTTAATGACGGTAATTATTAGGATTGGGGGTTAGGGTTCTTCATGCCTGGGTAAAAAGGAAATTGGCGGAAATAAAGGGGGCGGGGTAATTATTTTATTGTTGTTTGACCTTCGTTGACCTCTAAGACCCGTGTTATATAACTTTGACCCGTGGAGACTTGGGCTCGGGTATTGGAAGGTTGGGCTTTAGGATTCAGTTTGGGCTTTGGTATTTGTGAGATGGATTGGATATATTTTTGGACCAAAACAGATTTTTGTGATAATAACTTTCAAGGATTAGTTGTGTAATTTGCTTTAAAATCAAGGACTGATCTTGTCATTTTTCTAAACTTCTTCAAGGGACTTGTGATGTCATTATTGAATAGTTGAGGAGCTAGTGTTGCTTTTCTTCATATAAATCAATGAGGGACCAAAAGTGACATCTTCCAAAATGCAAGGACTATTTCTGACAATTCCTCAAACTTTCCCGAAAATGATGAATCATGCAAATCTTCAAACTTTAGGGATCTCTTTTGACTTTACAAAGCTCAACTTGATTTCCAGCTTGACTTTCTGACTCTTTCTACTCTCGTGCTCGTTTTTTGCCGGATTTCTGTTGTTTTTCGTCTTTTTGTGAAATATCCAACCCTGCACGTTCACCAACATAAAAACACACATTCTTTGGCATTTGTTAGCATAATTAGTCTATTTGGGTCGGTTTTTGACTATGAAAAGGTATGTGAATTAACACATACCTAAATCCCCCAGACTAAGGTATTGTCGTGTCCTCACGCAATGTGATCAATTCACGCTTTTGGGATAAATAATTACATAACTCTTCCTACTGACTTTGTAAAGTAGCAATGAGGTTCAGAAGAAATTATAAAATCATTTATTCCCGCAAACGCTCCGTTTTTCAAAAAATTTCCTTTATTCCACTTTCACTTCTATTTTTGTACTTTTCATACTTCATACTTGTGACGGTTTGTTAAACTATCATTATTTTGCAATAATTTTTAGGGTCAACGAGTAGAAACACTTCTCATTAAGAAGTGACCATTACTTTTCATACTTCATACTTGTGACGGTTTGTTAAACTATCATTATTTTGCAATAATTTTTAGGGTCAACGAGTAGAAACACTTCTCATTAAGAAGTGACCATACAGATAAAAATCGTCATCCTTGATTTTTCACAAGTCCCCAAACTAAGCGTACAAACGAGATCACAGCTTATCTACAAGTTAGATGCTAACACTACTCATACTAGTTACTTGTGGAAACTTCTTACTCTCATGTCCTAAGTTTTTGTATCTCAATATTTTATTTTTGTTGAGAAATAAATTGCTTCATATTTTTCTCGTTTCAATATTTTTTAGTCTGATAGTGACACCTAAGTTTAAACGATAAGTAGTTTTTCATTTTCTCTTAAGAACCACTGCAATAGGAATTCGGTCCACATCAAGGAATTTGGGTACATACAATATCATATATAAGTTGCGAAGTACTACACGTGCACCTCATGTGTCCAATTCATAATCATACACATGCACCTCACGCGCCAACAACTTATTTACATTCAAGCTCTTATTCATCATAACTTTCAACTTTCACTTTTTTCATTTTTCACTTTTTCACTTTTTTCATAATTTCTCATATTTTTCACTTTTTTTCTTTCTTGACTTTTCTCATAACATCAATGGAAGCTTATCGGGTAGCTCCAAAACCACATACATAATCAACTTTTGACTTTTGATTTTTTCATTTTTGCTCTTATTTTTTATGTTCCTTAATATGTACCCAACTTCTAAAGCAAAGATTCTCTTAAGAAAATAAGAAACTAAATATTATCCAAACCTAAATACCACTAATTAACCTAGAACATCTATTATATATTGGTGACATATTTTATGGGAGTAAAAAGCCACAAGTACCTCTCATGAGCTCTAAAGAGAACCAACTACTCCACGTTTAGCATTTAACTTCTAAATAAACTCTATCATTTCTCGCTCTTCGCAATTTAAGATTCCAAGTAATGAAACCCGTGAATACTTAGCCGATAATCAGCCACGCATATATAAAGTCAGTTACGGAAACTTGCAAATTCTAGAAGAAGAATTCGCGTTTTCTAGCTCCTTTTGTAAAAGACTAGCGAACGTTTTTAAGTTGCGCATGTATAAAGTCAAGTACGGGAACTTGCAGATTCTTAAGAAAGAATTCGCATTTTATAGCTCCTGGTGTACAAGACTAGCACAAGCTTATGTGATTATCATTGGTTAAGGGAACAAGCTAGGGCTCAACACGCCCGGTCAAGTCAAAATATTTATTCCTACTCTCGCCAGCAAGAAAGTCAACAAGGTGTCAAAACACTTATTCAAACTTTATTTATATTTTTTTTGCACAATTTTTTTTTTCACTTTTTCACATTTTTTTGTGCTTTTTCATGACATTTTCATTCATTTTTCTTCAAAATTTTTCCAATTTTTTAATTTTTTCAATTTTTTTTTATTTTTGGTGAAAAAACGGAGTTGCGAGAGTACACAACATGGTGAAAAATGCAAGGTCAAATCGAATAGAAGATTCACCCTCCCCCAGACTAGAATTAAACATTGTCCTCAATGTTTTGTGGGTTAAGGCAATCCTAACAAAATTCTAAGGCCGTTTATTAATTATGACAAAGAAAATGTTAGTCGATAAGATTCACGGATATAGGATTTTCAAAAGCACCGATGAATGAAACTCGAGTGGAGAGAAGATAACGAGCACGAGAGTCATCATAAATCGCGGGCAATCCTAAACAAACATCACAAACAACCACGGAACACAAGAGTAGAAGAGGCACCCCCGGCACCCCTCCTCACGTTATTTGTTAGAAATAAGAAAAATAAGAAGATGAAATTGAATAAGCATGGGTTGCCACCCACGAAGCGCTTTGTTTTTGATTTTCGAGTCACGTAGCTTGACTCGATCCCCGAATTCAATCGTCCTTGGGGAAAGTTTGGAGATCCGGGACTACCATGGTAGGTACATCCCCTCCAAAATAGTGTTTCAAACGGTTACCATTCACCTTAAAATTGGGACCATCGGGTTGAGCTAACTCAATGGTACCATAAGGGAATACTTGTGTTATGGTGAATGGTCTAGACCAACGGGTATTAAGCTTACCCGAGAAAATCTTCAAACGAGAGTTAAAAAGAAGCACTTGATTACCAACGTTGAAAACGCGGTCTTTGATCTTGGCATCATGAAGTATTTTTGTTTTCTCTTTATAAATCAAAGAATTCTCGTAAGCTTGATCACGAAGTTCGACTAACTCATTCAATTGAACTTTTCGGTGATCACCCGCGGTTTTCAAGTCAAAATTGGCATGTTTTAAGGCCCAGTAGGCCTTGTGCTCAAGTTCTAGGGGCAAATGACAAGCCTTCCCGTAAACCAGCTTATAAGGAATACACCCAATGGGAGTTTTGTAAGCGGTCTGGAAAGCCCATAAAGCATCTTCTAGTTTATCGGCCCATGAGGCACGGTGCTCTCCAACTGTCCTTTCTAGTATTCTTTTAAGGCCACTAGTTTGTGGATGATAAGCCGTAGAGAGACGATGTGTGACACCATATTTAAGCTTTACATTGGCAAATTGATCATTGCAAAAATGGGTCCCACGATCATTTATGATGGCTCGAGGTGCACCAAATCGGGCAAAGAGACTTTTTAAGAATTTGACAACTACTCGGACGTCATTGGTGGGGAGCGCCTTCGCTTCAACCCATTTGGACAAATAATTGACGGCCACGAGAATATATTTATTTCCTCTTGATGACGGGAATGGCCCCATGAAATCGATGCCCAAAACGTCAAAAATTTCACAAACTTGAATAGCATTTTGTGGCATTTCATCTTTTTGAGAAATTTTCCCTTGTCGTTGGCAAGAATCACATAATTTCACCAATTCATGGGTGATGAGTGTGTAAATACTCATCATTTTTACCTATTATGAGCTGCCAAAACATCTAAAAAAAACACTCAAAAATGCATCATAATACTGAAAATATCCCAGGAATGTGTTTTATATGTTTCAGATGCAAAATAATCAAAAACAGATGAAAAATGAACAAAGTTTGCATAATTGGTAGTTTCAGTCCCTCATCTTTCAAAAGTTGTCAAAACTAGTCCTTGGCTATTCTAAAAACTTGAAAAACTCACCAAAGGTCCTTTTAAATCACAAAATTACATATTTAGTCCTTTGGTACAAAGTTTCACAAAATTACAAGTTTAGTCCCTGAACTTTGAAAATTTGACAAAAATGGTCCCTGGGATATTAAAACTTTGAGAAAATGAATTTTGGTCCTTGTAATACTCTTCTATGACAAAAATGGGTCTTGGATGGAAAGATTGGTGAAAGTACATGTTTGGTCCCTGAAGTTTGCAAGTTTGGCAGAAAATACCCCTGGAATTGGAAAAATGCAAAAATGATCCTTGGGTTGTTCATACTTGGCAAGTTTCATCCTTTTGAGAACTATGGGAAAGTCACAAGATCAGCCCCTCAACAATAAGAAAATTACAAAATTGGTCCTTGTGCTAGTTACTATACCAAACCAGACCCTTAATATAACAAACACACCAACACCTAATCCAATCCAAAC
Source organism: Artemisia argyi (assembly GCA_030686995.1). Taxonomy (NCBI): domain Eukaryota; kingdom Viridiplantae; phylum Streptophyta; class Magnoliopsida; order Asterales; family Asteraceae; genus Artemisia; species Artemisia argyi. Next base: position 45,833,802 of record CM060700.1, read on the forward strand.
ATATAAACACTACCCAGCCCACTCCCTTACCCCAAGCCCAACCCTAAGCCCACCATCCCTTTAAAACCATTCTAAATAATCAAACCAGGGTCAAACCCAGTCAAACACCCTTCCCTCTCACACAAACTCACCACTTGCAGCCATCACTTCACCACCTCCCACTATCACTGTCCCATCCAAACAGCCCAAACCACTACATACCTAACAGGACAACCCATAATAAATGCACCACCCCCCCTTGTTTGATAACAGAGCAATTTGCTACTTATCATTTTGTCGCCAAAATCAGTTTTAAAGGTCAGGATCAATTCAAAGCAATTCAATGGTCAAGATGAAGTGGGATATGTTCAGAAGACCCTTACAAACCCTAATGCTCAAGTATAAATAGAAGAGAAGCAAGGAGAAGTAGTATGTAGTTTTATTATTGTAATTGTAGTGTCGAATTAATAATATTTCAATTTTTAGTATAAGTTTAAGCTTTTAAAGTGTAATTTTAGTAATCTCAGTGTACTTTGGCTCTATTTTTATCAATGAATTAAGTTTCTCTTCTAAATCAGTTTATGCAATATTTTCTTTAAATTCAAAATTATTATTAAGATTATCTTGTTGTTTCTGTGTAAAGTTATGGACTTTTAGGATCACATAAGCTCCCAGATAGCTTATATAAGCTATTAGTAACCTTAAAAGTCAGATTAGTATCAAAAATCAAAAATACCAAAAAAAAAGTCAACAAAAGTCAAACACTTAAGTTTCATGTGATTCAAGCTGGAGCAGGGTGAATAGTGGATGACCCTGGGTTAGTTGCCTTGTGGAAGGCTTATAGGAATGATCTCAGGTCCTGGTTCTAGTTCAAAGTATAGCTTGGATGGCATGAAGTAAGAAAATCTCTCAATTCTTTTGTTCTAGTACTCCTAAGCTTATTGTCTGTATATTTATACTTATTTAGGTTTGTTAGATCATAGTAGATTGCTACCATTCTGTTTCAAGATCTAATTTCTTGTTTTGCGTTGAAACTCTCTTAATCTGTCAATTTAAGGTGTGTTTGGATTAGAAAGTTTGCCTAAACTTAGCTGTGTTTCTGTGGTTCATTTCTGTTGCAACATATCACATTAGGGTAATAGTAGATGGTTTAGGCCTAAAATCAAGTGCTCATTTACAAAAATAGTCAAAATCACTTTGAATCACTGTGTGGAATTTAGTGTGGCATAAGCCTCAAATCAATTCAAAAGATGTTCACCTAGCTCATTTTAGGCTTATTTTAGCTTAATATAACTTATTCGGTCATTAGTGATCATTAGAATCTAACAAAAGTCAACTTAGTTCAATATTTCAAAAAGTCAAAATTGCACCCTTAAGCAGAAAACCAAAACTTCAAGGATTTTTCTAGAATTTAGTGTTGACTTCTGGACCCTGAGCTTTTCACAGATAAAAGTCCCTTAGCTTATTTACAAAAATCTATTGTTGGCTTATTTTTGAGAATTTTTTCTGTGGACCCCACATTTGCTCAAAGTGAGCTGCAGGGCAAGTACATGCCATGTGCACAGGTTCTTGGTCAATATTCCAAGCTTCTTTGTGATTGACCCTGTAGGTCCCATACCCTGTACCTTAGCTTTTTAGAAAGCTCTCCACCTCAGCTTATTGAGGGAGTGCTTATTTTGTCCCTCAGACCTTTTGCCCTCAGCTTAATTGACCCACCTTTGTAGCCTGTCTCAGAAGCTATACCGAGTCACTCAGCTTTTGAGTCCAAGTTCCAAGCACCACCCAGTGCTCATTAATAAGCCATAAGCCCAGCTTATTGGCTTATTTTAGAGTTGACCAGTCCACCTTCATAGTTCAAGCCTTGTTTTGGACCCACCTTGACTTCTGTGGACCCCACAGAGGTTCAAAACCCCTTGGTTTGGCCTGTTTAGGCCTTGTGTTGTGATAAGTGCTTATTTGTTTCATAGCAGCTTATTCTGAGTACTTATTTGTTCTCATTTGCTTATTTCAAGTTGATAATCATCTGTTTATGCTTAGTTGTTCATTTCTCAGCTTTTTCAAATAGTGCAAAGTCCTAATAAGATATATAAGTCCACTGTTAAGCACAAGGGGGTGCATTTAGCTTATTAATAAGCTATTTTAAAAGGGTTTTCACAAAAGTTACTTATTTTAGCTTATAATCATCTGTCAAGAAGAAAAACCAACAAAAAACCGAATTTAAAAATAGTGATAGCTTCTATCTAATAGGATTTATCTTTTTAATTTTTCTTTTCAGCTTATTAATAAGCACTTCTTCATTTTTATATATACTTTTTAATTTCCTGTTACCTTAAAGTATTTTCAGTAATTTTTTTAGATTTTTCTCTTTTAATTTAATAATTATTAGAATTAATAATAGTTTAATTAATTAATTAAGTAATATTAGTAATTAAATAGTTTTCTTAATTTTTAATTAACAACAGTAGGTTTTTATATTTTTCCTAGGTTCTATAAATCATTTAGGATTTTTAGAAAATAGTTTCTTAAACTCTATTATTCACTTTTTAATTTTCTTAATTAATTTAGTTAAATTAGGTTTTAATTAATTAATATGTAAATAATTAGTAAAATAGTCTAAGTATAATTTTTAGAAACTTTATATAATTTTTTAGGATTCCTGTGATAGTTAATTAGTTTTATAAAATTTTCTTTAATTTTCTAAGTTATTTTTATTATAATTAGTAATTTAAAATAGTTTAAATAGTTTAATTAATATTATTAGTATTTAATTAAAAGAAAAACCACAAAAAGAAAAAAATACATATTTTTAATTTTTAATCTTATTTTAAGTCATTTTATACTTTTAGAAAATAATTTTGCAATTTCCTAGTTTAAATTTGTATTGTTAAGTTTTTAAGTTAATTAGTTTTAATTAAATAGTTAAATAGTTTTATTTAAATAATTAATAATAAATAATAAAATAATCAAAAAATAATTTTCTTTTTAATTTCATTTTCTTTTAAAATTAAGTTTGTAAAATTTTCACTTGCACCCCCTGTAGTTATAAAAAATTTTAAATCACACCTTTTTTTTCTGTTTGTAAACAATTCTGATTTCTGATTTGTGTTTGTGTAATCATATCTGTGTTTCTGTTATTGTTAATACTGTTTCAATGGTTCAAATACCAAGTAATCAGTAGCATAATCACTTCCCAATCATCTTTTGTTATTGTCCTCAGTGCCACTCATTCTCAAAAACGTTTTCAAACACCATTTCAATCTCGTCGGGACATAATGACCCGGGGAAAAACTATTGATGAGGCGGAAAATGAACCGTTTTTAGGGGGTCATTTAAGCCAGAATTAGAATTTATTTGATCAAATATTGCCCTAAATCGTTCCTTTTGTGATTTTAGGTACTTTGGGAGTGAATTCTGGAAAAGGAAGAATTTTGGACGTTTTTTGAGCATAAAAGTGAAGAAAACGGAAAAGTCTTAATTTTTCCTTGCTGGGAACAGTAGATGACGACGTCAAGAAGAATTTTATGACGGCGTTAAGAGCAAAATGGATGACGGCCCAGAGAAAACGTGACGACGTCAGAAGTAGGGCGTCAAGAGTAAATTTGGTGACGGCCTGGAGAAAGATTACACATGACGGCGTCAGCTATGGATCTAGGCAGTCCGAGAACTTTATTGGCGACGAGATGACGGTGTCAGATTTTTCCTCTTGACGTCGTCACCTCACATAATCTATATATACTTTTCTATTTTTCACTCATTAAAGGAGGAACTTGTGTGGAGAGTTCTAGGGCTGAACCTAATAAACCCTAGGTCGTTTGTAACAGTATTTTCAAGGGTTTTCACCCCTTGAAACCCTTCATGTTCAATTGAGATAAGTTTTCTTTCAATTCATTCAATATGTCTATGTGTTGTTTGAATATATCTTATGCTTGTCTTGATTTTAACATGCTAGGCTAGATCTTTTGTGTGTTTGCTTAGATGTAATGAAACCTAGATGTTGATTATAGGTTGATTGCTTGTTTATAGTTGTAATGGATGAATGATTTCAATGTTAGGCTTAAGAAAACTGGCAGATCTCCATTGTGTAACTTGCTTGAACGTCTTAAGAAATATGAACCGATGTGTACTATGTTTTTATGGTTATATTTAATGCATGAGTGAATTCTAGTGATCCCATGTTAGGAGCTTCTTAGCCGGCTCGACATAGGAGTGAAGTAGGAGCTTATTGAATTGGGGAAGTAAGTACGCCACCCCATGATTGGTATTAAGGAATATAACCCGTCATCCACACAACTGCAACAAGTAATTAACCTGTAAAAGATATCTAGGGAGTAGTGAAAATCTAAGTAAACACAATTCTCCCATATATTGCTCACACCACTAGTTTAATTAGTTCATTTTTATTTTTATTATTTTATTTTGATTGCATCTTTAGTTATTGGGTTAGTTGACTAGCAACTAATTCTGCCCACTCCTTCAAAATCGAGATTTTAATTGCTTTCATAAAATATAAAAAAATACAAAAAGAATCATCCCTCACCTCTAGACATAGTTTTTAGGCTTTCTAATCCTAGCGACACTATTCATGAGTTGAACAATCAATCCCCCGGTACTTGTCACTATACTATACTACAACGATCAGGTACACTGCCTGGTGGGGGTTGTAAGCTTCTCGAGATCCCTCGAGAGGTAAAGCCTGGTGCAATTCCCACACATCAAGTTTTTGGCGCCGCAGCCCGGGGAAATAGTTATTGTCTAGGTTATGATTTCTTTTTATTAGGTCTACTTGCTAGATTCCTTTCTAGTAAGATTTTATTTTTATTTCTAGGTCTTCTTTAGTCTATCTTATTTCTTTGTTTCCTTTGTTCGTAAACTACCTCGATGGCTAACAATAACATTGATCGTTTGATTCCTGTTATTCGTGTTTTTCGCCGTAGGATTTTCCAAATGCCCTCCCCAATCCCTTTAGTGGAAAATGAGAACCCACCTAACCTCTCTCCTAACCACCACTTTGACAATAATTCTGAATTAGAGGAGTCTGACCATGATAATGACCATAGGGCTAGTCCTTTTTACTATTCAGACTCCGATGAGGATCTTGATGATGGTGATGTGATTAATGAGGATAGGATGGAAGATGTAGTAAACCCTCTTAGGTATGTTGACCCTAGAACAAGGATTGAGAGTGATAGCTCATTTAATATGCAATTTCCAAGTAAGATTGGATTTAGGAGCTTTGATGCCTACCTTAACTCATCTCTCCCAATGAACATAATCTCACGTAGTGAATATAATAAAATCATGGTAGATGAGTTAGAATACAAAAGAGACAATATTATTGCTAGGGCAATGTCATTGCATGTGATTGTAGGAAGTTTTGTTTATCTTGTTAAGTTCATGGTTATGGAGAATCTAGGAGAATTTATCGATAGTAAGTTAACCCAAGTTGTGTTTGGGAAACCCTTCAAAAGGTTAACAAACCTTGATGAAAAACTTATGGAAGGGTTAATTACATTCTCGAATGGGGATGAAGATTTTGTTTACCAAATGCCCCGTGCACATCATAGGTTCAAGTATTTCTCCATGGAGAAGTGTAGTAGCTATCCACCCCTAGAAATGCTAAGTGAGAATGATAAAAGAAAAGGGCTTAAATATACTCATGAGAAAAATAAAAGCTATTATCGTAGATGTTTAGAGTTAAGTGATGATTATAAGAAAGATGAGGCGACTATTAGATGGCTCACCCTCGGTTATGTGAGCATAAGCGACACACGTTGACCCATGACCTTGAGTCTAGCTACAAGACTTGTAAATAAAGAAAAGCGCTTCTTGGGAGGCAACCCATGTTTTGTGTGATTCTTATTTGCTTCCGTATGCATGCTTTATTTTTATCGTTGGTAGATCATGTTTCAAACTAAAATGGTGAAAATACTTTATTTTGTCGTTTGACTTAGTCTTAACTTCATCCAAAGGTATTTCACAAAAGATAAGTGTAAGGGGAAACCCCAAATATGTTTTTAAAGAAACGAAACCGATCATGATTCTCCACAATATTAAATGGACATGTATATTTGTAATTGTTATAGTCAAATGCCTGTATCGAGTCATAATGATATTTTGCAGGATTTTCCAGGAAGTAGGACAAAGTTTTTCCAGAAATTTTCCGGAAACTTAACATAAGAATTTCTGCAGGTCACTTCAGATGGCGTCAGGAAGAAATTCCTGACGGCGTCACGTGTAAAAATCTGGAAATTTTACCAGTTTTGTTTTTCTAACGGAGTCCTAAAGTTTTTGTTGAATCTTTAGTTTTATAATCTCCAGGAAATCTGCAAACATTCATTCCACAAGCATTATATCTTTGTTTTCTAGGATTTGTTAGCATATATAGATTGCCGCCGATTTTACGCGAGGTTGCCTTGTTTGTTTTCTCAGGTTTAACAGGTTATGTATAACAAGAAGATGATTTATATTCTGGAAGGGAAGCTTTGATTATTCATTTTCTTGGAGGAAGGTCTAACCTGGTTACCATATTATCCATACCGAGCGAATCAGGGGAGTATTTGATTTCATTCTTTTACATGTTTTACTTTTACATTCTTTACTTGAACATTGGGGATAATGTTCATCCTAAGTGTAAGGGGAGGGTAAAATGATGATACCTCATAGGATAAACTTTCACTTGAGTTTGTTTGTTTGATGGTAGGTGTGTAATAAAACTAAGAGAAATACTTGTTAGTGTAATTTTAGCGCCAAATTTAAATTTTTTTTACAACATTTAGGAGTGAAACTTTACCATAGCAAGCGTCTCATGGATAGGAGTCGTATGACTAGCACAAAACCGTATCATTCAGAAAAATTTTTCACCCAAATATGTGAGGTTCGCCTTTAGATTTGATAAGAAAAGCATTCATTATTAGTGCTTATGAGTGTACCGGCAGCATTTAGATTCTAGAACTTGCGTTAGTGATGCATCCCGAGACCGCTAGTGAGACTACATTCGTGTAGTAGGATTTACTACATGATAAGAGGCAATAGGATCACCCTTGTGTTAAACCCGTATCATAATTACTTGACCATTTAAGTCATATTACTTGGCTAGTAAAGTCAATTAATTTTTCCTACACCTTAGCGTTGTACTCATTTTTAGTACACGAAACCCCTAGTACACCCCTCCGAGGCTATCTTTTCATTTCTAACTTTAAGCATCTTACTTAAAGGAAGAATTTGTTACACCCCACTTAAATGTACACCCAAATCGCCTTAGCCTTCCGTGTATGCGCTCATCTTTAGTGCATTATTGTTATATGTTTTAACCCTTACTTAAATATCTAATTGATTACATGGTTGCTAAGTTCAGTCATATCCTTGTACATATTGTTTTTGGACGATTGGGACTCATGGGTAAAGTATTAATGTTTGGAGTAATGGGGAAGAACATCATTTTATTACCCACATATGTGCGTTAATCTTAAAAGTACTCCAAGTGTTTTGATTATCTTAATTCGAGTCGTTAGATTAGTTTATTGTAAAGTATGTAAACATTCAAGTGTAAGGGGAATGTTCATTCCCTATGATGTATTATTTTGGATGGTAGGGTAAAAGTGTATGCACAAAAAAAAAAAAAAAAAAAAAAAAAAAAAAAAAAAAAAAATCGAAAAAATCTAGAAAAAGAAAAAAAAAATAGAAAAAGAAAAGAGAAAAAACATATGGACTACCATCCCGTTTCATTCTATGTTTATTTTAAGTTTTTGTTATTTTTCATTTATTAGCTTAAGTTGAGTCTAGTCTTGGCTTAGCAACGCCACATTGTACATGTAATTGACCAAGATTATTAGCTCGCCACCAGTAAAGATTGTCTATATCCAACAAAACCGTGTATTCCATATCCCTACACCTAACGTTACAACCCTTTAAAAAGACCTCTTTGATAGTTTATCCTATGTGCTTACGCCATGTGGTGGAGGTTTGATCCTTTCCCAAGCCTATGGTAATCTATTTTGTTATGACAGGTAGTGAGAGATGTTTTCCATTTCCATATTGTGATATATATTTTATTACACCCGAGAGACGTGAGTATCTAAACACTATTTGTGAGGTGCTAGTGTATGACCTCCGTGCTTGTCTTTGGTCTTTAGTGGAACGATTATTTGTTATAATTACTTTTATATTAGTATTAAATGACCCCTTACTTGTATTTTGATTAGAAAAAAAGCGCATTTGCTTGAGGACAAGCAAATCTCAAGTGTAAGGGTATATGGTGAGGCGAAAAATGAACTGTTTTTAGGGGGTCATTTAAGCCGGAATTAGAATTTATTTGATCAAATATTGTCCTAAATCGTTCCTTTTGTGATTTTAGGTACTTTGGGAGTGAATTCTGGAAAAGGAAGCATTTTGGACGTTTTTTGAGCATAAAAGTGAAGAAAACGGCAAAGTCTTAATTTTCCTTGCTGGGAACAGTAGATGACGACGTCAAGAAGAATTTTATGACGGAGTCAAGAGCAAAATGGATGACGGCCGAGAGAAAACGCAACGGCGTCAGAAGTAGGGCGTCAAGAGTAAATTTGGTGACGGCCTGGAGAAAGATTACACATGACGGCGTCAGCTATGGATCTAGGTAGTCCGAGAACTTTATTGTCGGTGAGATGACGGCGTCAGATTTTTCCTCTTGACGCCGTCACCTCACAGAATCTATATATACTTTTCTATTTTTCATTCATTAAAAGAGGAACTTGTGTGGAGAGTTCTAGGGCTGAACCTAATAAACCCTAGGTCGTTTGTAACAGTATTTTCAAGGGTTTTCACCCCTTGAAACCCTTCATGTTCAATTGAGATAAGTTTTCTTTCAATTCATTCAATATGTCTATGTGTTGTTTGAATATATCTTATGCTTGTCTTGATTTTAACATGCTAGGCTAGATCTTTTGTGTGTTTGCTTAGATGTAATGAAACCTAGATGTTGATTATAGGTTGATTGCTTGTTTATAATTGTAATGGATGAATGATTTCAATGTTAGGCTTAAGAAAACTGGCAGATCTCCATTATGTAACTTGCTTGAACGTCTTAAGAAACATGAACCGATGTGTACTAGGTTTTTATGGTTATATTTAATGCATGAGTGAATTCTAGTGATCCCATGTTAGGAGCTTCTTAGCCGGCTCGACATAGGAGTGAAGTAGGAGCTTATAGAATTGGGGAAGTAAGTACGCCACCCCATGATTGGTATTAAGGAATATAACCCGTCATCCACACAACTGTAACAAGTAATTAACCTGTAAAAGATATCTAGGGAGTAGTGAAATCTAAGTAAACACAATTCTCCCATATATTGCTCACACCACTAGTTTAATTAGTTCATTTTCATTTTTATTATTTTATTTTGATTGCATCTTTAGTTATTGGGTTAGTTGACTAGCAACTAATTTTGCCCACTCCTTCAAAACCGAGATGTTACTTTCTTTTATAAAATATAAAAAAATACAAAAAGAATCATCCCTCACCTCTAGACTTAGTTTTTAGGCTTTCTAATCCTAGCGACACTATTCCTGAGTTGAACGATCAATCCCCCGGTACTTGTCACTATAATATACTACAACGATCAGGTACACTGCCTGGTGGGGGTTGTAAGCTTCTCGAGATCCCTCGAGAGGTAAAGCCTGGTGCAATTCCCACGCATCAACTATACTATCCACGGAGCATTGACTCTAGGCAGTTTGACTTTATTGACCAAATCACTTGGTTAATTTAGTTGACCGTTTATGCCCAATCAATGGGCATCCCGATATATCGTCGGCCAATAGAAGCCGGAATCAAACACTTTCTTTGCGGTGAAGTTGACACCATGATGTCCCCCCGTGGGTCCACTATGGCATGCCTTAAGAATTTCAACGACTTCCGTACCGTGAACACACCGCCGGATCACTTGATCCGCACAGACTTTTAACAAATAGGGGTCATCCCAAAAATAATATTGGACATCTTTAAAGAATTTCTTCTTTTGTTGGGATGACATCCCTTTCCTAATGAAGTTCCGCGCATGGTAATTCGCAAAATCGGTGAACCATGGGGTACTTTGGTCGATTTTAGTCACACTCCCAAGTGTCTCGAGAGGAAATGTTTCGGTGATTTCCTTATTCTCAAGAACACTTTGATGGGGATTCTCAAGTCGTGAAAGGTGATCAGCAGCAAGGTTCTCAGCTCATTTCTTGTCTCGGATTTTGACATCAAATTCTTGGAGCAAAAGAACCCACCGCATTAAGCGTGGCTTAGCATCTTGCTTAGACATTAATTATTTTAGGGCTGAATGATCCGTATACACTATGCATTTCTTAAGGAGCAAATACGGTCTAAATTTCTCAAAAGCATAGACAACCGCTAACATCTCTTTTTCGGTAGTTGTGTAGTGATGTTTGGCGTCATTCATGGTCTTACTTGCATAGTGTATCGGCTGAAAATACTTATTCTTACGTTGCCCCAGAACTGCACTAATGGCGTAATCGCTAGCATCACACATTAGCTCAAATTTTGGTAAAAGCCAGCATGTCCAAGGAAACTTCGGATTCCTTTAACGGTCGTAGGATGAGGTAGCTTAGCAATAACATCGACTTTTGCACGATCTACCTCAATCCCAGATTTAGAGATTTTAGGGCCGAGGACTATGCCCTCTTTAACCATGAAGTGGCACTTCTCCCAATTTAGAACTAAATTAGTGTTTTCACACCTAATTAGCATATTCTCTAAATGGGAGAGGCAAGAGTCGAAAGAATTTCCATAAACGGAGAAGTCGTCCATGAACACTTCCATGGTTTTTTCAATCATATCGGAGAAAATGGCCATCATACATCGTTGAAACGTGCCTGGAGCGTTACATAAGCCAAAGGGCATTCTACGATAGGCAAACGTTCCATACGGGCAAGTAAAAGTGGTCTTTTCTTGATCCTGGGGATCAATGGGAATTTGAAAATACCCAGAAAATAATAGAACTCATTTCCCGCTAATCGTTCAAGCATTTGGTCCATAAAAGGGAGCAGGAAATGGTCTTTACGGGTTGCGTCGTTCAACTTGCGGTAGTCGATACAAACTCTCCATCCAGTCACAAGTCTAGTCGGTATAAGCTCATTATCGTCATTTTTCACAACAGTGATTCCGCTCTTCTTTGGAACACAATGAACCGGGCTAGCCCATGAACTATCCGAGATCGGATAAATCATTCCAGCGTCAAGGAGTTTTATAACTTCCTTTTTGATCACTTCATGGATTTGTGGATTAACCTGTCGTTGTTGTTGGACGGAAGCTTTGTGATTATCTTCAAGTAGAATCTTATGAGTGCAAAATCGAGGGTCAATTCCCTTAATGTCGGATATTTGCCAAGTAATCGCACTTTTATGCTTCCTAAGCACATCTAAGAGTCGTGTCTTCTCCTCATCTTTAAGGCCTTTTGAGATTATAACGGGCAATTTATCATTAATTTCCAAGTATGCGTATTCGAGATGAGGAGGCAAATCCTTGAGCTCGAGCTCTGGAGGATTTTCAATAGACGGCTTTACTTCTTTTACGTCTGCCATTTTTAGGTCCATCGGAGGGGAAGAAACAATCGGGTTTTGATTTAACAATTTCTCAATTAATAAAATGTCCCCCTCCGGATCAAAGTTAGAATTATCAATTTTCGGCGAAACTGAATCATTTGAAAGACAGGCTTTGATTTCTTCCCAAGCGAGATCACTTCCCTCAAACGGAGTGAGGGAAGGGGAAGAATCGAAGACGATTGGTTCAAAAGAAGGAGTGGGATTGCCACTCGAAGCATTGACGGTAAAACAAAGAAGTTCTTGAGAATACTCCTCCATAGCTTCATCAATAACATCGATTCGGTTGACGGAAGAAACATCGTAATCGGAGGAGTATCTCGCGGTTTGGTTAAGATTGAAAGTAACAGCTTCATTTCCTACACGTAAGGTAATCTCCTCGTCGTATACATCAATTAAAGCATGACCGGTCCGTAGGAATCCTCTCCCGAGAATGAGAGGAACCCGTGGATCGGCATTGAAATCAACAACCACAAAATCTCCAGGGAAATTGAATTTCCCAACATTGACAAAAATATCCTCGGCTATACCAATTGGACGAGACGTAGATCGGTCGGCAAGCTAGAGGGTCATAAGCGTCGGTGTCAAGTTAGGAAGAGACAACTTTTTTCCAAATTGAAAATGGCATTAGGTTAATGCTAGCACAAAGATCCGCCAAGGCGAAGCATTGAACCATACCCGGAAAATTGCATGGAATGAGAAACTTGTCAGGGTCTTCAAGCTTTTCAGGTAGCTTTTAAAGAAGAACCGCTAAGCAATTCTCATCCATTTGGGTCTTAGACATTTCAAACAACTTTTCTTTATTATTTAAAAGACCATTTAGCATAGAATCAAATTTTGGCATCAAAAGTAAAGCATCCGCGAGACTTATATCAAAATGTAATTCTTGAAAAATCTGATAAAACTTTTCCATTTGGTTTTTATCCTTCTCGCGGTGCTTTTGTTCGTTTAAGCGTGACGGATAAGGCAACTTCGTTTTAACCGGAATTTCTTTTTCAGTTTCATTAACAACTTTTTCCTCTCCTTTAGACGTAGGGACCACTGGAGGTTGGATGTCTTCGGTCCTTCCATTATTAATAGGAATTTACGTATCCGTTGTCACCTCGGGTTCATGGGCGACTACCCTGGGAGGAAGAGAAGAAGAGGCAGTCGGAGCCGTTGGTCCATCATAAGGAACACCACTCCTTGTCATGATCGCTTTTGCATCGCCCCTCGGGTTAGCGATCGTGTTACTTGGCAAAGTTCCAGAGCCCGAGGGTCGATCATTTAAATGCTTGTTAAGTTCAAGAATTTCCTTAGCCATTAACTTTTGGTTTTTCATGATCTGCTTAAGAATCTCATCCAAGGGCAACGGATTTTGAACCACATTCTGATTTTGATTTTGAAAGTTTTGCCCTCGGTTGTTTTGATTAAAACCCTGATTTTGGTTTCCATGATTATTTTGAAAATTCCCATTATTTTGAAAATTATTCCCTTGAGGCGGGCCTTGGTTGTAATTTCCCCGGTTTTGATTTTGATGAAAATTTTGATTTTGTCCTTGAAAACCATTATTTCTTCGGTTTTGACTCTGATTATGATTGAATTGATGATTGCGGTTTTGCACATTATTGTTTTGATTCACTTGATTTAGTTGATTAAACCCGGGTGGTCCAAGGTAATTGCCGGAACGGTAGCTGAGGAGATTACGGTCTCCTTGAGGTTGTGGGTAACCATTGCCACCCATGTTTGCGTCATACACGTTCTCTTGAGTAAAGCGACTAGAGGCTGGGCACTCAAGGTATGAATGTGGACCACCACAAGTCTCACAACCGATACTAACCATATTGACTTGCGTGTTCTTAACTTGATTCGGCATCATTTGATACATTCTTAACATTACCGTAGACAAATCACCAAGTTTTTTATTCATTGCGTCTAACTCAGGATTATGAGAAGAAGAAGAGTTTAGAGTCGCAGTCAATCTTATTGGCTCATTCCTCTCGGCTGAGAAATCCCAATAGTTGTAATGGGCCGTCATATTCTCGATAAGCTCATAACAATCCTCGGGACGACGTTTCATGAAAGTACCACCAGCTGCCGCATTGATCGTGTCCCGATGTTGTAGAGTCAAACCATTGTAAAACGTATCAATGATCGTAACGAGAAGGATGTTATGGTTTGGACAGTGATCAATGGCAAGCTTGTAACGTTCCCAAGCCTCGAATAAAGATTCATCGGGAAGTTGTCGAAAATTGCTAATATCGTTTCTCAACTTCGTCACCATCGATGGTGGAAAATACTTCGCCAAGAACTTCGATACCATTTCATTGAAAGTATGAATCGAGTTCCTGGGAAGACGATCAAACCAAGCGGTGGCATGATGCGTTAGAGAATAGGGGAAGAGAGAGAGAGAGGGAGGGCGTCATCGGAGACCCCGTTTTGTTTCATATTTTGGGTGACGGTTAAAAATTTGTCGAGATGCTTGTTTGCATCGTCACCCGGTAATCCGTGAAATTGGCATGAATTTTGGACTTGTTGTATCATGTGGTGTTTTAGTCCAAAATCCGTAGCCTCAATATTTAGAGGGGCAATAGGGCCACCTCTACCATGCATTGTGGGTTGGCACAGCTCCTCCATATTCGGAGATCGGGAGCTGGCACGTGTTGGTGATCATCTCCACCCACCGGAGGGTGTTGATTATTCGGATACATTTCCACAACGTTAGGGAAATGGACACGGAGTGTGCGTCGAATTACCCTCTCGGGGTTTGACAAAGGTGATATAAGACTCTCGAAAGAAGAGCGGGTGTGCATACACCAAAAACAAAATCAAAAAGAAAAAGAAGAAGAAAATAAAAAGAAAAATCTTTTTTATTTTTTTATTTTTTATCTCAAAAACTTTTTATTGCTTTTGTTTTTCTTTTATCAAACGTTACGTTAATCGAAAACCGTTTCCTTCAAACCACTCGCGACGGGACAAGAAAGAAGAGTGTTTCTCTCTTCAGCTAGCAATTTAATGTCTTAGCTTCCGCATTTCCCGCTTAATCGGTCGTAGAAATTGAAGTAATCCGATAAACAACTAATTTCACGTTTTTGTTTTGTTGTGAAGCTTATTTGGTTTACAACGCCCTCCCTTCCACGATAGAGTCGAGGCTGTAACTTTATTATTTTTGTATTTTTGCAAACACTTTAGGAAAAGTGTTTTGAATTTTTGAATTTTTATATTTTTATAGAAATATATATAAAAAATAGAGGAAGTCTTAACAAAACACGATTTTTCAAAACGAATATTCAAAAACTCACTTCGACCTTCCCCGACAGCGGCGCCAAAAATTGATTGGTTCAAAATCAACTTATTATAATATAGTAGTATAGTATCGAAATGATCCGCACAAAATACGGATCACCCGAGTCGTTTCCGAGTGAAGGTGAGTGGAATCAACGAATATTGATTCGTGTAAATCGTGAATTGAAAAGTGGTGAAAGTAAAAATAGTGATCAAGAAATTCAAATAATAACAATCAATGATGAATTATGCAAGGAGTAAAATCTAGATATGCACTAAAGTTGAAAATGTAAAAACGGAAATGCAAACGCGTTTATTAAAACGTAACTTTAATTGAAAAATGATCCTACAAACGTGAAATTATTTTTTAAAAATCTTAAACTAATAAACTGAATTTTCAGAAAAAGAAAATTATTTTTTTGACTTTTCTTTTATTTTCTATGAATTTATTTTGATTTTTGTAATTTTAAATGAATTAAAAATAGAAGAAATTGGAAAAATAAAAGGGAAAAATGAAATTTAATGTTTGAAAAATCTAAAATATTATAAAAGAATTTCCTAAAATATTTTTGTATTTTTATAGCTTTTTTCTAAATTTTTATGGATTTTTGTTTATTAAAAACTATTTAAAAATGATTAAAATCAAAGAAAAATTAAGAAAAATACTAAATCTACTTGGAAAAATCTGAAAAAATTCCAGAAAATCAAAAATAATAAAAGTAACTTAAAAAAAAATTGAAGTGAAAATAAGCTGATTAAGTGCTTTTTAGAACAAACTGCTTAATCACAAGTGTTTATTTTTAAGCACTTGTGATCCAAACTGATTGAAACTCGGAACAAAGATTATAGATGATAAAATATGCTCAGATATGCAAAATATGATCAAGTGCAATCTCAAAAAGCCACAAAATCACAGAAATCAATCAAACAGATGATAAAGCTTATGCAATAAGCTCACACAATAAGCAATAAAGGAGCAGACAGATCCAGAAGCTAAACAATGATGCACAACACTAAAACTACTACCAAGAAGCTCAGAAACAAGCTAAAGTACACAGATTAAGCTCACAATTCAAAATGCAAGCCTCAATGATCAAACAGATATTCTGTCTCAATCATGCTAATTAACAGATGCTATAAGCACTTCCAATAAGCTCAAAAATGCAGTCTAATGGGGGCAAGAGTTCAACTGCTATACTGAGATACTATATCAACTAAATTTATTATCAATTACAACTGTTTATTACTCTAATTCCAACTGAGTTTAGGCTAGTGGATGCTGAATTGATGAAACTATTGACTATTTTTAACCACCTCTATTTGACCAAAATGACTTTTATCAACTAAATTCTACCACTAGTTAGATGTAATAAGCTATGATTTATCTATTTTATGCTATATCTAAGTATTATGCAAATGTTATGCTTAATTTCACTAACAATTAACACCTAAAACTAACTGTGTATGTGATTACTCTAACTTAGACTAAATTTGAGCCATATTACTATTATGAAGATTCAGTACTCAAATCCTACACTAGTTAAATCTATGTGAAACAGAGATCAAGTATTCCAAAAACAATTCCACTCAGCAACAATCACTTCTAAACACTACCTATATGTGACAGAAAATCAACTATCAATGAAACAGTCAATAAATCTCAACACAATGACTCACTCACAATCTCCAATTACAACAGATTCCAATTACACAATCAATCACTATGAAATCCAACAGTTAAACACAAACTCAGAATCTCAACTAGTCAAAATGACAAATGATCAAATATTTCCAAGCTACACAAATGCTAAAAATCACATAGGTGAAACAGATCTACAAACAGATGATTACTATGATCAATCAAGCAAAAACTAGAACAGATATAACAGCAACTACTCTTATCAAATCAATGAAACAGTAATACTATAACAACTACACAATCTAACTCAGTTACTATTAATAAGAGAATCCAAATCAGATGTTACCAATTAAATCTCCCTCAGCAAAACAGAGGAAGCTCATTATGCAAGCCTATCTCTAGGATAGGCTAGGACATTCCATTTCTGCCCAAACATATCCAAAATCACCACAACAACCAGTAGATCACCTCCTTTAACTTCTATTTTCTGACTTTTGTTGCTTATGAACAAAGAAAATAATACAGATCCATAATAAGCTATTTAGCTTAAATGGACTGTAAGGAAATGTATTAATCTCATCTGTAAACTTATATAGACAGGATGAAAACTTATTTTTTATTTTTTTTATATTTTTCTGATTTTTATGTATTTTCTGTAAATGATATAAACTGAATTGAAAATGTAAAGTAGTTTTAAGCTATATAAGACTGAAAATAAGCTGAGTATAACAGGTATTAAAGCTTTTAATTACAAGTAATAATCAACAAACTAACAACAATTAAAGTAAAACTAAATTTTTATTAAAAGCTAAATTGGAATTCAATTACAATCACTAAACTAAGTACAATATAAGAAGTAAAAATGCCCGAGCTTCGCTACAATTTCCTACACACCTAATGAGCTACTAACTAGTCCTATTTATAGAAGAAGAGTGAGGTGAGCTCTCGGATTGCCAAGCTGGCAATCCGTGTGAGTTGTGTTTGTTTACATCACCTTAGGACCCTTTGATCAGCTTCCATCAAATCCCATCAATTCATAGCCCTAGGATCAACTCTAGTGGCGCGTTCATACCAATCACCAGCTGCCACGTAGCCCCGTTTTTGCTTCTTAGATACTCTGACAAGTGCTGACAATCCCTGACCTTCTAGAAACGTACTTGATTGTACCATTTTGCCCTTAATGACGGTAATTATTAGGATTGGGGGTTAGGGTTCTTCATGCCTAGGTAAAAAGGAAATTGGGTGAAATAAAGGGGGCGGGGTAATTATTTTATTGTTGTTTGACCTTCGTTGACCTCTAAGACCCGTGTTATATAACTTTGACCCGTGGAGACTTGGGCTCGGGTATGGGAAGGTTGGGCTTTAGTATTCAATTTGGGCTTTGGTATTTGTGAGATGAATTGGACATATTTTTGGACCAAAACAGATTTTTGTGATAATAACTTTCAAGGATTAGTTGTGTAATTTGCTTTAAAATCAAGGACTGATCTTGTCATTTTTCCAAACTTCTTCAAGGGACTTGTGATGTCATTATTGAATAGTTGAGGAGCTAGTGTTGACTTTTCTTCATATAAATCAATGAGGGACCAAAAGTGACATCTTCCAAAATGCAAGGACTATTTCTGACAATTTCATCAAACTTTCCCGAAAATGATGTATCATGCAAATCTTCAAACTTTAGGGATCTCTTTTGACTTTACAAAGCTCAACTTGATTTCCAGCTTGACTTTCTGACTCTTTCTACTCTCGTGCTCATTTTTTGCCGGATTTCTGTTGTTTTTCATCTTTTTGTGAAATATCCAACCCTGCACGTTCACCAACATAAAAACACACATTCTTTGGCATTTGTTAGCATAATTAGTCTATTTGGGTCGGTTTTTGACTATGAAAAGGTATGTAAATTAACACATACCAATCGATAAGTTCATATTTCCGATCGACTTTGTGGAAATTGAAATGAAGGAAGATACTGATGTCCCGATTTTATTAGGAAGACCATTCCTAGCTACTGCACATGCCATGATTGATGTATTCAACAAGAAAATTTCTATGGAAATTGGTAAGGAGAAAATAACATATAATTTAGAACAATCTATGAAATACGCCACCTTCACTGATGATGATATTGAAGAAGTGGATTTTATTGAGTCAACAATCAAAGATTTCGTGCAAGACTTTCTTCCTCAAGAACAATTGAATTTAATTCTTTCAAGTGATAAAGAGGGCAAATTAGAACGTGAAGAAGCCACTGACGAGAGTAATAATCAAGAAAAATTGAAATTTCCAAAACCTCTACAGGAAGACGATTTCATTAAAACTGGCGATGCTACGAAAGGAACAACATCTATCCCGAAACTGAAGGAGCTCCCACCTCATTTAGAATATGCTTTCTTGGATAATAATCCCGATCATCCATTCATAATCTCATCATCTCTTTCTAAGAAAGATAAAGGGGTGCTATTGAAGGAACTGAGCAAACATAAAGGAGCGATATCTTGGAAAGTATCTGACATCAAGGGAATTAGCCCTTTATTATGTTCATATAAAATTCTTATGGAAGACGATTTCAAGCCTGTCGTGCAACCACAATGAAGGTTAAACCCGAAGGTTTAGGACATTGTTAAAGACGAAATAATCAAACTTCTTGATGCAGGTTTAATCTACGCCATCTCTGACAGCGCTTGGGTAAGCCCAATTCATGTTGTGCCAAAGAAAGGAGGATGACTGTGGTAGTTAATGAGGACAATGAATTAGTCCCTACCAGAACCGTAACAGGTTGGAGAGTTCGCATTGATTACCGGAAGCTCAACGATGCTACTCGGGAAGACCACTTTCCACTTCCTTTCATCGATAAAATGCTGGAAAGGCTTTCAGGTCACGAATATTATTGTTTCCTTGACGGTTTTTCAGGATATTTTTAGATACCTATAGCCCCGGAAGATCAAGAGAAGACAATGTTTACTTGTCCTTATGGAACATTCGCCTACCGAAGCATGCCTTTTGGTCTATGCAACACACCAGCTACTTTTCAGAGGTGCATGACAACTATATTTTCCGACATGTGCCAGGATTTAATGGAGGTATTCATGGATGACTTCTAGGTATTTGGTAATTCTTTCACTTCTTGTTTAAATAATTTATCTCATACGCTAGCTAGGTGTGAAGAAACCAACTTAGTTCTTAACTGGGAAAAATGTCATTTCATGGTTAAGGAAGGAATTGTTTTAGGGCATAAAATTTCTAATTCAAGCATTGAGGTCGATAAGGCAAAAATTGATGTCATATCTAGGTTGCCATACCCAACAAACCTTAATGGGATAAGAAGTTTTTTAGGACATGCTGGGTTTTATAGAAGATTTATTAAAGATTTATCTAAAATAGCTAAACCAATGACCTAAATTCTTATGAATGATGCTAAATTTGACTTTAATGATGAGTGCAAACAAGCTTTTGACATCTTAAAGAATAAGCTAACCACCGCCCCTATTATTATTGCTCCAATTGGAACAATGATTTTGAACTGATGTGTGACGCAAGTGATTACGCTGTGGGGGCGGTTCTTGGGCAAAGAATAGATAAGAAATTTAAACCTATCTACTATGCTAGTAAAACATTAAATGATGCTCAAGCACATTACACCACAACCAAGAAAGAACTTTTGGTTGTAGTTTATGCTTTCGAAAAATTTAGGTCCTATTTAATAATGTCAAAAACTGTTGTCTACACTGATCACTCTGCTTTAAAGTATTTGTTTAGCAAACAGGACGCAAAACCAAGACTGATTCGATGGGTTTTACTATTACAAGAATTCAAGATTGAAATTTGGGATAAGAAGGGTGCAGAAAATCTAGCTGTGGATCATCTATCTAGGTTGGAGAACCCAAAACTGGAAGAATCAAACAAGGAAACTATTCGCGAATCGTTCTCGGATGAGCATTTAATGTCGGTAAGAACCTAGGAAGTCGAACCAGATCCTTGGTATGCTGATTATGCCAACTACTTAGCATCAATGACATTACCCAGCAACCAAACACATGATTAGAGAAGAATTTTTTTTTTCAGACTTGAAATATTATTTTTGGGACGATCCTAATTTATTTAGGTCATGTGTTGATGGAATTATAAGACGATGTGTATTCGGCAATGAAATTCAACAAATTTTGGAACAATGTCACAAGGGACCCACTGGGGGACATCATAGAGCCGTCACTACCACTAGGAAAGTATTCAAAGCAGGATTATATTGGCGGAGTATTTTCAAGGATGCAGCCAAATATGTAAAGAATTGCGACGCATGTCAAAGGGCAGGTAACATTTCTTCACATAATCAAATGCCTTTAAATAATATATTGGTTTGTGAAGTCTTTGATGTTTGGGGAATCAATTTTATGGGGCCTTTTACCCCCATCGAGAAAAAAATGCTACATTTTAGTTGCAGTTGATTATGTGTCAAAATGGGTAGAACCTGAAGCTTTACCCACTAACGATGCTAGGGCTGTAGTAAAATTTATAAAATAAACTTTTTTCTAGATTTGGGATTCTGAAATCATTAATAAGTGACCGTGCGACACACTTTTGTAACTCCTCAATGGAGAAAACTCTTTTGCGATACAGCATTGTTCATCGTTTAGCCACACCTTATCACTCCCAAACTAGTCGACAAACCGAAAACACTAATCGCGCAATTAAGCGTCTTTTAGAGAAATCTGTTAGTAAAAATCATAAAGATTGGGCAGACAAGTTAGACGATGCCCTTTGGGCACTCTGAACAGCTCACAAAACACCATTAGGATGTACTCCATTCCGTATCGTTTATGGGAAAACTTGTCACCTACCAGTAGAATTAGAACATAAGGCCTATTGGGCTCTTGAGAATGCTAATTTTGATCCGGAGAAGATCAAGAAAAATAGACTCTCTTGAATAAATAGATTAGCTGAATTAAAAGATGAAGCGTATGATCACTCAAAAGCTTGCAAGGACCGAACGAAAAGATGGTACGACGCAATGATACAAGAAAAGGAGTCTGAAATTGGACAGAAGGTGCTCGTATACAACTCTCGACTTAAGTTATTTCCAGGTAAACTTAAATCCAGGTGGTGTGGACCATATACTGTAACAGAAGTATTCCCATATGGAACAATTGAAGTAATCAATAATGACGAACAACGGTTCAAAGTAAACGGTCACAGGGCTAAAATTTATTATGGCGATAACTATCAAGAGTTGTCAGAAGACTTCTACTTTGCGCCAACATAACTACGGCAGTGAGTCTAACTTAAAGAATATATAATAAACAAAAGTGTTTTTCGGCAAACAACCCAAATTATCCTTTGTTTTTCAATTTTATTAGTATAGTTGGGTTTTGTATGTTTTGTTCTAGTCAACTTTGCAGGTAAAAGAGAAAGGAAGACGGTGGAGGAGCTAATATTGGAGTTTTCATTCCAGGAATGTTCCCTAGGAATGATCTACAACGTAGCCTACTCCATGACTACGCCGTAGCACCCTTCAGATTTTTCTGAGTGCTTATTCACTCACATTTTCTTGTCCAAAATAAGACTAAATAAACCAAAAACTAGCCAAAATTGTAAAGAATGTATGTTTTTGTGTTTGTAAATGTGCATGAACGGATATTTAAGAAAAAGACGAAAAACAATGAGAAAACGACAAAACCGAGCACGAGAATGGAATGAGAGTCAAAAGCCGTAGCTAGGGGAAGATATTGGTCAAGTTGAGCTCAATTATTCATAAGAAGTCCTTGGAGTTTAAAGAATTACAAGATTGACCCTTCATGTGGAAGTTTCAAGAAATTACAAGAATGGTCTTTAAACTTTCAAGAATTGACAATTTTGGTCCTCAAAAGATAATTTTGAAGAAAGTCAACTCATCTCCTTCATCTCTTCAAGAATGGAAAGTTTAGCCCTTGAAGAAATTTATGAAGATTAACATTTGTGGCCCTTGAAGTTTTTGAAATTTACACTTAAGGTCCTTGTAAAATTCTAAGCTTAAACTGAATCATATACTACTAAAATCAATGGTCCAAGTCCAAAGCTAAAATAAAACACACCCATCACCAAGCCCAAACACGAATCTGTACCCAAGCCCACATCAACCCTTGGTCAACCCCATCAACTTGGTCAAAAACACAAACAATAATAAAATAATTTTACCGCCAACTTTTCTTACCCCGTACATCCCCTTCCCCATTCCACATGAACCCTAAAATTTACTTCACCCAAATTAACTCACCTCCCCAACAATTACCATTAATTAACTAATGATTGGACCTTCTAGAAGCCACCTCACATGCGTAAAATGTGTCAAAAATAATGATTAGTGCATAATGAGCTTCGTGGACGCATGGCAGCTTATGGTTGGACGCAACACCTCATTAGATTATGCTTCTAGACGTCTGACAAGGGCAGAGGGAGTGTGCACTCAAGTATTGCCAATGTGGAAAATTGGAGCTCATTGATTGGCCAAGCTACATCAAAAAATTGATCTAAGGGTTCTTATGGATTTGAAGAAACACACATTGATCAAAGGGTGGAAATTAACACTTCTGGATCCTTCTGATGACATTACACTAAGGCTTCAAGCGCGGCTATAACTACAACCCTCCTCTCATCATTTTGTATATAGTTTTTGAATGTAATGTTACTATGCAAAAATTTTTACTTAGCTAATCTACTTTGTAATTTCATATACTCTTTTGTAATCTTTTAGTAGTTGTAATAAAATCTCAGCTTAGTTTTCATAAATTTTTGTTCTCTTATTCATATCAAGTAGTTTTTTAGTGAATTCAATTGTTTCAATAGCTTAATTTCTGTTTCATTTAGCTTCACAGAAGTTTGTTTTAGCTTTCATTAAGCAAATTTTACTCTCATTTGTTCTCAAAGTTAGAAAAAATGAAAAAACAAAAAATATATAAAAAATTGATTTTAAGTACTTAAATCAGCTTGCAACCAAGCTATTTTTAGTGTAATTAAGCTCATATTAGCTTGTTAGCTTCTATGAGACTATTGTATAGCCTAAACACATCATTCACTCAAGCTTGATTAATGGTCAACAAAAGTCAGCTGAGGTGGTGGTGATCATCTTGGGTTATGATACGTGGGAATTGTGCCCTCGCAACAGGTTTTACCTCTCAAGGGATCTTGAGAAGCTTACAACCCCCACCAGGCAGTGTACCTGATCGTTGTAGTATAGTATAGTGACAAGTACCGGGGGATTGATCGTTCAACTCAGGAATAGTGTTGCTAGAATTAGAAAGCCTACTAAACTAGGTCTAGAGGTGAGGGATGATTCTTTTTGTATTTTTATATTTTATGAAAAGCAAGTAAAATCTCGGGTTTTGAAGGAGTGGGCGGAATTAGTTGCTAGCCAACTAGCCCAATTAACTAAGATGCAATCAAAATAAAATAAAAGAAATGAAAATTAAGCTAATTTACTAATGCGGTGGAAACAATAATGAGAAAAGTTGTGTTTACTTAGGTTTCATTACTCCCTAGATATCTTTTACCGGTCGATTAGCTTGTTACAATTGCATGGATGACGGGTTATATTCCTTAATACCAGTCGTAGGGCCGTGTACAATATTCTCAAACTCTATAAGATCCTACTTCACTCCTATGTCGAGCCGTTAAAAGCTCCTAACATGGGATCATTAGAATTCACTTATGCATTAAATACAACCAAAAATCGTAGTACACCTCCGATCATTTTTCTTAAGACGTTCAAGCAAGTTACCAATGGAAGTCTGTTAGTTTTCTTAAGCCTAACATCGAATACAATCATCCGTAACAATTATAAACAAACAATCAACCAATAATCAACATCTAGGTTTCACTACATCTAAGCAAACACAATAAAAGCCTAGCCTAACATGTTAAAAGAAAGATAAACATAAGATAGAATCAAACAATACATAGACATATTGAATGATTATTGAAGTACTTATCTTTATTCAAACATCGAAGAAAGAAGGGTTTGAAACCCCTTCAAGATGCAAAAAATTCGACCTAGGGTTTTTACACAACTTGTTCCACAAAAGTTCCACACAAGTTCCACATTTTACAATGAAAAATTGGAAAAATATATATAGACTATGCATCATGATGGCGTCATGTGTTAACCTTTGACGCTGTCAACTCGCTGCCAAGTTGAAATTCATATTGCCAAGATCCACTTCTGATGCCGTCATGTAGGAATAAGCTCTGGGTCGTCACATGTATTTGGACCCTGACGGCCTAGGTGACGCCGTCAGGTTAATATCAAAGAAAACACTCTGGGCCGTCACGTTATAAGTTCCACATCCACCTCTTTTGTCACTCTTGACGTTGTCACTAGTAAACCCTTAACATCGTCAGGTACTGTTCCAGCAAGGAATTTTGAGACTTTGGCGTTTTCTTCACTTTTATGCTCCAAAAACGTCGAAAATGCTTCCTTTTCCAGATTTCTCCTCAAAAGTACCAAAAATGACAAAAGGAACGATTTAGGGCAATAATTGATCAAATAATCTCGAATTCGGGCTTAAATGACCCCTTAAAAGTGGTACACTTTTCGCCTCATCAAATACCCTTACACTTGAGATTTGCTTGTCCTCAAGCAAATGCGCTTTTATTCTAATCAAAATACAAGTTAGGGGTCATTTAACACTAATATAAAAGTAATTACAACAAATAATCATTCCATTAAAAATCAAAAACAAGCACGGAGGTCATACACTAGCACCTCACAAATAGTGTTTAGATACTCACATCTCTCGGGTGTAATAAAGTATATATCACAATAAGGAAATGGAAAACATCTCTCACTACCTGTCATAGCAAATAGATTGCCATAGGCTTGGGAAAGGATCAAACCTCCACCACTTCGCGTAGGCACCTAGGATAAACTATCAAAGAGGTCTTTCAAAGGGTTATAACGTTAGGTGTAGGGATATGGAAAACACAGTTTTGTTGGATAAAGGCAATATTTACTGGTGGCGAGTTAATCATCTTGGTTAATTACATGTACAATATGGCGTTGCTAAGCCAAGACTCGACTCGACTTAAGCTAATAAATCAAAAATAAAAAATATATATAAAACAAACATAGAATGAAACATGATGGTAGTCCGTATGTTTTTCGTAGGTTCAAGGTTAAAAGTCAAAAATTACTTTAGAGCTAAATACTTCTAAGTTTAATAGTTAATTTGAGATTGATACTTTGTAGTTTAGTAGATTTAGTGCTTACTTAGTTATAATTAGTGTTATATCAGCTTATTGGTTCATCTAGGATAAGTTTTGATAAGCTGAAATTGGAATTGGTCAAAGTACTTGTGCAATTAAATAGTCAAATATCTGTCTGCATACTTAAGTAGTGAGATTTGATCTAGGGAAATTTTAGAGGATCAATTAAGCACTAGTGATAGGGCTTTTAGGTTTATTGAGAAGCCAGTAGTTCAAACTTGCTTTTGCCCCCTTAAGTTTACAATTCTGAGCTTATTAAGGGTACTTTTTTGAGGTCTGCATTAAGCTGTTTCAGCCCACTACCTGTTGTTTGACCATTGGACCTACACTAGTGCTTATTGGCTTGGTACCTTTGCTTATTTGATTGTTTTATGTTTATTTGTACTTGTTTAAGTGAGTTACATTGTTTCTGAGTTTCTGGCTTATCCTGGTTGATTTCTGCTTATCACTTAGCTTAGTCCAAAACTGTTTTTTGCTCCATTTGAGTGATTCTGTGTGCTAGTTGGTCTGATTTGAGATTGTATATGCTTAGTTGAGTACCTTACACTTTTTGTCAAGCTTTTATACTTTTTGGTGACAAGTGCTTAATAATAAGCACTTATCACCAATTGCTTATTAAGCCAGAAGCACTTTCCTAGCTTATTTTTCTACTTATTTTTTTTATTAGATTTCAAATATTATTTTAGAATTTTCCTAAAAATTTCATTAATTTTCTCATTCATTTGCTATTTTATTAATAATTAGTTTTTATTACTTTTTAAATAAATCAAAATTCATAAAAATTAAGAAAAAGCCATAAAAAATACAAAAATAGTTTAGAAAATTAATTTTAGGAATTTTAGATTTTTCAGAATCACTTTTGTATTTTTAAAGTTAATTTTCACATTTATTTGCAATTTTGGTCCTTTTAAATATTTCAAAAGTAGAAATTAATTCATAATAAATAAATAAAAAGTAAAAAAAATATAATTTCTTTTCTCAAAATTCTTTTTGGTTATTTAGGATTTTTAGAAATTTGTTTCATAATTTTAGGAGCCTTTTTATTATAATTCACTTTTTAATTCGTTACGTGACGTTTTATTTATGTTTGTTAATTCGTATTGTGTTACTTGTTATATGTGCTTTATATGCTTGTACCTTATGCATTAGTTCTTGATTCTTATTGATATTTTAGTGTAAAATCCAAAAATTCACACAAAAAAATATTCACTTTACTTTTAAGGGGGAATGTTTCGGGTTTTAATCCAGAACATTTTCAGAGGGAAGAGCATTCTCCGCATGTAAACTGGATGGGATGATAGTAGGATAGGGGGAGTAGACATGACTATAACCCAGTGAAAAATAACCTAAGTTACTTATAAAAATAGTAATTATGGGATATCCACTTAGGCTAACCTTTTGTACATAGTGTTTTGGGGAAAGGCAGTGGCACTGGAGACTTTCTTGGGCTTAGGAAAAGTAGTTGTTGTTTAGGTTTTGACCTTGTTCTCTACAACTGGAGCTCTAATACCAATCTGTAACACCCCCATTTTCATAGACCGCAGCGGATGTTAGGTCTGGGGTATTACTTCATGGAATCACAGTCACAGTAATAGAAAACGACTCGAAAAGAGACGTTTTTAGAAAATGAGTTATCATTCATTAAAATATCAGAGTTTTTATAGTAAAAGATATACTTTTACTAAAGGAGAGGTCCCGTGAATCTAAGTGTGAAATGTTATGTTTGAATGATAACTGGTTTGAAAGTCCTCCAAGTCCAGTGCCATTCCGTGCCATGAGTTGTTTTGTTACATAAGATACATGCTTAAAGAGTCAACCCAAAGGTTGAGTGATATTCATAGGTTTTAGTTGAAAAATAGTTGAATATGAATTTAGTAAGCAATGGGCAACGTTGTTATATGCCCATTGTAAAGTAGTAGAAACCGTATTTAAATAGTTTGTGTCTCTTAGTATTGTATGATCAGTACAATACTGAAGAGAGAGGTGTTATTGCACTAAGCTCATGAAACCGTACTAACAGTCCGGGTCATGGGGGCTGCAGACCCAACCATGAGGGGATGAGAAGGATAACTTGCCAAAGTTAATCCTTAGGGTTTCAATTATAGTACTTATTGGTACCCTCCCAGAAAGAGAGCTACCAACGGGAGTTGTCAAACTCCAATAGATCTATCAACTATACTCGCGTTCACTTGTGTAAAATATCACAAGCGATTATGGTTCATGAATTTTAGTTATGTGGTGGTGGCATATAGTTTACTCATGCAATAGCCAAAGAAAAAGACTTCTATTTGGTTTAAAGAAAAGCAAGTAGCATGTATCCCCCTCACAGGGTTTGTAAAGCATTTAGAAAATAGTGAGGTTATGAACTCACTTGGGCTTTAAGGAAAAGTGATTGAGATACTAGACGACCTACTCACACAACCGGGTGTGGTGTGTATGTCAAGTCTGATTGTGTTTGTCTAATTTTTTTAGTACTCTATTTCCTAAGTAAGTATTCCTAGGTTTTACTAGATTTAGATATAACATAACACCGTTCGGGCCATCGTAATCCAGAAGTATATGACTCCTCACATGAAGCTCCCTACTATTGTATTATGTTATCAGCATAATACCGTTCGGGCCATCATAATTTAGAAGTTAATACTCCTCACACGAAGCTCCCTACTATTGAGTTATGTTGTTATTAGGTTTAGCTATAACATAACACCGTTCGGGCCATCATAATTCAGAGGTCATGCAATAATCGTTTGAGGAGCCAGGGCACTTTAAATCGTAAACACAGCAAACTCGTCAAGACGAAATATCCACATGATACCCCTCACATGAAGCTCCCTAGTATTGTGTTATGCTTCTAACTTAAAAATAGGTTTTTATACTTATATGAAAATAGTCCGTTTATACCCTTCAAGTTTCATATATTTACACTTTCTACCCTAAACTTATAAACTTATAACATTTAGGAATACAACTTTCTATCTTTCACACAACTAGACCTTATACTTATATATTTTCAAGTCATGGCAGAAATAGTCCTTAACCTATACTAATTTTCAATATTTACCCCTTTATACCCTTAACTTAACAATATTTGCAAAACTAGTCCTTTTAAGTTTATATCTTGTTTTATTTTTTATCATAAGGTTATAAAACTTTGCAAAAAGGGTCCTTATACTTATTACTTTTAAGAAATTTCAAAAACAGTCCTTGGACTTAGTATTTTCAGAAAGTTATAGTATATACCCCTATGCATGTAAAGTTTTGCATAACTAGTCCTAACTTCAAGTAAACTATATTCTAATGAGATAATTAAGTTTCCTAGCTTATGTTTAACTAATATATACTTAACTAAGTCATCTAATTCAGATTATAGCACATAATAAGGCAATTTAGCATATAAACATGTATTTATCTAAAATTAGGGTTTTAAAATGAAAAGGTTTAAAAGAAAATCACTACACCATTTGGGACTTTTCGAGACAGAGCGAGTCATCCCCAAAAGTGAAGTTTTGTTGTCACCAAAACTTTTTGGCACAACAGGTTGTCCCAAAAGGGGTTGTCTCCAAAGGCTCATGTCTAAAAGTTTTTGGGACGATAGAATCTAACTTTGAGGGACGGCCTGTGGGACCCACAAAAATCCAACCAGAAACTTGACCAAAAGTAGGGCCGCATCTTTGGGGACAACAAGACGTCGTCTCTAAAGCTATATTCATATTTTATTAATTTAGATATTTTTATTTATTAAATAAATATTTATTAATTAAGTAAATTTTATAATTAAAACAATTTATTTAAAAAAAACCCGGGAACCACTTTTGGGGATGAAAGCTGGCGTCTCTAAAAGTGAGTTTGAGGATAATGGTTACTTTGGATGGGCAACTATTAGGGACGACAAGATTGCCCTTATGTGACGCCTTTGTTGTTCCTAAAAGTGTATGTGCAGAAAAAACAGCAGCTGCAAATTAATGCAGCAAATCCATAATTTTACCAAATTTTTTTCCAGAAGAAATCTACCAAAACCAAATTTGTAAATCACCCAAATCAATAATGCAAAATGCTTACATTCATTCATCATTCAAAACCAACCAAAAGCATGTCATAGTATTCGTTTATGACTACAATTTCGCTAATATACTAATACAATAATGCAAATAACATAAGGATATCCATACAAATACTAATAATCTACCTTAACGTCACTACTCCTCATCACCAACATCATCATACTCACTACTACCATCACCATCAACACCATCATCCTCACGATTACCATCACGACCATCATCATCATCATCAACATGTACAATCCGGCTATTTCCAGAATCAAAGGTAGGGATGTAACAGTTTTCTGGACCGAGACTAGAACTAGGGGTTGAAGGAGTAGAACTAGGACCGCCAACATCATAAGTAGAACCGGGAAACACTCGAGGAGTGTATAAATCAAGAATCTGAAACTGTGAAGCAGGAGTACCTTGTTAACGGTTGAAGAATTCAACAAATTGCTTCAAGACGTTTCCTTGACTCTCATAAGCTTTTCTACGCTCGTCTAGTTCCAAAGCATGATTTTTTTGCATCTCTTCAAATTCCTCCCGGGTACAAAAACCTGGGTTCGCTTGTGAGCTCCGAGAACTCGAGCCTGTGCCCGGTATCACCCTGCCAACACCCACAATATGCCCCCGATTGTTGCTTTGCAGGACTTCAGTGACGATCTCTATATCTGTCTTGGGGTCGATCTTTTTGTCATTGGCCGCATCTTGTATTGCCTTCATTTCTGCCTATGTAATTGAAAATAACAAGAGTTAATATAAGTAGTAAGAAATTATAAGGAAATTAGATAATAAGTATAAGGTTCATTGGTTCAAAAAAACAAGATGTATCACAATGAGCAAGTTTCCATTTGGGGACATTATCAAGTTAAGTAATAGCATTCTCTATAAATCCACTTAGGACCATTGAAATGGATGATAGATTTCTTAGCATAGATTCAAGAAAGTAGCCACACTGATTGCCACTGAATGCCTAGAACGAATGGTATGATTTGAAACAAGTCAGTAGGACCGTCCCCGGGATTTCGGTGGCCCTAGGCATAGCTAAAAAATTAGGCCTTTAAACATGCATAACTTATATCTTCATAAAAAAGGATTATCAGTACTAGTATTACAAAAACTGTTGTAACTAACATGCAAAAATGTCATTCTTTTAGAATTTTGCGAGCTAAGTGGTTAATGATATGTTTTCAGAACATATCTATATATGAGTTTTGCTATTAATTGTAAATAAATGAACAGATCCTAATACACAAACAAAGTTTAGTAATTCCAAGTCCCGACCAAACACTATAATTCAGTTATTGGATAATGGAAATACATTACTATCTTGAAATTTGAATAACCTCTTAAAGCAGGAAGTAATTAGGCTATTATCAGACTAAAAAGGGCCTCCAAATCTGACTAAAAAGCCACAAAACTGGGCCGTAAAAAGCCTATTAATGAACAGATCCTAATACACAAACAAAGTTTAGTAACTCCAAGTCTAGACCAAAAACTATAATTCAATTACTGGATAATAGAAATACATTACTATCTTGAAATTTAAATAACCTTTTAAAGCAGGAAGTAATTAGGCTATTATCGGAGTAAAAAGGGCCTCCAAATCTGAATAAAAAGCCACAAAACTGGGCTGTAAAAAGCCTATTATGCACAAATGTATATTTGGGACATAGACTTTGGTGCCCCTATAAAATATTGGGCCCTGGGCTGTGGCCCAGCCTGCCCTTGCTAACATCCAGGCCTACAAGTCAGATTAAATTTTCCTTCATGGAAAATATCAATTATAAGTGAAGTAGTATACTGGATTTAATTTGATTTGAAACAACCAGCATGAATTGAAATAGACAACATATAAACCACAACTAAAGTACCTCAGATTAATAAATGAGCAAGCTCAACAATCAATTTTATTTAAGCATCATTAGAAAGTATTAGCATAATCAATCACAATAGTCATAGAGTCACATGTTAAATTCTAGTAGTTTAGTTATGTAAATTGACGCCTATGGACAACCAAAAACG
The DNA here is from genome assembly GCA_030686995.1 of Artemisia argyi. Taxonomy (NCBI): domain Eukaryota; kingdom Viridiplantae; phylum Streptophyta; class Magnoliopsida; order Asterales; family Asteraceae; genus Artemisia; species Artemisia argyi. The sequence goes on from CM060700.1 coordinate 45,865,560, forward strand.
GAATAGGATGTGAATGTCATACAATGCTAAGGAGTTAAAATTTTACATGTCACAACCTAAGTGCTTATAAGGTTATATCTGTGAGTGAAATAAGTCTATTTGTTAGGAATTATTGAAGATCAGCATATAGATTCTGCTGATGGATACTGCACAGGATTCTGCTGAAGCACATATGGATTCTCCTGATGATCTGGATTCTGTTGATGTTAGAGTTTCTGCGGATATAGTTAATCCGTAGATAGAGTTTGTTATTTTAGGATAAGATATGTAGAATATCTTCTATAGTTTAATGAATATTCGTTTCTTGTGAATGAGGTTATGGTTTCTTATAGTATAAAAGGAACCCAAGGTCAATGTATTATGTACGTATTGAAAACTTTCTTATTGATTAATAAAACGATCCATAGAGGATCAAAGTGTTTAGTATATTGTTTGTATTTATATTCCGCAATAGATACAAGCTTGCAGAGATTGTCCATATTGTTTTGCTAGTGATTACAATAGTAAGCTATCGATCCATTGGCTCAAGATCTATCAAGGGTAGATCCTACACTATTGAATAAGAGGGTGTTTGGGTAAGCTGCTTCAGCGTAACAACTTTTGAGTATCCAAACAGCTTATGGGGTAACAACACATAAACAAGGGTTTTTCATAAGCAATTATGGAGTTGTTTGTCAAAAAAAGTTCATTATGCTCATAAACTAATAAGCTGATTAGCACAAGCTCTTTAAAATAAGCTAAACCAAACACCCCCTCAGCAACCTGAAAGGGTTTTGGCTTTGGCTTATCTCAAAATACGATGAGTTTCGATAAGCAATCCTGAGCATTCTTGTTATCAACATCCATCTCACACTAAAACAACTTTCATCTGATTATTACAACTTCAAATAGCTAATCATAACCAAAAACCTTTGTAAGCAGAAAAGCATAAGCAGATAAGTTTTTAGAATGGCAGCAGATCTTTGTAAAAGAAACCCAAGAAGACTAGTTAAAATTTCTATACTATACTAAACCACATTCAAAAGTTGCTTCCTAATTGGCTGCTCCATAAACAATTCCCGTACCTTTTTTTTAGTAATAAACTTTCTTGGCTTATTTTTAGTCCAGTGAATAACTTAACTAATCCAACCTTTGGTATCAACTTATGTATAATAGTCTGAGTGACAACTTTTCTACTAAATTTTATTGTTCTTTACATACACCAGTTAACAATATGCTTCAAATAAACATGCCACAAACTTCAACAACAACTCTCAAATACAAACTCACAGTATTAGTCGTAATCAAAACTCAATAAAAAATGACATAATTTACTTACATAGATCCTTTCATTTTCCCGAGTCTGAAAATGGCCGTCTTTATCTGAATGATTTTTCCTCCATGTCTCGACGATGTCCTCGTGATGCTGATTTTCTTCGTACTATAAATAAACAATATAAAACAAATTAATTACACACTATATATAAACAATATAAACACCTTTAAAATAATATAAGAAATAAAAATAATAAAGAACAATACGAATTCGTGTCTTCCTCGCGCAAAAGACTTTGATCCCTGGTGGGTCGTCACTTTGTTTTTGGATTGATTCTTGGAATTCCTCTCTGATTGGGCCATACAATTAGGGTCGGCCAAGAAGTCAACGAGCTTCTGCCACTCATCATCTCCTACTTTCAAATTCGGTGGCTTTTTCTGCCTTGCCGCTTGAACCGACCCCGCTTTAGTAAACCACTTATACTTGAACTTATTTTTGTGGCTGCTGTATCGATCCGAAAATTCCTCTCAATCCCACCTCTCACCACGCTCCCCTTTGTCTTATTTTCACCTTTTACTTTGATTAAAGTCTCGTCGCGGAAATGGGATTGCAAATCGAATTATCTCTGCAAATAAACACACATTTATATAAACACACTTTCAAATAAACACAAATATCTAAACATTCGATAACCATAAAAATATAAATAAAATAAACAAGATCTGGAGGTTAGGGATGATCTTCGCCTTCTCTGCTGCGGGGACTTTATTCCATGACTTGTAATCATGGGGAATATCCCTGACTAATTCCCCAATATAGGAAGACAAGTAAGCCGCATTTTTGCTTACTGGTTTGACAGTCTTCAGATCACCAAAATCGAAATCTATCTTAAGTGGTTGATTCCCAATTTGTTTAACGATGAGACAAATAACCAAAAGACAAAAATACACTGTTGGTCCCTAAACTTTCCACAAAACATCGCATGGCACCCTAACTTTCTAAGAACGTCGTGTGGTGTCCAAAACATGTGAAATCGAGGCTGATTGCGTCCCTTGACCCATTTGGGCAAGGTTAACGCACGTTTTATGTTCTAGTTTCAGGGGCATAATAGTCCAATCACTATTTAACTATGATCTAACCCAAGCTAAATCCGACAATCAAAATAAGGGACCAACAGTGAAAACAAAGTCATTAAAACCCTTGAACATCTCTTCCATGAGTTTATGTTAATGTAATTTTATGATCTTCCCTATAATGCACTTTATCTACTATAATAGTTTCAATAATTTTTGTTTTTATTTATTTATTGGAGCAATAAACAACTTGGGTCAGATTCGTTCTTTCCTTGCTATCTTCTTATAAATACATGGTTTACATAAACGCTAAATCTCATATCCATGTACTTTCTTGATGTTTTATTAATGTTTAATGTAGTGTTTTTAATCGATGTACTCTTTTAATTATTGATGAACTTAAGTTTGTGTTAATGAGAGATTGTCTCTCCTTACTGGAGGCAAGCCTTATGGATATGCCAATTTGACTTTTGAAGTTTGACTATCTAAAGTCATAATTGAAAATTCATGAGTCAAAGTGTAAACACTAAACTTAATAATGTGCGGGAGTTTTAAATATACTAACGGCAACATAGACAAATTGAGGGACCAACAGTGTCTTCCTTGACACGCTCTATTTACGTCTACATGCCTGTATATTTCTAACAAATAATGGGGAATCGAAGAGTTCAAAAATTTAATATAGACTTTTCGTTTTCCCCATTTTTTGTGTATATATTGGTTACTTCCACATGTTGTTGCATACCAAGCTTATATCATCAACCTCAAACACGTCTATCACATTCACTTGAAATCATGTTGTCCGGAAACAAACGACCAAGAGATGCGGATGCTATCCAAGACAAAGAATTGACCAAAAGACCAACTATTGAAGCAAATGTGGCAGTAGAAAACCCTGTATCTAACCAATAACAGTCGGCCAAAGTTGAAGGTGATGAAAGCTGGTACTATCAACTAGAAGATGCGTTGGAACAGGAGGAAGATGAAAAGGAGAAGGAAGAAGTAAAGGAGCAGGAAAAAGGAAAGGAGGAGGCAGAAGGAAGCCATGTTGAAGTGATACAAGGAAGGCGTTCTGCAGCGGCCGAGGAGCATTGGAAAGAGAAGGCTGCACTTAGGAAATTAGAAAAAAAAATGGATAAAAAAATAAATGATGAAACTAAAGAAGATGAATGTTTAGAAACATTCAGTTATGATGATGTTCATTTAGCATACGCCTCGGATTAATGTCATTATGTAACGAAATATATTTTAAATGATAATCTTAATCTTGCATTTTCTGAGTTTTTGCTTTCAATTGCATGTTTGTATCTGCATATGCAGTTTAGCGGGTGTTTGGATTTAACCAGTTTGACTTTCACAAGTCAACATACACCCAAAAAGTGAATGACTGTGTAACCAAAGGTGTATTTTAGTCATGATATAATCTACTAACTTGCTACTTAGCGAGATGTTAACAATACCCCATTTGAGGAAAGAACATACTAATACGGTGAATTTCCATGAAGATCCATGCTTGCTAACTTCAGAGAAACAACAACTAAGCACAAAAATGATGGTGTTAAAGGAGTTTGGGTTAGATTTAACTTAGATATGGTTGAAAATGAGATTGGACTATTATACCCCTGAAACTAGAACATAAAACGTGCGTTGACCTTGCCCAAATGGGTCAAGGGACACAATCAGACTTAAATTCCTAAGGTTTGGACGCTTGGCGATGAATTTTGAAAGTTAGGGCGCCCTGTGATGTTTTGTGGAAAGTTTAGGGACCAACGGTGTATTTTTGTCTAACTAAAATTAAATCGGCTCTATAGCTTTTTTTTGTTTTTTTTATTATCGTTCTTATGGTCGTAATAATGGTCATTTCAGTTTCTAGAGTCACTAGGTAGAAGAGGTTGAGGTGTTGTAGGGGTGTGTGTGTGCAGGAGTGTGTGTAGAGATAAAGCTTACTCAACACACTTCTCATTAATTATATTTATTTTTTTAAAAATATAAACAATAAAACAAAAACTATCCTAAAAGTACAAACTTTTCATTTTAAAAGTAAAAGTTTAAAAATTTACAAATTTCATTTTTAAAGTTTAAACTTTTACATTTTTTAATAATAAATACATATTTAAAAAATATAATAAGTTCAAAGATGTTAAATAAATAAAAAAATCCTTAAAGTACAAGTTGCATAAAATACTATTGTATGTATGGGGAAAGCTTACTCAACACACTTCCCATTAATTATATTTAGACAAAAATACACCATTGGTCCCTGAACTTTCAACGAAGCATCACAGGGCACCTTAACTTTTTTTTTAGTCGCCAGGCGTTCAAACAGTGAGATTTTGAGTCTGAATGCGTCACTCCACCATTATTTGCCGTTTTGTTTTGTTTTTAGTGAAGGGCATAACGGTCATTTCATATATTTGGATTATTACTCATCTAAATCTCCTCCTCTACTCTTCTTCTTCATAGCATGCATACATCTATTCTTACACGATCCCATATAATTTTTTTAAGGAAACAACATTTGAGCCCATATTCAACATCCGAACTACATCCTTCTCGAGTTGAAATGTGTAATTTTGACTAGCTCCAACTTGGCTTGTCTTTTTCGTAGTACTACTTCCATGTTACTCAAATGTTACATTACAACTGCATACTCTATAAATTAAGTTCTTTTAGGAAATGAAGTATTTACATATGAATGTGACACAAAAATTGGTCATTTTGTAAACCGAAATATGAAGATATTAAACGTTTGATGAGACTAAGATGGCATGTTTCCTGGTGACTGAATGAATTCTTTTATGGAATGACATACTTTGGAAGGATGAGCATGATAGTTTTAAGCTTGGATATTCAACGTTTGATCCAGCTTGGATATTGTTACTGTAAATTGATAGTTTAGTTTAATATGACAAGAAGTCAGGTGCTTTCATGCGGTTTGTCTTGTCAGTTGTCTTGGATTATTGCCACTATGGCATGGAATTATTGAGATAGCCCTTGAATCATCATGTCCCTTTACATGTTGTTAAAGGCAATATTTGTTTGTGTTTCTTCCATCGTGGTATTGCATAGTTATGTGTGTGTGTGTGGGGGGGGGGGGGGGGGCTTTCATCTGAAGTTGATCGCCAAGAAGGTTAATAGAACCTTATATATATTAGATGTAATTGATCTGTATGTTTTTTATTCACATGACTAGAATTTTATTTGTCCAATAGAAGAATCTCATACTGACACACAAAATGACATAGATTTCTTTTAGTTCCTTTATCTTCAGAACATGTTTTTTTCCTAACACTCATTTGACATCAAAAGGTCAAATGTTTACATTTTATGACCGATTACTATCCTCAATGTATGGCATGGTGATTTTTATGTCCTTGTGTGAAACAGGTTAGTTGCAAAGATGGCACAGCTAGAGACTGAAAAGAAGCAGAAAGAAACTGAAGTCCAGAAACTTATGGATGAGAACATGAGGTTAAATGCTCTTGTATTCTTTCTTTGCACACTAAATGCCCATTCTCTTCGTTAATGTGATGGGGAATATGCTGCATTTGTATCAAAACCAAATTAATGTCAAATCTATTTGCTTCATTCTTTGTAGTTTACTATTTTTGAAAGTAAAGTGGAGAAGAAATTCTTCACGTGTCTAGTTGATAGTGTTGTGCATGGGTAACGAAATGGCAAATCGATTTCTCAACATAGGGTCAAATCCATCACCCACTCAATTGCTGTGCATCAAAGTTTTAGGCATTCATGCCTGTTCCTTAAATGAAAATTTTGAATAAAATTAGAAGTCTTCCGTTAAGCAAATTTGTTAGCAATAAGATACTTAAAGAATCTGGCTGTTTTAAGAAAGAAAAAAAATCATTTGATTTTGATCCTAAGAGGAAATCCCATCGTTTAAGAATATATGTATGCATGCTATGAAGAAGAAGAGTAGAGGAGGAGATTTAGGTGAGTAATAATCCAAATATATGAAATGACCATTATGCCCTTCACTAAAAACAAAACAAAACAGCAAACAATGGTGGAGGGACGCATTCAGACTCAAAATCTCACTGTTTGGATGTCTGGCGACTAAAAAAAAAAGTTAAAGTGCCATGTGATGTTTCGTGGAAAGTTCAGGGACCAACGGTGTATTTTTGTCTTATATTTATTACTTAAAAAAACAAAATATCACAAAAAGTTGCATAAAATTTCACTTTAAAAGTTTAAAATTTTCGATTTTTTTATTTTTTTTTATAATAAAAAATACACCTTTATAAAATATAATAAAAAAAAATCTTTAAAGTACAAGTTGCATAAAATACCATCTTATCTATTATGATTAAAAAAATAATAAAAAAAGTACAAGTTGCATAGAATACTATTTTAAACATCTAATCAAATAACATTTGTACAATTTGCATAACAAAGTACAATTACTATTATAAACATCCAATCAAATAATATTTACAACTCGCATAACAAAGTACAAATACTATTAAAAACATCAAATCGAAAAACATTTGTACAAGTTGCATAAACAAGTACCAATACTATTGCAAACATCTAATCGAATACAATTGTACAGGTCGCATAACCAAGTACAAATATTATTGCAAACATCTAATCGAATAACATTTGTACAAGTTGAATAACCAAGTACAAATACTATTGCAAACATCTAATAAATATTAAAAGTACAATTCGCATAAAAAAATAATGCATATTTTAATTCTTAAAAGTTTGACTTTTAAAAATAAATAGTACAAGTTGCTTAATAGTACACTTACACACAAGTACAAAACACATAAAAAAAGGGGTTATGTTGACTGGACGGGGTTCTAGTGCCCTAGTCTGCAAACCCTCTCTAGTGGGGCCCACTTAGTACAGCTTTTGTCCCTTTATATATATATATATATATATATATATATATATATATATATATATATATATATATATATATATATATATATATATATATATACAAGTTTGCTGTCCAACTCATAATTTTTTTGGGCCAACGCACAAAAGTGCAGTCCAAGTCCTTAATTTTTTTTTTTTTTTTTTTTTTTTTTTTTTTTTTTTTTTTTTTTTTTTTTGTAACTGCAAACACAAACAAACACCACACAAACTACAGGCTCGGATAATGGTTAAATTCATCATCGCCAAGTCCTATTTTTTTTTCAAAGCACAAGTGCAGTAACCACAACAAAGTCCAAACTGCAAACACAAACAAACATCACACAAAGATAACACAAAACACAACTGCAGGCTCAGATGAAAATGTTAAATTCGTCATAGCCTTATAGGCTCAGATTTTTAGAAGGCTCGGATTTGAAGGTTGCGAAAGTGATAAAAATATCACTCCGCCATACCATTCGGTTTTAAAAACCATTCGTCATCGCCTCGGCTCAGATTCGTTTTTGTAAACCAATCATCATTGCCTAAACCCTACAAAATTTACAAGTTACACAGCCAAACTGCAGAATTCTCAAGTTGTCAAAAGTTCTCACATGCCAAACTGCAGGATTCTCAACCTCAAGGTACATCACAAGCCAAATAGTAAGGATTCCCACAAACAGCATGATTCTCAAGGTACATCACAAGCCAAATAGTAAGGATTCCCAGGATTCAATCCTGGACTATAAACATAGGCACCATCACAAAACAAGGCACCATCACAAGTAACTAACCACAAGTCTGAATCACAAACAACAACGAAGCAAACAACAAGCAAGTCTGAAAGAAGCAGTATCACAACAAGTGAAACACAAGATGCAGTATCACAACAAGTGAAACACAAAGCAACTCTCAAAGAAGCAACCACAAGTCTGAATCACAAACAACAAAGAAGCAACCACAAAGCAACTCTCAAAGAAGCAGTAACACAACAAGTGAAACACAAGAAAGCCGCAAGTGAAAATGCCGAATTCACTATTTAACACACAATGGGTAAGGCTCAGATTACTTTTTCTCATATTGGCTACAACATCAAAGGTTGCAAATTAAATTTATTGCCATACATTTGGAAATGCCACGCCAAAATCAAGCTTTTATTTTTTTAAATCATCATCGCCGTATCTTGGTTTTTTCTAAAAAAAACAAGTTTCAAATATGCTGGAAACAACAATCTGCTTAACAAGTATCATCAGAAACTGCTTAAACAAGCAGTTTCATCACAAACGAACATCTAACAAAACGAACATCACAGAAACATCATCAGAAACAGCTTAAACTGCTTAAAAGAACATCACAAAACGAATATCACAGTTTCAACACAAACGAACATCATCAGAAACTGCTTAAACTGCTTAAAAGTCACGTATCTAACAAAATGAACATCACAGAAACATCACGTAAACATCACCGATCTAACAAAAACATCACATAAAAGTCACCAAAAAAATATATCTTTTTTTTTTTATATATAGATCTAAACTTTTTATCACATAATCACATAAACCATCACATAAACATCACTGAAACACCATCAAACCATCACTAAAACCATCACAGACATCACCATTCGATATGTTTTAGATCAAAAAAAATATTCGATATGTTTTAGATCTAAAAAAAAAAGATCACACCTTCAAACCAATCGATATGTTTTAGATCTAAAAAAAAATAGATCACACCTTCAAACCATTCGATATGTTTTAGAGTTAAAAAAAATAGATCACACATTCAAACATCACCAACACTTACCCACCTTCAAACCATCACTAAAAGCATCACCAACACTTACCCACCTTCAAACCATCACTAACAACATCACCAACACTTACCCACCTTCAAGCCATCACTAAAATATATTTTAGATCTAAAAAAACATTCGATATGTTTTAGATCTAAAAATAAAATAGATCGGTTTCTATCTTAGTGAGAGAAAGAGGTGAGATAGAAAGAGGTGAGACTTTTGGTAGAATATGGCAGAGGTGGGAAGATATCACATAGGGGGGGGGGACCGGGTAAAACTAGGGGCCGGTTTTCGGTTTTATCTTTTTTTATTTTTTTTATACGAAAGTTTTGTAATAAAAATGTGAAAAAAAAAAGTTAGTTGTAAAAAATGTATTAAAAAGTTAGTTGTAAAAAATGTATTAAAAAGTATTAAATGTGAAAAAAAAGTTAGTTGTAAAAAAAGTATTTTTGTTAAAAATGCATTAAAAAGTATTTTTGTTAAAAAATGTATTAAAAAGTTTTTTTGTTAAAAAAAATGTATTAAAAAGTATTTTGTTATAAAAAAAAATATTTTGTCATACAAAAAAGTTAGTTGTAAAAAAAATTGTGATAAAAAAATATTTTGTCATAAAAAAAAACATTTTGTTATTCAAAAAAGTTAGTTGTAAAAACAATTATGAGAAAAAAAAAATATTTTGTTATAAAAAAAACACTTTGTTATACAAAAAAGTTAGTTTTAAAAAAAACGTCACCATACGCGTTCGTATTGTTTTTTCAGGGGTTCGGATCTCACGAGCAATTAACGGATTGGGTGCAAAACATAGCTCGGGAACTCGGTGTTGTGATTGTTAAAAGAAGAACTAAATCAGAAAAACGGTATTATGAACAAAATCAATTATGGGTGTACAAAGGGTGGGATTTATTCACCCGAAGGTACTGGAAAACGGAATACCAGTACCTGTAAAACCGATTGCCCATTCAAATTGGTGGCGAAATATCTTAAAAGAAGATCATGTTGGATTTTGAAAGTGAAGGATGATAGTCATAATCATCCTATGTTAGAGTCGCTGCATGGTGTGCCATATGCAATGCGCTTAAATGATGATGAGTTCGAGTTTGTTAATGAATGCTTTCACGAAATGGTTTTACATAAGTCACTTTTGATAAATGCAGGTGTGCCCATTCCATTGGAAAGCCTTGATATATTTTGGAGAACCCTGTCTGTACCGTGGCCCGTTGTCAGTAATCTTGTGCTTGATGATGATGATGATGATGATGATGATGATGATGATGATGATGATGATGATACAAGAGAGTTTGAAAATGACGTGCGAGAATTCAAGAGTGTTTTTGGCAAAGCGACGTCGTTTGTCAAGAAGAATATGTTGCACAAGTTAAGAGGGATATACCAACCTGAATCTGTGGACACACGTCAACCTATTGTTCAGGAAAATACCCGTGGACGTCCGAGCGCAAAGGACAAAAAGTCCAAGGCTACAAAAGTTCCGGACTTGAATGAAGTACCAATCATAGATCACCGAAGAAGTACAAATTCAAGATCTACGAAAGTCCTGAACTTGCGGCAAGAGCCTCCAAGACATAGTTCTTACACGGGTGATAGTCTACGCCACAGATTATATGTTGGAGATACTGTGAGCAATGGTTTTATTGAGGCAATTCCACATAGTTACCGTCCATACGTAATAAGTATATGTAATGTCGGGGGTGATGGGAATTGTGGATTTCGGTGCGTTGCTCACATTATTTTTCAAAAGGAACATAGGTGGGCCGAAGCCAGACATAGGTTGTTGCAAGAGTTAGATTACCATAGGCAAACTTACATAGATATGTGGGGGCAACAAGACTTTGGCTTTCTTTGGCATACAATAGACTGGTTCAACGGAGGTGCACCTGACGGTCACTGGATGGTGATGCCAATGACGGGTCTGGTTATCGCTTCAATGATAAACCGACCGATTGTATTTATATCCGAGCGTGGTTGGAACACATGTTTTCCGCTTTTTTTCGAGCCAAACAACACACAAGGAATCGACCCCCTTGTGATTGCCCGTGTGGGGGAGAGCTCATGTGCTCACCGACACTAGACCCAACTTTTTCACTTCCGCGTAGCCACCCACAATGGAGGTTTTTCCGAGAGCCAATTGCAGAAGAATGGATAACTTTATATCAACATCGACTATTGCAGTAAATATTATACAGACAAAACATTGTAAATGATTATTGATTTATGTTGTAAATAATTATACCGACAAAACATTGTAAATAATTATTGATTTATGTTGTGAATAATTTTACCGAGAATAAGTTGTTGAAGGCAAGAATAAAGATGTTGGAGATGGAGTTAGAATTGACAAGGAATCCTGAGGATCACGCTTGTTAGTCAGGTGCAAGGCTCCATGATCTTTTAACCGAAATGAATAATCTTCATATGTCGTAGATATTGTTGTTTTTAAATAATATGTTAACGTTGACGTTTAATTTTATAATAATAGTTGTTTTTAAATAATTTAAGTTTAGATGTAAACACTGATCTTGTAGTAGTTTATAAATGCAAATGAGTCAACGTCATCTTTTTTTATAACGTCATATAGGCAATTATCAATTAAGTATACACAACACAAAAACATTACAAACATTAGTTTATCAATGCAAATGAGTCAACGTCATCTTTTTTTATAACGTAATATTTTTTATAACGTCATATTTTTTTATAACGTCATACAAGCAATTATTAATTAAGTATACACAACACAAAAACATTACAAACATTACTAACATTACAAAAAATATACAAAACAAAAAATATTACAATACATTTCAAAAATATTACAAACTTAAAAAACAAAACAAAAACAACAATTACAACTACAAGACAAAAAAAAAATAAAAAATAAAAAAGTACTAAAAAGTACACCCTCCCATTTAGGGAGGGTTTGGGTAAAATATAGAGGAGGGTGTGGTCAACATGCCCCAAAAAAAGACACTTACACATGTGTACTTGTGTCTTACACAAGCTTACACACATGTACTTGATTTTGGGGCAAAATGGTATGATTCGCATAGACGCATAAGTTGCATTGGACAATACCTACTATGACATAAGTCGCATGAGTGCAGAACCTACTACGAAGAGTCGCATGGGGCTAGGCTTAGAGTATGGGGAACAAAAAGGTCTAGATACGAAATTAGCCCATGATCTTTACACGTAAATTACATATCTTGATATGTGATATTTACAAAGACAACCTAAATCTTATAAAGAGCACATCACCATGTTCTTTTCTTATTAAGCAAACATATGCTCTAATTCTCTTAAGCACACGAGGTAATTATAATGCATCAAATACCCCAACGTCATTTGTTTTCGTGATAAAAAAAGTGCTCATAAGTCATAAAAACACAACACAGGCTCAAGTAATTAAGTAAAGGATCACACATTATAAAGCTTTATCAGAATCACATTCACAAAGATGACAATCTTATTGAGATTTATTTTACCTATGTTAACTTGAGGATGTGATTTTTTTTACAATACTACGAGAGGTTTATAAATCCCTTTTCAAGTTTGCTTCTATAGACTTTGATCATACTCCCTCTCCATATGTATGTCATTAGTTTATATCTCTTTTGTAGTGAGTTTCTTGGAAGCTTCCTTTTCAGTATTTTGTCAACTCCAGCCTTCACCTTTCATTTATTTTACTTTCAGTCCTTGAGCTTTATAACTCTTTAATCTTACCGCCTATATATAATAACTCACCACACACCTCTCTCATCAACACACATCAAAGTAACAACAAAGAAGAAAGAGATAAACTATGGGAAACTGCTGTGGTGGATCCCTATCGGAGCATGACAACGCCTCATCTGGTACTGTCCCATCAATCAACGCCCTTGAGCAGAGGGGTCAGCTTTGGAAATGCTACGAATGTGATCAAGAAATAACATTTTATAGTTACAGAACATGTTATATATAGGCCGTAAACAATGATTAAAGAGTGAGGTATATTGATTTCAAATAACTAAAAGACACATGTATAGATATTGATAACATATGTTTATTTGGACACTGCAATAAATTTGTAAAATCAGTTTCCTATATTTCATATATGTTCACATATCTCATCTTTATATACATGATATGAAATCTTATTAATTATTGGCAACATATTCAACTTACTTTCTATAATTTCTTGAATTAGGTTGTGGATGTTCAAAAAATATCCGTATTCGGATATTCAAAAAATTGATTAGAATTTACTAAAAAGTTTTGGTTTTATGAAATTTCAGTTTTAGAGCACATATAAAAGTTTTCAAAAAATTATAGATATTTGGATATATAAAACCGTTATCCGAAATTTTGGATATCTGAATTGAAAAAAACTTAGCTAATTCGGATATCCGAATTGAAAAAAACTTAGCTAAAATAATGGCTATAACATAAAACTCTAAACTGCCCCACCTTCAACATGACAAACTCCAATACATACGATTACATGATCTTGTTGTTTTTGTTAATTTGAAAGGCTGATCGAATTTATTAACACGTAATTTAATTGGAGACACGCATGAGATACAAAGGAAAAAAAACATAAAACAACATCAGCCACTACGTCTACACCTGGCATCTATCTTCATGATTCTGCCTATCTTTAGGCTTCTTAAATGGAGTATTACAATTGTGGCCAACCTGTAGTAATTTTGCATGATGTTGCTGGTTGTGTTCTTGGCTAATATGCAAACTGTAGAATGTTTTGGTTTCCGAACATGCAAAGCCTTTCCAGACTTGCCCCCTTCGTTCAACAGCGTTGATGGATAGGCCACTACCAATTGAAGTGTTGTCTTGGTCGGTTTCGGCTCCGCAACAATTACCCATATTTTATTTATTTATTTTTTTGTTTTATGTGTGTTGAGATATGAGAGGTGGTGACTTTATATAGGCGGTAAACAAAAGAGTTATAATGTAATTTTATTTAAAGCTTAAGGACTGAACGATAAATATATTAAAGATGAAGGGCTGGAGGTGATAAAAGAGTAGTAACTTTGCATGTGGCAAAACTGTATTAACTTTGCATGTTCATGGCTATTGTGGTCTTGGCTAGCACACAAAATGTAGAATATTCTGGCTTCCGGACATTCGAAGCACCTCCAGACTTGCCCCTACACTCGACGACATTGACCGATGGGCCATTACACACCGAAGTGTTGTCTTGCTCGACTTCGGCTCCACAACAGTTACCCATGTTTTTTTTTTTTTTTTTTTTTTTTTTTTTTTTTTTTTTTATGCATGTTGAGAGATGAGAAGTGGTGACTGGTGAGTTATAATGTTATATATAGGCCATAAAAAATGATGAAAGAGTGAGGTATATTGATTTCAAATAACTAAAAGACACATGTATTAGATATTGATAACATGTGTTTATTTAGACACTGCAATGAATTTGTAAAATCAGTTCCCAGTATTTCATATATGTTCACATATCTCATCTTTATATACATGTTATGAAATCTTATTATTTTTTGGCAACATATTCAACTTACTTTCTATGATTTCTTGATTTAGGTTATGGGTGTTCAAAAAATATCCGTATTCGGATATCCGAAAAATTAATTAGAATTTACAAAAAAGATTGGGTTTTAGGAAATGTCAGTTTTAGAGCTCATATAAAAGTTTTCAAAAAATTATAGATATTCGAATATATAAAACCGTTATCCAAAATTTTGGATATCTGAATTGAAAAAAACTTAGCTAATTCGGATATCAGAAATTTTGGATATCTGAATTGAAAAAAATTTAACTAAAATAATGGCTATAACATAAAACCCTAAACCGCCCCACCTTCAACATGACAAACTCCAATACATACGATTACATGATCTTGTTGTTTTTGTTTATTTGAAAGGCTAATCGAATTTATTAACACATAATTCAATTGGAGACACGCATGAGATACAAAAGAAAAAAAAACATAAAACAACATCAGCCACTACGTCTACACCTGTATCTTCATGATTCTGCCTATCTTTAGGCTTCTTAAATGGAGTATTACAATTGTGGCAAAACTGTAGTAACTTTGCATGATGTTGCTGGTTGTGTTCTTGGCTAGTACGCAAACTGTAGAATGTTATGGTTTCCGAACATGCAAAGCATTTCCATACTTGCCCCTTTCGTTCAACAGTGTTGATGGATGGGCCACTACCAATTGAAGTGTTGTCTTGGTCGGCTTCGGCTCCGTAATAGTTACCCATATTTTTTTTTCTTCTTTGTTTGTTTGATGTGTGTTGAGAAATGAGAGGTGGTTACTTTATATAGGCGGTAAACAAAAGAGTGACAAAGGAGTTATAATATAAGTTTATTTAAAGCTTAAGGATTGAAAGATAAAATAAATTAAAAATGAAGGGCTGAGGGTGACAAAAGAGTGAAAAGGAAGCTTCCTACTCCTGCATAAAACATGTGCATTACGTACTACTATCAAATTAGGTAATTAATAATGTTGAAGTACCACTATTAAATTTCTTTCAAATAATGTTGAAGTACTTATCCATTGTTAGTAGCCTATAATTACAAACAACATGCATTTTAGTTATTAAACACTCTAAAAACAAACTGAATAACCGATCGATGATTTTTATTTAGTTCATTATTCATAGTTTCATGCAGATGACGATCGATATCACAAATAAATATTCATGTAAGAAATTTAGTTGTGGTAGTTTACTTACATGTCCCTTGCCCTTTATAGTGATTTGTACATGATTATCCATTTAAAAAAATGAAAGATAATAAATATGAATCGAGTCTATCATGTCAAATTTTAAAATGTATTGTTAAGAACAAGAAAGTGTATATTATTTATATATGGTATTTATTGTATTATGTTGGCTATTTGTAAACAATAGTAGTTGTAGTGAACCTCTCCTCTTAACACTTGTAGAGTTGAGAAGGAGAAGAGAATGTTGTGAACCCTCACAACGTTGTGAGGGGGTGGCGTGCTATACACTCTATTAATACCCTAACAAGTCTCACTTGTGGGGTGCGTGTGATAGTAATATCTCTTTCACCTTTACTACTTTTACTCTATTTCTAATTTAGAAGTGTGTACATTTACTCCCTATCTAAACTAGACGAGTACTCGTGCATTGCAACGAGATTTTATAGCGGATTGTAATGATAAAAAAGTTTAGGGGTTATAAACGGAAAATAATAAAAGTTTGAGAATTTGAGGATTAAACATAATGTTTTGAAACTCGGTTCGACCCAGTCGGTTTCGCCGGTTGAACCGATTCTGATAAAAAAATGGGTCAAATAAAACCGGTTTTTATATTTTCGAGACCCGGTTAAACCTGAAAATTGGTTTTGTATATTTTTCTCGAAAATTGTGGTGTAAGCTTAGACTAATTAGCATATACCTTAAATACATTTTAATTTAAAAATATTTCATAAGTTTTTCTTAAATAAATAATTGAATTTTTAAAGTTTGACCATCATTGAATTCTTTCACTTTTCAAGTTGGCTATGTTTGTATTATAGACAGTATAGATTATGATATATTTATGTTAATTATGGGAAACTAAGGGTATATTTGGCAAAACTAGCTGTAAGCCGGATGTTGTAAATTGTTAACTGTAAACTGTAAGCTGTAAACTTCAAAGCTGTTAACATGAGTTACAAGCTGTATATTTTTTTCAATAAAAATGTTTTGTAAGGTAACTGTTAAATGTAATTATAAGATGTAAAATAATATAAAAAAATATATTTATAATTGTAAATAAATGTTTGAAAGGTATATCAGTAATTTAGTTTTAACGGTTCTAAATTATTTAAAAAGCTTTATGCATCAACTTTTATTTAAAAGGTATTTGTTTAAAATAAAAGCGTTAAAACACTTTTTTTTTTTTTTTTTTTTTTTTTCATAATCTAATGCGTTCCTGCCCACAGTACATCCATCAATCAAACCACTCCACACCGTCCGATCAAGGGCTCAAACCAAATAAAACCCGATCCAAACACTCGGAAAAGAAACAAATCCATCTCTATAAAACCCCCCACTATCTCCCCCCAACCCGAATCATTTTTCACACACACACACTGTGTGTTTAGGTGTCCGTACACACACAGTTAGTTAGTTAAAATGGCGAAGCCACGTAAGCAAAAGAACGAAGATCAACAGAAAACCGATAGCAATTCTACAGAAGCTGTGGTTAAACATCAGAAGATTTGTTTATCTATTGATCTCGATAAGCGTCGAATTTACGGGTTAGTTAGTTAGTTACTGTGTGTTTTTTCACCTTAATTGTGTGTGTTAGGGTTTGCAAGGACACTAGTATTATCCAATTGAAGCTGTTTAATTACGATAATTGTTGAATTATGATGTTATTAGGGTTAGGTTTGTTGAATTATGATGTTAGATAGGGATTATTCAATAATTGCTGTACCTCAATATCAGAGCGTTATAAATATTAGGCATTTTGCTTGGCGGAAAAGCTACATCTAGTACCGGACCATTGATTTGGGCGATGCAACCCAGGTTCTTTTGCGTGGCAACTCCAGAAAACTGTGAAATATTTTAGGTTTTTTTTAAAAAAAATGGAAGATTATAAATTTGAAGAAATAATGTACAAATTAAGTAATCCATCGGTACAAAACACAAACATGAGAATGTTCAAATTAATATAAATATATAGTGTTCGACAGATGAATTAAATTCATGCATTCACAGCCTCTGAAGCATTTTGTTGTAGGCAACGCTGTTGCGAATTTATGAATTTATCGTCTTTATCGTAGCAATGATATTTACGGAGTTTTGGGAACACTCCTTTAGTCTATTATCACTTAAAATGTTAGTTTCTAGTTAAGTTTTTAAGTGGCCTTGCATAGTTGGTAACAAATGCACGTAGGTTGCTAGACATTGTGTTGGTCATATCTTTTATAGTCCTCGTTGTAGATATAGTTCTAGTTGCTAATACTGCTGAGTGCTGATAAATCCTATAAAAAGTTTTACTTGATAAACTTCACATTTAGAAGATGACAATATATTGTGAGTAAAGTTCGGTACATTGTCAAATGATCATCCATTCAATTATATCGAACTTTACAAGTAAGGATAGGATAAATTAAAAGTTTCTGACCATTATTGCTATTAGATATGTATGTTAGTTTGTTGGCATCAAGTTTTGATCGCCAATTAGATGTACAGTTTTTGAAGGAAGACAGTAGTACGGTACTGTTGTGAACATAATTGTTTGTGTCACAGAACTGGCTGTTTGATTACTAGTAATGTTTTAGTTGAGCAGGCAGATTTGGAGTTTATGTAATTTTGAATCGTAAATATTTGATATACCTTACCTTCTTTTGTGATCATGGCACCATAGACCTAAAAAATGTTGATGATTGATTCACTTTCCTGAAATTGTTTTGTTAAGTTGGTAATTGTCCAAATCAAGGAATGGGTGTGTTGCCTATGTTAATAGTAGGATTTATTTAGCTAACAAGTTTACTTTGGTAATACGTTAAGTTAGGAAGTTGATGTTTTCCTATATAAAGGATTTATGAGCTAGAGGTTATGTTGAGGAGGAGAGAAAATTAGAAGACTTACTAGAGTTGTGTGAGTGTCTCCCTTCATCCTGTTTGTGAGTCTCCGGATGATAAATAATGGGAGCGCGGCTCCGTTATTGCATCTATCCATTGAGAGTATCAGTGAGGTATTCAAGAGTGTTCGAGTGTTGTAACACCTATTGCTATTAGTCATATTGTAGTGGAGTAGGCTTGAGAGAGCCAAACCAATACAATCATTGTGTCTGTTATTTTTTGTTTAAATTATTGTATGGCTATTCATTGTCTGATCCCTTGTGGTGTCCTATCCCAATAAAAAAACCTAATACATTTGGTTTTTGACACTGGCACAATCATATTCGTTTTCTTGTCAACACTCGGATTTGCAAGGTGAAGTAATCTCATTATTCTCATTACTGGGTCCATGTTTGGTCCAAGTTCTAGGCCTATGAATCATTTTCTGATGTGCAACTTTTGAATAGGAAGTTGTGACCAATGGCATAATCTTATTGCAATGAGAAGTTGTTGCTTCTTTTTGGTTAAACGGGATGTGTCCCGTCATCTTGTTGCTGAAGATGTCTAATGTTTTATTTGAGGCGTTTTGTTACAATTTGCTTAGTTTGAGGTTTCAAGGAAACCGTATTTTTTCTTTTGTGAATCTTGTTTCCGGGCTGTGAATAAGATGTACCATGCTTGAAATGGCAAGTTACTGCTAATATAAAATCGTTAGTGGGAGCACAACTTGTTTAAAGACGTGGAGTGTTGATTTGATCTGGTAATTTATGGTTAAATTTGTGTTTTGCTAGGTATACTGAGCTTGAAGTAGTTGTGCCGGAAAATGGTATTGTGGGGTTACATGCTGATAATTTGATGATTGAAAATGTAATGGTGGATGGAGAACCAGCAAGGTTTGAGATATTCCCTCACTACCAGCAAATGGACAGTGATGACAGATGGTGTTCTGTTTCTTCTGCTAATTCTGCCGCCGATGCCGCGGGTTCAGTTTACGTTTCATGTCTTGAAAGAGAATTGGTGCCTAATTTGTTGATCATGTGCACTAGTCAGGCTATTAAACCCGTGACGGAGCAGCCAGAACAGCCAGATCAGCCGATGCAAGAGAACGGGATCCAAATGTCCAGTGAATCTAAGCAGGTTATTGTAGTTATAGAAAGTCCTGTTTTGTGGATTGGATTGCAACCGAAATGTGTAAAATGATGCCCTAGTCTGTTCTTTAGGAAGTAACATTTGGTTTCGCTTTTGTTTTATAGGGTGCTAATGAATATGTAATTGGCACTGTTTATTGCTTCTTGGTTATAAAATAAAATTTTACTTTAATAAAGTGTGGTGTCACTGAAATTACTATAAGTTTTGGTTCTGCGTGGGATATTTAGTCATAGCTAGTGTTAAAATGCATATGAATCTCAAAGTTGCATACATGTCATATGTACACAGACACACACCCTATTATCTTTCGGCCCACCTGAAATGTCAGTATCTGCTAGTCGAGATAAAAGTAGTTTTAATTTCTTACATTAAAATTAGTGGAGTTGTTATCTATGCCTCATAGTTTTTTAATACCTTGAAAGAAAGTTGGTTTCACATCAATTAGTTGGCACTTATGCTTTCCTGGAAAATTCTATTGCTGTCTTCCCATTTTTATCTTTTTCTCATGTAGGTTATGTTGGCTGCAGAATGTAAAATTGATCCATATCGACTACTGGGTGGAGAAGATAGAAACAGGAATACATATTGATAAAGATATTATGCACACCGATAACCAGATAAGACGTGCTCGTTGTTGGTTCCCTTGTATGGATGATAGTTCACAGCGTTGCTGGTAAGAAAATATTGTTATTGTACTCAATTTGTATGTGTTTTGTTCTATTCAGTTTTTCTGATGTGTAGTCCCGTTTCAGCTTTGACTTGGAGTTCACGGTGGCCAACAACCTTGTTGCTGTTAGCACTGGAACCTTGATGTATCAGGTGAGAAATAGCAGTTTAATGGGATTCATTGCAAGACCTAACAAACGGTAACTAGATGGTTCTTTTGTGTAACATGTTCATGTGGTATACTTCATCTGGAATAAACATTTTTATGGATTATTGTTATTGAATGGGTTCTAACATGGACCATTGTTAACCGTGATCTACTTCTTATGTGTCTGTTTATCTCACCACAAGTACAACAACAATACACAATCCCACCGGAGTGAGGTATGGGGGTCTGTATATCTCACTGTGGCTTAGTTCTTTGGTATCCATGCTGAATAGAACTCACTAGTCATTCCTCATTTCTCTCTGTGTGTGTTGAGCTCCCTTTTCCAAAGTTCTGGATTTTAGTTCATGTTCACAATCTGCTGTTATTTGATTATTTTGGTTCACATTTTGAATGCTTTACATATTGCCATATGACTTCTTTTACTTCTTAGAAGAAACAAAAGCTAGCGTGGATACACTTTTGTTAATAAAGTAGAAAAATAACCTAAAATGGAAATTCATTGTTTAAAACCACACCAAAATAACATCAAAAGATCTTGTAGTATGATGTACTATAACAATGGGAAAGCTGTACAAATTTTAATTAGTCTTCACAATCCCTCTGAAGGGGAACACGATTTTCTTACTATGCATAACTTTTTTTCTTCGTGCAGATTTTAACTAATGAGGACCCTCCACGTAAAACATTTGTCTATAGAATAAGTGTACCTGTTGCAGCTCAATGGATATCTCTGGCAGTGGCTCCATTCGAAATTTTTCCTGATCGTCGTAATAATCTTATAACGCACATTTGTTTGCCGCCTAACCTGCCAAAGCTTCGGAACACAGTAGAATTTCTCCATTATGCATACAGGTTTGTTTAGTTCCTTATTATTATTTTTTATTTTTTTTAATTATTATTGTTATTTTTTTTCCTGTTAAAAAATTTCATGTTTACTTCTTAACAGCCACTATGAGCATTACCTTGCCACCAAATTCCCATTTGGGTCATATACACAAGTCTTTATTGATCCGGAGATGGCAGTATCTACTCTGAGCTTGGGTGCATCAATGAGTATATTTAGCTCACAGATTCTGTTTGACGAGAAGATTATTGATCAGGTATGTTTTCAAAGGTTGAATTAATAATTCATATACATGTGCCTTTTTTTTATTTAGTATTTATTTATTTATTTTTTATTTTAATTTGGTTCTCATTTAGTATTACCTCAAGCCTTCTTGATGTGTTATTTGTAAACTGTGCTGCTTCTGCCCTGAATGCCTCCATGTTTCGTTATATCGTATTCCAACGATACAGTTTCCATTTTGTAACACAGCCCATTATATGCATTTTACTTCACATTCGTATAGTCTTCATCACTAATATTATTATGGTCATCTTTATAATTGTGTCGTCTAGTAACATCGCTAGTCATTATTTATGGGACAGATCCTGGAGGGGGTATTGACAGATCCTTGAGGGGGGTGTTGTTTTGGGGCTAGATAGATGTAAAATACTACCATGAAGAGGCCCGCCAGAAATTATCAGTTGCTAGGCTTCCTGGGCAGAAGGTCCTGTAAGGATCACTGAGGGACACTTTCCCCATTTCACTTCTCCGACAAGCGACACACCAAGTGATTACTAGCTAAAATAACTTATATCTTTCAGTATTTACTATAGTCACCTCCACTAGTATATGGGCATGTTTGGCGAAATTAGCTGGAGAGCTGGAGCTCAAGCTTATATTTTCAGAAATGTTTTGTGGTTTGGTAAAGTAGCTGGAGCTTATAGGTATAAAATGACATTTAAGGATAACATTAAAATACAGAAATATTAAAGATAAGGCAGGGTATTAATGTAATTAGCCTTATCAAAAGCTCAAGCTCCTGTCGAAAGCTCCCATAAACTTCTCAGCCAAAGAAAACTTATCTTACATGTTAACTTATTTCAAAAGCTCAAGCTCTCATAAGCACCTAAAAGCTTTGCGGCAAACACACCCTGTATACTTGGATACCTTGGCGGACAAAAGTAACCATTATATAAAAAATAGAACCATATATGTATATAATTGTTTGTAAATCAACTATGACTATATCTAAGCTTGATGTTCCCTCTAGCACATGTATAGAACTTTATATAGATGGGAATCATTTGCAATAGAAAAAAGCATGTGAGACTGTTACATTATGAAGTACAAGTCCATAAGTACCATGATTTTTGAAGGCCAAGTACAAACATCTGAACAACATTCTTTCTTGTTGAAGTATGACAAAAATAAATTATAAGCTATATTGAAATTCAGAGTTCTTGTTGCTTTATGACACCACTTGCAAGGGTATTGCCTGGAATTCAGTATGTTGGCATGATTGTGAATAAGTTCAGATGCACTTGTTAGGCTAAATGTGATTTATTTATCTGTTTTCTGTTCATGAGTTGCTGAATGGCTGTTGATATTCAACGAGTGTATATTCTTAGGTATCGTTAGGTTTATAATTCAAATCTATGCTAATTTCTGATTCATATGCGGAGCAGACAATAGATACAAGAATAAAACTTGCGTATGCTCTTGCAAGGCAATGGTTTGGAGTCTATATAACCGCGGAAGCACCAAATGATGGTAACTTACTCCTACTCTTATGGACTTCTAGAGCTAAGTAGAGCAATACAAATATATTATACTCATCTATTTTCTATTGTCAGAGTGGTTATTGGATGGACTTGCTGGATTCTTGACAGACTCGTTTGTTAAGCAATCCCTGGGAAACAATGAAGCGCGGTATAGGCGGTACAAGGTATGGTTCTTCTCTTAATACTGGGATGGTTAATGTCTTTTACATATGCTTGATATTAATGTAGCATACCTGTGCATAGACGTATATTGATGATAGAGTTGAAAAAAAGCTGAATATTGTACATATAGAATGGCCATGCTTCTATATTAAAAGAAGTTATTTTACAAACAACTCTAGCAATTCCGCTTTAGTGCTTGCTTTATTAGGATTATAAAGAAGATGCAGTTAAGCCTTATTTATCCGCAGTTTTGCACATGTACATGACACCTCTCTCATTTCATACCCTTGTTAGGATGAAGGAACGTATTTTTTTTAGGAGGTGATCTTTTGTTTTTGACTAGGATTCTGTCATGACTCTTGGAAACAGTATGGAATGGCTTTTATGGTGTAAAAAATTACAAATTATTGATAAAACACTTGCATCATTTCTTGCGGATGAATGTTGATGTACTTTAAGTTTATGATTTAAAGACCTCTGGCCAGAGTATTTTCTCGATATTTGCCTGGAATCTGTCAATTCAATGCTTTTTTGTCTTTTGAGTGCAGGCAAATTGTGCTGTTTGCAAAGCAGATGACAGTGCTGCCACTGCCTTGAGCTCTTCTGATGCTTCTAAGGCTTTGTATGGAACACAGGGCATTGGTTTTTATGGAAAAGTTCGGTGTTGGAAATCCGTAAGATGATATCTTGGATCTAATAGATATTTCTGTCAAGTGTTCTTTTACATCAGTTACTCCTTTTTTCCTGTTAGAAAATGGTTGTCTTACCTGTCACCAATGCTTTTATCCTTCAGGTTGCAGTTCTCCAGATGTTGGAGAAGCAGATGGGTCCTGAGTCATTCTGTAAAGTAAGATGTTTAGCCTTGCCTTTATTCTATTGTATTTATTAGCTTAATACAAAAAGTATTTTCTCTGCTATTGTGATCTGTTATGTATTTATTTGCTTGTGATTTCACCTTTCACTTTCTAGTTAGCTTTTCTTTCCTGAGTTTCCCCTGCTTTCTGTTTATTTCACTTGTCAGGTTTTAAAGAATCTGGTGGCACCTCCTAAAGATACAACTTGTCTTATAAGAACTCTTAGCACAAAAGAGGTGAGTGACTAGAAGCTATATAGTTTTCGCAACTTCTCCTGTCTAAATGATGGAAGTTATTGCTTCCACTTGAAATTTTGTTACAAAATGAGGGAAAATAGTTTCTTCGGTGTCACTTGATGACCACATTGTCATCCCTGAGATAACTTAGAAACAAGTTGTTCCTCTGTAGGATTCCTTTTTATATGTAGCATGAGTTATGAAAGTTCTTACATTTTTATACTTTTATTGACTACATTTTGAAATGCAGTTTCGTCATTTGGCTAATGAAGTTGGAAATCTTGAACGCCCATTTCTTAGAGAATTTTTTCCTCGTTGGGTTGGTTCTAGCGGTTGTCCTGTTTTAAAGTACGATTAAGCAGACTTGCACATAATATCTCTTTGCTATAGAATAGTTTCCTTCTTTATGCTAATTGAATGTGTTTTTTTTGTATATTTGCACTTGATCATACTAAGGATGGGGTTTTCATATAACAAACGAAAAAACCTAGTCGAATTAGCAGCACTGCGTGGATGTACAGCAACACCAGAGTCAAATTCCACTGTATCCAATTCTAAACCTGACTTCATAAAACGAGAAGCAGATGTTGGATGGCCTGGTATGATGAGCATACGGGTTCATGAACTTGATGGAATGTATGACCATCCACTTTTACCAATGGCGGGAGAGACATGGCAGCTGCTAGAAATACAGTGCCATTCTAGACTTGCTTCAAAACGTTTCCAAAAGCCAAAGAAAGGCTCAAAGCATGACGGTTCTGATGATAATGTAGACACAGTTGCCTCTGTAGATATGCGTACAAAGTATGTAATTATTTACTTTTGTTGTTTTAACTGAAGTTATGTTCCTTTCAATGTGCTTAATGTCATGAGATGATTTATTAGCAGCAGTGATTCCTCGCTGCTATGGCTCAGGGCGGACCCTGAAATGGAGTATCTTGCTGAGATTCATTTCAACCAACCTGTACCAATGTGGGTAAGTTTTTCTATCTATTACTTTCAGTCTTTCACTATCAAGTTTAAGGGTGGCAAAATTTTAATGTGAAAGGCTTGGACGTGGCAGTTTTGACCCATTTATCTATGAATGGGTCAATCCGTGTCATATTATTTTAGCCTTGAAATGGATAAACATGCAAAGTACAAGCATAGCTAAAAAGCGAAGGGGTTAAATCAGCTTGCCCATAAATTATTTTTAATGCAAAAACCTTCTTAATTCATTTTATTAATAAAGTCATATCCCCAAGCAAATTCCAAGCCTCGTTATTAAGACTAAGACTTTCGAAGCCTCAGTTCACCATCAACTAGACAAACACACACACCAATAAATTCAAATTATGCAGAGGTTCATATTTTCTTCTCTTTTGCACATATTTTGCACTAACCTAAACAATTACGCGCACTCTACCACTCCAAACTATCAAGATTAGAAGTCATTGTTAATGACTGGTAACAGTCAGAAATTAAAACAATTAGCGAAAGAGTATTTGATGCTGCCCCTTTGCGCGAGTAGAATGCAACGAGTTTTTGATCAACCCAACCCGCACTAAAAATATCCACCAATTTTGCCACACCTATTAGATTTGCACCTATTAGATATTTTGTAAGCCGTGTTTATAGATTCAGTCAAGGTAGTTAAAGGCAATAATGACCTCAAAAAGACGTGCCTTCCCTAAGGAAAGGCGGCAAAAAGCGAGCGCAATGAAAACATAATTATCTTAAATATTTATTTTTTTTTTATAGAAAAAGACCAAAAAAAAGAAGTTTATTAAAAAAATACTTAAAGCCTTTAAGACCACTATTATTATTCAGAATAATTGTCCAAGTTATATTCTATTTCCCCATCGTTTTCGAGATCCACCATATCATCTTCATCTACAAGATCCTAGTTGGATTCATCTTGGAGTGTCCTTGTAAATTAAGATGCATTTCTTCTTGTATAATGCCTCGGCTCATCACCACTTGCACTTGCTACAATGCCCCAAGTTAGTGCTTTATTCTCACCAAACACAAACTCCCCTTCGGCATCATTACTTCCCGTGAGCCACTCATTGATCTCATCCACACTGTCTATACATATAAGGTCAATGGTTTTCAGATAACGGGCCTTGAGCTTTTGATTGTACTTGAAAAATAGCAAGTCATTTATAATATTATATTAAAGGGTTAGTTTTGTAAATATTTAACCTAATTTAGAAGATTAAGGCCTGCTATAATACTTAAATTAGTTAAAAATTTAAAATTAGCCGTTACAGCAAAAAGGGGAACACTTCGCGATTGCTTCTCGGTCGCCTCTCAACACTTGAATACAGTGTGAAGATGTGCACTTGAACTCTAAAAGAAGTTATATGCGTTTTTTTCTGACAACCAAAACAGTGATTTGTTTGTTGAATAATGATTTGTCCGTCTGAATAAGATCATATAAATTTACTCCCAGATAAATCAATTGGAGAGGGATAAGGATGTTGTTGCTCAAACACAAGCCATCAGAGCGTTAGAGTTGTTTCCTCGACTTCTCTCGATTGTCAATGCTCTAAGTAATCTCCTTTGTGATTCTCAGGTACTCTTTCTCTCTCTCTCTCTCTATTCCAATTATGTAAACTTGCAGTGTCTGATGTACATATATATGCAATACTGTTTCGATATGCCTTCTTTGAGTACACATGTTACAGTTTTGTCCTTTTATACTTTGTAAAGGCGTTTTGGCGGGTCCGGATTGAAGCAGCCTTTGCTTTGGCTAGCACAGCTTCTGAGGTATTATACCCTTCTACCATTTCTTAAAGCATGTGTGCCATTTGTAATCATCAGGATTTGATTTAAAGATTTTCTGTAAATCTTGGAGTCATTTGGATTTTATTTGAAAATGTGACTTGTACCAAATTATTTAGCTCTGGTGCCTCAATCTCTCTGCTTATGTTACAGCTAAATGCTTTTTATCCTTGTTTTTATGGGGGTATGGGGCCTGGAATCTTTTCATGATATCGGCTATTGATGCTTTATTTGTTATTGTAGGAAACTGATTGGGCTGGTTTACTGCATCTGATTAAATTCTACAAAAGTCGAAGATACGACGAGAAGATTGGACTCCCAAAGTAAGCATTGTATCTTATCTCTGTTGTTCACAGACATTGAATGACATCATGCATGAGCTCATTTAGTTTTATTTTGATCTCAGGCCGAATGACTTCCATGATGTTGCAGAACATTTTGTACTTGAGGTAATGCGACGAGGTAGGATGTGTATTGTCAACGGTGTCCAGTGGGGCAATGTTGGCAATTTTTTGCAGTACCCTTATAAAAAATAGCGTGACTTCCATAGAATATTAACATTCTAGACATACCTTATATGATGTGTTTGTAATGTTTTTCAATAATATATGTATTATATAAAAAATACTATTTTATTAGTTTATTGTGTTCGCCATGAGCATATGAATATGATAATAATTGCTCAAACTGGATTATCGTGTAAATGTTTTATTAAATGAGCTTAAATTTAGTGGACGCGGATATACTAATTGGCATGAAATTATGTATAGATGGTAATTGGATTACTTGGGTCCTTTTTTTTTATTTGGAGTATCTTTATTTTTTCAATGTTTGGAATTTTCAAGTCAAAAATTTTCCAATAAAGGTGGTTTCTCAAATTTCGCCTTACAGCTTGTTAAGAAATTTATTTCTGTGATTGAGCATTTTTTATTTTATTTTATTTTTTCTTTTATTTTTTTTATTTATTTTTTATTTTTATTTTTATTTTTTGTATAATGCTGTAGAATATATTCACTCGGTGCAAACAACTTCTTCTAGTCATATCAGTAAATTATAATTTTATTATCTCTGGTGCTGGTCCTGGGCTCGTGGCGTTGATTTTCTAGTGTAAATCTTTTTGCAGCATGGTTGTATGTACAGTGTTTCTATATATAGAAGTAAATTGAGTTCAATGTGCTTGATTTCCCATTTAAGAAGTATACTGACTTTCTACAGGTTATGAAAGATAGAGTTGGTAAAAAAGTTTACTAATTATTGAGTATTACGATGTTTCCCCAGGCTATTCCGCATGCTGTTGCTTTGGTTAGAGGCTCAGATATGAAGAGCCCTAGGGAAGCTGTTGAGTTCATTTTACAACTTTTGAAGGTAGATGTTTGTTCATCTTTTTAACATCCACTGTCGTATTGTTACATGTATGTAGTTATGGTTCTGTTGATTTTGCAGTACAATGAAAACAATGGGAATACCTACTCTGATGTATTCTGGCTTACTGCTTTAGTCCAATCAGTTGGTGAACTTGAATTTGGCCAACAGGTTTGTTAACACAGCGTAAAAATATATCTAAGGTTTTATAATTTGTTTGTAATCATATTTGACGAACTGTTGTTGTCAAATTATTGGCAGAGTGTTTCTTTTCTATCACCTCTTGTGAAACGCATCGATCGGCTATTGCAGTTTGACAGGTGCATTATTACTCTCATTTATGTTGTATATCTTAACCTGTCAAATCATATCTTTAACCCATTTCATTGGATGGATTTCACCAGACTGATGCCAAGCTACAATGGGATCTTAACAGTTAGCTGCATCCGAACCCTGACACAAATTGCATTGAAGCTTTCAGAATTCATCTCTCTAGTAACTATATTTCCTTCACCCTTACTTTTTTCCTTTTTAAAAATCAAATCTATTTATTTATTTATTGGTTTTTTTTTTTTTTTTTTTTTTTTTTTGCAGGATCGTATCATTGATTTGATAAAACCGTTTTGTTCTTCTAAGCCACAGTGGCAAGTTCGAATTGAAGCATTCCGGTCACTGCTTGACCTCGAGTATCACTGCAAAGGAATTGATGCAGCATTGATTTTATTTGTTAAATATTTGGAGGAAGAGCCTTCATTAAGAGGTTGGGAATGAATGATTTATAAAAAAAATTGAGATTATGTAGTGGCATTTTAATAATCTTTTTTGGCAGGGCAAGTGAAGTTGGGGGTGCATGCTATGCGGTTATGTCAGATAAGTGGTGATTCTGATGATGAGCATTGTGTCATGCGTGAAACTCTCGTGGCATTACTTCGTCTTCTTGAGAGCCCAGCAGCATTCAATAATGTTACGCTTAGGCATTATTTGTTCTGCATTCTACAAGTCCTAGCTGGAAGGTTATAGTTCTATCTTTCTCTATAGACATTGGGAAGATGGGTGGGACGAGCAGGTTGGGTAAAAACGTAAGAACGGGTTTGGGTAAAAACTTGTTACTTTCAAATGCAAGTCAAAACAGGTTGGGCTGACTTCAAAACACGATTTTGTCTAATTAGATGAATAAATGTTATATATATATATATATATATATATATATATATATATATATATATATATATATATATATATATATATATATATATATATATATATCTTTAAAAACTATATGATTATAAAAAATAATCTCTTGTTTTACTATAGCTATTTAGGAGGCTTTCATGTATACACTCGAGATTGTTTTCCAGCTGTTTGACCTGTTACGCTGTAGGTCAAATATAATTCAAATAAACTTGTTTAGATCTGTGCAAAATAAACCACACCAAACCGTCACTGCGGTTCTGATATACTCTGTATTAATAAGCAAAACTTTGAGCCCGGTTCATGGTACGATTTTGGACTACAGATCCCAAACAGCAACTGTACCTAACAAACCGGTCCAGTACTAATATTCCAATTTTTCAGTCCTGGCATGGTCCGGTTTTGTACCATTGCACAGCCTGTTCCAAATTGCCACCTATAGTTTTTTATAGTTATAATTTCTTGACATTCATGTGCTTAAGATTATGCATTCCTTTTTCAGACCACCAACACTTTGTGGAGTTCCTAGAGATGAGACATTGATCAAGGGCCACATAGAGATTTGCAATGAACTTAAAAACTTCTTTGCTGCTATTGTCAATCAGTCTAAGCCCCCAGAAGAGTCTTTAGATGCCCTAATGCTTCCATATGACGGTTCAGTCCCCGAAACAACCCCCGAACCACATATTATTTCCATAACTGATAACGAGAGAATCGAGCCAGAGGAGATGACTTTGACTGTACCCGATGCCCCAAAAGAAGTAAACGGTAATAATTCTCGTGAACAAAATCAGCCAGATATCGTCATTCTTGATTCTTCAGAAGCTCATAAAGAGCCAGATACGGTTTCAAATAGTCAGGATCGAAAGAAACCAGTGTTGAAAATCAGAATGAAGCAATCTTCTGCATCTAGTAGAGCCGAGGAACCTGATAATGTTCCCCTAGAGAGATCTCAAGGTGCCCATAATGGTGCTGATCATGGAACCAGTAGTTCTGTTTCCATGGATGCACCACCACCACAGATAAATTTCACTGCGCCTACAAATGGTGGTAATCAGAACCTTGATGATGTTAACTCGTGCCATGATCTGGGGTCACGTGTGACCGCCAGTATTGGGAGTGCTAAACTAGCTGGTGATGTTGGTGATCATGATGGTGGTGATGCCCTTATGAAAGAACTTCAGTGTACTGCTGATTCAAGTAAAGTTCAACCTAATGATGGGGAAAATGTGAATCGTAATAATATCATAAGTCTTCGAATCTTGAACACTGCTGATTCAAGTAAAGTTCAATCTAACAATGCAGACACCGTCAATCATAATAATATCATAAGTCTTCGAGTCTTGAACAAAGCTGATGATCTGACGTTGGCGGGACCAACTGATAAACCGGTGTCAGCTAGTAAAGAGAAAAAGGAGAAGAAAAAGAAGGATAAGGAAAAGAAACGAAAAAGGAAAGATGAGCACAAGAGTCGTAAAGATAAAGATGATCCAGATTATTTGGAGAAGAAGCGGCTGAAAAAAGAAAAGAAACGGAAGGAAAAGGAATTGGCTAAAATTATGGCAATGCCTTTAACAGATGTGAAACATCAAGAAAAACCCGAAGCTCCTAGAGAGGAGGTGGTGGTAGGTCAAGTGACGAATGCCGCGACACAATTGGATGAAGTGCCGAAGCGGATGGAAGGTAAAGCTTCTAGAGAGGAGGTGACGGTAGGTCAAGTGACGAATGTCACGACACCATTGGATGAATTGCCAAAGCAGACGGAAGGTAAAGCTTCTAGACAGGAGGTGGTGGTAGACCAAGTGACGAATGTCGCTACTCCATTGGATGAAGTGCCAAAGTGGACAGAAGGTAAAGCGTTTAGAGAGGAGGTGGTGGTAGGTCAAGTTACGAACGTCGCTAGACCAATGGATGAAGTGCCAAGGCGGATGGAAGGTAAAGCTTCTAGAGAGGAGGTGGTGGTAGGTCACGTTACGAATGTCGCGAGACCAATGGATGAAGTGCCAACGCGGACGGAAGGTACCACTACAACTCATAAACTTAGAATTAAAATAAAAAACCGAACATTGACCAAACCGTAAGTTGTAGATTTATTATTTTAGAATTAAACTGTTGCTTTGTAGAACTGTATACAATGTATCAACACAGTAGAGTTAGAAAGAACAGACAAGTAAATAAAGTCATGGTTTCTCTCTGTTGTAGTCTTTGTTAATGCAAGTGGCATGTGTATCTAGTTTGTGAGATGGTCTATTTTGCACCCATAAACGAATTTCGATATTATGACCAGGCTGTGGTGAGTCGCTAATGCCTTTTTGGGTGTTTTGCACGGTCATGATTTAGGTGTGAAAATTTGGATCCATTTACCTAAATCCAGTTGATTTGAAATTGTATTTTATATCTTGGAACTTGTTGAATGAACAAAATTAAAATTGGTTAGATGGTCTGAATGAGTCATTCAAGTTTAAAGTTGGTAAAAGTGTATTTGAGGTGGGAATGAGATACAGTAATATTATTTGTTATTACTACTATGAACAACGTTTTCAAAAGTAAAGGTTATGAATCACGTGTATCCATTATCTTAATCCGTGCCTTTATAAAATAGATACAAATCAAAGATTTGTTCCAAGAAGTGAACTCACGGAAAAGTGGTAAAAACAGTCGCATATGAGTGATGAAGCTAAGATCAAGCCCATACGAATATTTTGGCCTCGAAATTGCATTCTGGGGTATAAGTTAAGTTAGGAAAAACACAATTCTTGGTGTGTTCAAGTGTTTTCACCTATATACATACAACTCCAATGAAATTATAAACGTGTTAAAGAATAATAATATAATGTATCTAGTTTGACCTTTGACGTAACAAGATGAAAGTGTTAGGTGCAGTAGTTATAGACGTCGTGTTATGGCATCAGCACATCAGCGTAATTTTACCTTATATGTAACATTCTTATAAAAAAAACACGATCCCAATAACATTTTTATAACACTGACTCCTCCCAGACTAACCAGTCAACCAAGTGTGGTCAACAGGTCAAGCCTAGACAAGTGATTAATTTATGATCCGGTGTAAGCACAGTGTTTTTCCGGGTCGTTATGTCCCGGCGAGGTGTGAAACTGTATTTTTGAAACGTTTTGTGATCGAGTGAATTTGAATGGTTAAACGATATGAAGGATTGGGTGATTACATTAAGAAAATATGACTTAAAATAACTTAAACAAGCAATATTAACAATTACGTGAAAGCAAATTAACCTAAAACGTATTAAAACTTAAAAACGCGCGTTTAAATTAAAAATAACGTAAACGCGTAAAATAAAAAGTGAAATCTGAGCAATACTAATCCTATGGGTATGAAAATTACTTTTTTATGATCCTAATGATAAAAGAAAATTTTAGAAAAAAGAAAATTATTTTTTTGACTTTTTGATTATTTATTATTAATTAATTACTATTTAAAAAGAGAAATTAAGTGAAAAATAGCAAACGGTCTTGGAAAATTATGAAAAATTACAGAGAACTATTTTATGATATAAGAAATGAAATGGAAAAGGAAAATTTGGAAAATTATGAAATTTTACCTAAAAACGCAAAGTGACGGGGAATCCTAAGCCCTTTTGGTAATTTTGAGAAAATTAACTTGGAATCTCAATTTTATGATTTTCCTTGATTAAGAATGTTAAAAGAAAGCTATAGAAAAAAGTTGGGTATTTTTTTGATTATTTTTCTATTTTTTATGAATTACTTGCTAAATAAAAGAAAATAAAATAAGAAAATAGCAAATAAAGTTGGAAAATTCCAAAAATTTGCTGAAAGTCCTAAGCTATGGCAGAGTCTTGGGAAAAATAAGAAAATCCCATTTGGCTTATTACTACCTCCATCCCATATTAAGTGTCCACTTTTATAATGCACAAAGTTTTAGGAGATTCCACTAACTAAACCTTCCACCAATCAAATATTACTTTTACCCACTAAACTCTCATCTTATTGGTTGAAAGGTACAAGTGGACACTTAATTTGGGACATCCAAAAATTCTATTGTGGACACTTAATATGGGACGGAGGGAGTAATAAGCAGTGTGTTTAGCTAATAAGTGAACTAGGCTAAAAACTAAACAAGTGTTAAAGGAATTAATGTGTAAGGTTATAACGAAAACAAGACCCTAGGGAAACTGGTATACAAGTACACACTATCATTTCAAATAAGGGGGAGGTCTCAGGTTCGACCCTGCCTCACCCTTTTTGCTACTGATTTTTTTTCCTTCTTCTTCTTTCTTTCTGAAAAGCTTCAACTCTTAAAATTAACCAAACTTTATGAAACAAACTTTTTTATAAATCACAAACAAGCTGGAAATAAGCTTCAAAAAGCTTTAGCAGTTGAAGAAACTTGAA
Source organism: Artemisia argyi (assembly GCA_030686995.1). Taxonomy (NCBI): domain Eukaryota; kingdom Viridiplantae; phylum Streptophyta; class Magnoliopsida; order Asterales; family Asteraceae; genus Artemisia; species Artemisia argyi. Next base: position 45,899,688 of record CM060700.1, read on the forward strand.
AAAATAAATAAATAAATAAACTTGACTGTTTTGGGCACAAGCCTGCATAAGCTTGTGCCAAGGTGTAAAAGCTATTTGGGACTCAAAGATATACTCACTAAACAATTATGAACATAAATAAGCTAAGTAAGACAAACCATAAGCTGAAAACACCAAATAAGCTATAAGCTTAAACTGCATCCACCAAACATGCCTGAGGGGTGTTTTGTGGAGGAGAATAAGCTAGGAAAATAAGCTCTTTATGGGAAACAAAGCACATAGCTAAGTAGCCAATACCAAGAACTATCCAAAAAGCCAACATTCAAAGCAAAAGCCCAACTAAGAATCTAAAAAAGAGCTTGATAAATAGGCTGCTAGAACAAAAAAGACTGGTGCAGGGGTGTTTTTATCCAAACAGTCAACTTCAAGCTACCATAAAGCTTAAAAAAAAAAAAATCTAAAAATTACCCAAAAATTATGTATGATAACACAAGCTAGCAAATTACTTATTCCCAGAGTTTTGTAAGATTTGGTGAAGTTTGGAGGAAATGAAAAATGAAAACAAAAATTGATTTTTTTTCACTTTTCTTTGACAATAGCGTTTGCAGCCCGGAAATGGGGCTTAAGCCCTGTAGAAAAAAAATCTAAAAATTAAAATAAAAATACCACTAAGTAAATAGCATATTAGAGTACATTATCCCAGAATTTTACAAGATTTGGTTGAAAATTAAAGAAATGAAAATTCAAAAACTACTTCCGCTGTTGAAACTTGTTTTTGCAGCCCAAAAATGGGGCTTAAGCCCAGTAGAAAAAAATCTAAAAATTAAAATAAAAATACCAATAAGTAAATAAGCTATTAGAGCATATTATCCATAAATTTTGTGAGATTTGGTTGAAAATTGAAGAAATGAAAAATAAAAGACTAAAAATGTTGTTTGGAACTTTTTTTTTGACTTTTTCTTGTTTTTGAAAATATTGACTTTTATGAACTTTGATTGATCCTAGAGGATTGAAAATGTTGTTATAAGCTAAGATGAGACTAAAATAAGCTAGAGTACCTACTTATGCAACTATAATGATGAGTACGCAACTTAAAATTTGGACAGTGAAGGCAAAAATGAGATCAAGAGTTTATTTTGACTTTTAGTAGAATGAGTACTGAATTTATTTGTTTGACTAACCTAAATGCATCTAATGAACTGCCCAAACTAACTTTAGCACCCAAAACAAACTGAAAGTAAGGATTGAAGCTTGAACCAAACACTCCCTTAATAACTCAGTTGTTTTTAGTTCTTATTGATTTAAGGTGTGTTAAGCTAAACCATGCATGCACAGTGACTAGTTAAGCTATAGGAGATGTTTTTTAGACTAAAATTATGCAGAGATAGGTAATGACATGAACTAAAACAGATTATGCTAATATATCACTAAAACATGTAAATCAAGCAATATGAGAACTAACATATAAGATACCATAAATAAGCAATCATATAACTCAAATACACTGAATAGGCTCAAAGACACAGAAAGGCAATAGGGATAAGCAGTTATAAGCTAATAAGAAGAAATTGAGAAAATAGTCTAAATTAGTAAAGTAATCTTACCATTACCACTTGCTCAAAACACAGGTGTAACTTCAACCAATTTCAAGACCAGAATGAGTTCCTAAAGGACCTAGAGGTCTTCTCTTCAGAAAATAAGCTAAACTGCTTATTGAGGTGCTTCTTTGACTTTTGTTGACCAAGAGATATTTTGAGCTAACATCTATATAAATGCCTAAACAAGCTGACTAAAGCTATAAAGAAAACTGAAATGAGCTTATACTATTGGAAAGAAGCTATATTGAAGCTTTGTGTTTATAAATGAAAACATATTTTTTATTATATATATATATATATATATATATATATATATATATATATATATATATATATATATATATATATATATATATATATATAGTTTTTTTTGTTTTGTAGATTGAGAACAGAAATGAAAACAAGTAATGATTAAAAAGGCTTTAACTACTTATATGAGGGTGAATGAAACAGAAAACTAGCTTAAACCAATACAATTCAAATTATTAAAAAGAACTTAATAACTAAAATTAAAGTGCAAATAATAATAAACTGAAACTTTATTGAATTAAAAGCTCTGATTACAAGTACTAAAAGGTCTACAAGATGAAAATAATAACTGAGAAGGAATTTTAACATGAATTCGATATTACACTAAGTTACACTACTCGTAGGTAACTAACTCCTCCCATTGTGAGGTGAGAGTTCTTTTTATAAGCTTCATGTGCTCCTGGTGCTTTCCCACTTTCATTCTAGTCCCTTGGATGAGTTAAAGATGATCCAGACCCTTAAACCAATTTTGGCAGGAAAATTGGATTTGCAATTGGACCTGATAACTTGTGCAGAGAGAGGTGCAATTAATGCATCTTGGACGCAGGTGTTTGGAGTGATAAGGTGGTGGTGGTGGTGGTGGCAGAGTTTCAGGGCAAGTGGGGGTGGTGGAGTTTGGCGGGGAGTGAGGGAGAAGGGGTGAGGGTTGACCGGGTTTGACCCTGGTTTAAACTAGGGTGGTGTTTGGGTTGTTTTTGTTTTGGGTTGGGCCAAGAAAGGGTAGTGGGCTGGAAGGGTGTGGATTGGGATTGGATTTGGGTTTAATAATAAAAGGGTTGGGTTTAGAAATAAGAAAAAGGATCCGTTTGGTTGTTTTTATTACAAGGACCAAAATTGCACTTTCTGAATTTTGAAGGACCAAACCTGCCATATTTCTAAAACATTATTCCAAGGGCCTTTCTTTCCAACTTTCAATTATCCAAGGGTCTTGGATGTTTATTTTTCAAAATGAAATTCCAGGGACTAAATTTACCAATTTTGAAACTTGAGGGACTGATTCTGCCAATATTTGAAAATTATAATCCAAGGACCATAAATGTCATTTCTTGATTCCTGGGGGACTGTTGTTGACTTTTCTTTAAAATAAATCTTCCAGGGATCAATTCTGACAATTTCTAAAAGTTGAGGGACCATTTCTGTCAATTCTTCAAACTTTGCTCCAAGGACTATTTCTGGCATTCTGTGATTCCTCAAGGTACATTTTGACAATCAGAGCTCAAAAATGGTAATTTGCTTCCCCGAATCTGGCTTTTGACACGTTTTCTAATTCCGTGCTCGTTTTTGCCCTTTTTGGCCTGATTTATGCCTGTTTCTGAAATATCCATCCCTGCACGATCACAAACACAAAAACACAATATCTTGGGCATTTATGGTTAGTTTTTGTTTGTTTTGGTCTTAATTTGGCCAGAAAAAGGTGTGTGAATAAGCACACACCAAACACGCAACCAATAAACCCCGCTCACTCCACTTTTACACACAAAAAAAAAAAAAAAAAAAAGAAAAGAAAAGAAAATGCTCGTTTTTCGGATCATATTCGGACTAATAACAAGTGACCATGGTGCAGATGTGGCGTATGGAGTGTGCCATAGGCGCTAAAATGTCACTATAACGAATCCTATGGCATATTGCATCATGCACTCTTAATATGATATTGTGAACCATACTATTTCTTGATGGAGTTTATTGTGTCATTTTTTTTAAATGAACACTTTAGATAAACCATTACCAAAACAAACATTTTCAAAAGGGTTTACCAAAATCGATGAAGGACCAAAACATTTGGACGAACAAAACATTTGCTCGTCATGTTCTTTGTCTTTTAGCAAGAACGGCGAGCAAAACATAGGGCGAGTTGCTCTCTATTTTCTTTGTTTTTTAGCAAAAATGTTTATCTTTTTATGAAAACGGCGAGCAAAATCAAAATGCTCGATGTGTAAATTTTGGTAAATCTCTAAACAAATGTCTGTTTTTGTAATTCTTGTTGGGAAGTGTTCATTCTAGTAATTGATTTAAGTTTATTTGTCGTTTGCTTTTGTGATTTCATTTATTTGGAACTTGGATCGGCTTTCCCCAACACCGGGCCAACACAAAATTTTAATTTTTATGAGTACGAGGCGTTGGCCCCTTGACTTTGGCTAGAGATTTTATCCAAAATTTATCGTGCCATTATGAGAATCATCATTCTGCATAACTCATCATCATCTTAGTTTTTAACTTGACCGAACTAAGTTACATAAAAATATCAAGTTATTTTTCAAAGGTATTACGGCCTTTAGATACCATCTTGCATCCATCAATTTGTATCTTCATTTCAATAACTTGTGATCCAATGAGTAATTTGTGCCTGTGCTTCGCGGCGGGATGAAAATCAAGGCTGTCAAGATCGTGTGTAAACTCGTAGGATCGTACGAGTTTACGTGCTCACTAGCTAAAATCGTGTAGGATCGCATCTGAGGTAGGATAGTAAGTAAGATCGTAGGATCGAACGTAAGATCGCGTGGCGACCCGATTTTACCTAGGCCAAAATCCATTTTTGTCTTTCTTTATAATCTTTTAGGCTTTTAGCCCCCTTTTTGCTTAAACCCAAAGAAAATAGACAAGTAGCAATAAGTCAATAACTTGTGACGTCTCATTTACCCCAAATCAAATTTCCAAGAGATAACTATAGAAGTCTTCTTTTCATATTATCATATGATTGAAGTTCTTGTATTTTAGCAGCCAACACGTAATTTCGTAATTATTTTTTATTCTTGATTTTTATGTATACTTTTTTATTAGTTAGAGTTTACACTTGCCATTTAATACTTAATTTAAATTAAATGTAAGCAATATTTATTATTGATTCTGATATGTGTAGAATGAGGTTCATATTGGATGTCTAATGCTCATTCACATCATTTTCAAGATGATATTATATGACTTTATCTTTAGCGTTTAGTATAAATGTAAAACATTTTGACTTGTTTATCCTTTGTTTACAAAATATGATAATTAAATTGGTAGGATTGTAGGATCTTGATTCAATCTTACGATCACGATCTTGCAAAGACAAAAACAATCTCAGCTGGGATTGCGATCTTGAAAGCCTTGATGCAAATAAATAAAATATTTTAGAAAGAACTTTTTAATTATTATTCCAGACTTATAAACGTTCAACAAAAATAAATAATGTATAGTATTTAGTGTATATTGCTACAAGAGACAAACATGATAATAACGAAATAAATATAAAGTGTAGAAAATAGTATCGTAAACCGTTTGATTGTTTAGACCCAAAGAACTCAAACAAGGAAAATGTTGAGGCGTGTGATGCTCACACTTTCCTTAAAACAGATTCGTCCTCTCCACGGTGCTTGAGAATCGTGAACGTCTATCTCCCAGGATACAACAACAACGGATAACTCCTATATGTGGGTACTGTCGTCAAAATTCCTCACCTAGAATTATACATGGAAGCAACAACAACACATGATAATGATATTAATCTTGCTTATGAGAATTTTGTAGAAAGGTTCTCCCTAGAATGCTAGGTGAGAAAAATCTTATAAGCAAGATTAATATAATGCTAGATTTACAATTGACCAAACATTAACATTGTTCTTAAATCCCATTAGTATACATGATGACCATTAATTGTCATTCAATTCTAAAAATTTGACCATAATTTTTCCAACAATCCCCCACATGAATGAAATTGATGACGGGAAACAAAATTCCAAGGACACGAAGTTGTAATAGAGTTTTGCAGTTGATATATGCAACGGATAGATAGGTGTTACCCTTTGAACCTTCCCTCGTGAAATATACTTAGCCTTCTAGCAGCCAGTAGAACTCGATGTCTTTGAACTGTCTGCTGTTTGTAGAGACGACAATATATATTCACACAAATATCTCCTTGACACTTTTTGGTTCTCATAGTTATGTTCGTTATGGTCATGAACATTAGCCTGGTTCTGTGAGAGCTGTTAAGAATTGCGCCCCCACAATTCCCTTAGAAGCGACCCCACTTCTCTCTCACATAGGTGATTCTCGATTAATCATTAAAAGCCATATGCTTAACCACATATTGTCACTGTTATAGGAATGGACTAGGAAGTTTACCAACTCCCTTAAATAAATGTGGAGTTTATTACTCCCCCACAGTGACCTCAGTTTATACAAGTAGGTTGTCCTATTGAACCCAAATCTTGGGATCTCCAGTCAGCTGGGTTAGGTTTTCCTTCATATAAACTTTTCAAGGGCTTTAGTCTCATTCCTCTTCACGACTTTATAACTAACTCTCACATCTTAGCATTTCGCAAGCGGATCCACAATGTTATTCTATGACTTCACATTGTCAATAGGGATAACTGATACTGAGAGTAGTTGTTGTATCGACATAATATGTCAGTATAAATTCGAGTTTCGTTCAACTCTTTAAGTATATCATGCTCCAAGTAATTCTTGAGTATTCCAAATATGCAAGAACTTCATGTTTGTTGATGTCCTTTTGAACTCTAGCTAGGCCGGAATCCCCCACATGGAATTTATCTCAAGAATTTTGTAGAAAGGTTCTCCCTCTCAATATATTAATCTTGCTTATAAGATTTTTCTCACATGGATATGACACCAAGATCATTAGTAATTTGTCACCTCACAAGTTTCATACTAGTGTATGCATACTTTTTGAATGTCTTATGTTAATTATTTTCCGTATCATAATTAACAGATTCCAAATCTAGCATGCTATAGACCAAGGAATCGAGCGTATGATAGAAGATGCATCATTCTGATTACTCATAGCTTCATCTATTAACATTCTTCTTTTAGACAAATCACCACCTTAAAACACACATGTTTTAGGAGGATCCCAGTTATATGTGTAAGTCCTACACTTATAACGTGTCATTCCAATTCACTTGTGATTATATATATAATCACATTTAATCTCTTTATCATTATGTGATTATCATAATTTATTGCGTGATTATAATCACATAAAATCAATGTGTAATCATTTTACACAATCAAAATATGTCCAACTTAGCGAATGGACAACAGCTCACATTTGATGACAATCACACCGTTTAAGTTAGTTACATAGACCAACGTAATTCGTTGTCATCTATATGTGTGTTCTTTCTTGACATTTCACAATGTCCTACACGGTTATATTCAATATATCGCCATTTCGTAAATATGACAAACCGTTCGATTGTTAGCAATGTGAGTTAATAAAAGTCCTTGATGATTATTCATCTTTCTAGAATAACAAGTAGTTGGATTATTCGCAACAATATTCACAACAGAATATTTGCAACATTCAAACTTTCAATATTCGATACAAAATCGAGCGACTTGTTTATTCTCATGTTACATAATTAGTTGCACAAAACCGCACAACCAACCTTAAATAGGCACTACTTTGCCACAATATTTTGCACCAAATGAAACAAAAAATTTTACGTTGAACATTATACAAAATATCACATAATTTTGTATTATAACAACCAAAAAAAAGTTGTTGTACCAAACAACATCCAAGTAACACAAATATCAGCATAAAAAAAATTATAAACTGCTTGAAAAATTGTTGTGCTAAAATAAAAACTGCAATCATCTAATTTTTCCGTTTAAGCTCAACATTTTTCTTAATTTTTTTTTTCCGAAATCTAGTTTAAGATGTTTCATTGTTAGCTAATCACGAAAAAAATATTGGTGCAAAACTCATTAGTTACCATGCGAAAAACATATTTTTTCCATGACATCACGGTTGTGACAACAGACCAATACAAACTGAATTGATGTGCCAAAATAAATAATGTGAACCAATGGTTCACCATTTTAAGCTCAAAATTTCCAGAAATCAAGCTTAATGTCTTAGACGAGCTTTTTGAAAAAAATTGGGCTCAAATATTTGTTTACCATGTGAACAACGCATTTCCCATGAATGCACAGTTTTGACAACAAATTCTCCAAAATGAATTGTTGTACAAATACTTTGTGACCAAACGGTTCACCTATTTCGACTCAAAATTTCCACAATTTCAAGTTTAAAATCTTAAGAGTGCAGCATAACGAAATAGGAATCAAAACTCATTCGTTTATTATGTGAACAACGCACTTTTCCCATGAGTACGTAGTTGTGATAACAAATATTTTGGATTCCAATTAACACCAAAATTCTCATTCCGCAAGAATGAGTTTAATCACCATAAAACTAATACTGGTTACACAAACTAGTGTTATAACAAGATTTCACCCAACATGCTTTGAGCACTCTATTTTTCTATCATGATGTATTAATCTTGAGATTTCACTACAACAAATATAAAAAAAAAAAAAAAAAAAAAAAACAATTCGTTGTCTATCTTTATTCTTTTACAGAAGATTTCAAAAGATTACTATTGCTTTCCGTAAGGTCATACCATCTTAACAACATCAAAAGTTTTGAGCAGATACTTGATATACTCGATAGTATCAAAATAACGAACAACCAACCTTTTTCAAACATTACGAGTTTCGTTTCATTATGTTTGACACAAATTAGTAAAAGGTACTTATGTGACCCATGCAAGTAAAACACTATAAGCATCACATTATAAATAACAAACTAGATTTTCATATGGTTCCATCTAAATTCGACATACCATTTTGTAAATTTGTGTATGTACCTGTTGTTAAAAGTTACGTATAAATATTAATATGTAAATGACTAGTATCGAACCCGAGACCTCGGGATTGCACACAATACAAATGAGAGTCAAATATTAATAAATATTAATTGTTAGTTATGTTTATTAATAACACAAGTTCAAGGATTAATGATCGTTAGTTATTAAATGTATGGACTAATTATCATTAAAAGGAAACGGAAAGGGCTAGATTGTAAATTGGATGACAAGGAGCTTCCGGAACACCCTTTGGGTGTATGGCCGGTCGATCAAGCCCAAGGGGGTCGACCCATGCCTTGCCTTGCTCCTCAAGTTTACACTAGTATATATACAAACCCAAGGGTCATTCATTCACATCTTTTGTGCACACACAATACCCTAAAGCTTTGGTTTTTCCTTCTCTTTTCCCCTAGCCGATCGAACACCCCTATAACTTAAGGGTTTCGATTTTTGTTTTATTAAAAACAATTCTTGTGTTTAATCTTGCAATTAATTTGATTCGATATTAGTTTGTGTGTATAAGAACGAGGTAACAACTCACTACAGTTGTTATCAAGGAATCGATCAATAAAACGGTAAGGGATTGATCATTGATTCATAAACCCTAATTAGGGTTCATCAATTAATTCAAGATTTGCATATTTGATTCTTGTTCGGGCTAGAATCACCACGGTACGTTCCTATTATGTTTTAGTTAATATTTACGTGTTATACTTGATCTAGCTTCCGCATATACGTGTACTTTGATTGTCAAACTCTAACAGTGGCATCACGAGCCATGTATAACATGTAATTGATTACTAAGACGTAAAAAAATCGGATCTTTAATTGTTTTAGATACATGTTTTGATCTAGGGTTTTTCTTTTTCAATTTTTTTTATAAAATTTGAAACCCTAACCCTAATTTATGGGGGGGGGTCGAATTTTCCACATAAAACCCTAATTAGGGTTTGTGGTTTAATTGATTAATTTGTAATCACTAGAAACCCTAGGTCTTTACCCGATTATGTGAACGTATCTTGTGACCTATGTGCTAATTGTTAGGTTTGATCCGTGACGAAACATGCATGTTAGTCATGGATTTATTTTTTTTTTATTTTTTTATTTTTTTTTTGATTTTGTCACATATTTTATATAGATCTAAAATTGGGGAAGACTCCAATATATATTAAAATCAATTTATATGCTATGTGGTGTGTATATTAGCTTTGGCCTACGCAATTGATTCGTCAATGTATGTGACTCTCTTCCATTAAGAGGAGAAGGCCTTAGTTGATTACATGCATGATTATACCTAGACTTGATTTTATTAGGATCTTTTCTAATAAGGATTGCATGTGGCTAATTGTTTCACTTTATTATTATTAGTTGTTTGTTTTTCTTTGATTACTTGTTTGACTGTTAATTGTTTGACATGATGTAAGCAATAAAAGGGTGATTTTTCATAAAGAAAATAATATGGACTAATAATGGTGAAACCCTAAGTGATAAAGATTGAATCTTGCGGAGTCTTATGTGCCAACAACGGTTCACTTCGCACGGTAATTCGCTCCTAGGCGAGACTAGCAAGATTCATACTTTATTACATGTTTTGAGATTGATTCCATAAACTTTTGCTTGATTGATGTTTTGTACAACATGCTTTTAAAAGTAACTCTTTTAAGACAAATTCATAATCGTGATATGAAGGCTTAGAAAAGAGCCTTAGAGTCTGCCTTGGGTATCATAATCTTGAAAACGTCTTAAATGAATTTCTTTTAAAATCATTCTTGTAGAAAGTCATCTTAGGGTTTTTAAACCTCAAGTAAAACTTTGTGTATTAATTTCACGAATTGGTAATAAAAAGTTTTTATGAAAACTTATGCTATAAAGATGAGTGCATGCATCTTTATACATATTTTGATTGACATATCAAAATTGAATACCCTTAAAATTTAAGTTACATGCCATCTATCTATAAGGAACACTTGGAATTTTAATTTAGTAAACGTGAGACCTAGGCTAAATTATTATAACAAGGTAAAATTCTGTTAATGCGTGAGACCATAGATAGTAATTTTACAGTTTCTAAGGTAGACGACTTAATTAAGTTGTGCGTGAGACCTAGAACTTAAGGCATGAGATGGGATGAAACATGCTTACAAGGCAAATTGATGAATCAATTTGATGTAAATCCCATAATGATCTAGGAATTAGAAATCTTGTTTGCCAATTATTGTTCGACAGATTACCATCTTTTATACTTTCACCACTAGCAGATCAACTGATATGGTGGAATCTATGTAAAGTTGGATCCTAGATTTTCAAGAAAATTTTGGTGGTTATATGAATATAGCCTATGGGTATTTTATTTTCTTGAAGATATTTATTATCGAAAATACTAATGTTTGAACTTTTATCTATAGATATGGCTCAACCCGATAACCCAACTGTGATTTCTGCTTTCAAGAGTCATATTGAGAGAGAAAAATTAACTGGAAAGAATTTCAATGATTGGCACCGTTCGCTCAGAATTGTCTTGAGGGCGGCCAGTAAGCTCAATTTCTTGACCGAAGAATGTCCAGCTGAGCCTGCTGCTACTGAATCAGAAGCAGTTAAGGCAGAGTGGAGGGAGAAACATGCTAAGTTTAATGAGGTTGCTTGTTTAATGCTCACTAGCATGAGTGCTCAGTTACAAAAGAAGTTTGAGTACTTTTTCCCTAAAGATATGCTTGAAGTACTTCAGCAGTCTTACGAGAAATCTCCCGCAGTTGAATTGTATGATGAACTTGACAAGCTACACAACTGCAAGCATGGTGATGGTAAACCAGTTGAAGATTATGTGACTGAGATGAAGGAATCTTTTGATCAGCTTCACAGAATTGGATTTGGTTACCTCGAAAATGAGCAAGTGCACTTGATCAACAGGGCCCTTAACAAGGACTTTGCTGGTTTTGTGCAGAATTTCAACATGCACTGCTCGGGGAAGACAGTCTCAGAATTACTCGCACTGCTTGTTGATTATGAGAAAAGTCTACCAGCCAAGGTCAAGGCCCCTACCCCGCAAGTGTTGGCGATTCATGGGGGGAGAATCCAAAAGAAATCGCATGTGAACAAAGGCAAAGGGAAAGGTGATAAAGGCAACCAGGTCATGGCCTATCAACCTCAACCCAAGATGAAGCAGCATCGGCCTAAGCAGAACAAGGTGAATCCGCCAAAGAAGAAGGATCAGGCTTGTCACCATTGTCATGAAAAGGGCCATTGGAAGCGCAATTGTCCTCTCTACATTCATGACTTGCGACAGAAGAAGCAGGGGAATGAAGCTGGTAACCCCAGTTCATCAGGTGCGTTCTTTATAATTGAATTATTCACTCTTACTCCTAAATTGAATTCATGGGTATATGATACGGGATGTGGCATTCATATTTGCAATACATTGCAGGGGTTTAGAGTTGAGAGAAAGCTGGCCTATGGACAACAATTCTTGCACGTGGGTAACGGAGCGCATGCAGGAGTTGAAGCTATAGGAGTTTTTAATTTAGTGTTGCCTTCGGGCTTAGTACTATCTTTAAATAATTGTCATTATGAACCGTCAATTGTTAGAGGTGTAATTTCATTTTCATGTTTGTTGAACCTTGGTTTTGAGCATACTATTTCTAGCAATGGAATTTCAGTTTCTTTAAATGGTGTTTTTTATTTTAATGCTATTGCTGTGAATGGTGTCTTTGAAACTGATATGAATGATAATGATAATGCTTTTGTTAAAAATAATTCAATGTATAGCATCAATAATAAGAGAATCAAGAAAGGTTTGGATTCGTCTTATCTTTGGCATTGTCGACTTGCTCAGATTGGCAAGGCTCGCATGAAAAAGCTGCAGTATGATGGGCTTTTAGAAAAGATCAATGATGAATCATTTGATAAGTGCGAATCTTGCATTGCTGGGAAGATGACAAAGAAACCCTTTAAAAATAGGATTGAAAGGGCTAATGATCTACTTGGTCTTATTCACACAGATGTGTGTGGACCACTTAGACATGTGTCAAGGAGGGGTGCTAGCTACTTCTTAATATTTACGGATGATTACAGCCGTTATGGTTATGTTTATTTACTTAAACATAAACATGAGGTGTTTGAAACATTCAAAGTGTTTAAAGCAGAAGTAGAGTTGCAACTTGAAAAAAAGATTAAAGCTCTTCGATCCAATAGAGGTGGTGAATACCTGAGTCAGGAGTTCATAGATTACTTAGCAAAGGAGGGAATTGTCCAACACCTTACTTCTCCATATACTCCACAACAAAATGGTGTATCTAAGAGAAGGAATCATACATTGCAAGATATGATACGATCTATGTTTAATCTAACAACTCTTCCTTACTCGTTTTGGGATTATGCCTTAGAATCTGCGGTTCGCATTCTTAATATGGTTCCAACAAAGAAGGTTGATAAGACTCCATATGAGTTATGGACTGGAAAAGCTCCTAACTTGTCTTATCTTAAGGTCTGGGGTTGTGAGGCGTATGTTAAACGTGACTCAGCAGACAAACTCCAACAAAGATCTGTGAAATGCGTCTTCGTAGGATACCCTAACGAAACTATGGGTTACTACTTTTATTACCCAACTGAAAACAAAGTTTTTGTGGCAAGGTATGGAGACTTCTTGGAAAAGGAGCTCATATCTCAAGAATTCAGTGGGAGAGTATATGATCTGGAAGACGATCATGAAGATGTAGAACCTTCTGAAAACACTAGTCAACTTCCTGTGGAACCTGAAAGTTTAGGTCCTCCACCTGAAGTTGAAGTGGTTCCCATTCGTAGGTCATCTAGACCTATGAAAGCTCCTACACGTCTATGTCTTAATGTAGAGTGTGAGGAAAACTTGATAGAAGATCTTGATGAACCTACAAGTTACAAAGTTGCCATGAATAGTCCTGAAAAGGAAAAATGGCAGGTTGCTATGAATGGGGAAATGCAATCCATGGAAGACAATGAAGTATGGGAAGAAGTAGACCTACCTCCGGGTGCCAAGTTAGTTGGGAGTAAATGGCTCTACAAGAAAAAGATAGATATGGATGGCATTGTACACACCTATAAGGCTCGTTTGGTAGCTAAAGGCTATACTCAAACTTTTGGTGTTGACTATGAGGAGACCTGTTGATATAAATAATGCCTAAAAACATTATTAACATATATCGATATCTCTATGTTTTGATAATCACAAAACGTAAACTCATTGAACTACAAATTATGACGTAAACAAGTATTTAGTCGTAAATATTCACTTTAGCATCCATATCACTTAAGGTATGAATAAACAAAGTGTTTAGTGCAATTTATGATCAAAGGGGTATTTAATTAACTAATGCAAAGTTTATTTAATTATATAAACATATTATATATTTTTGAAAAACACTTTTGGTAATAAAGAAAAATGTTTTATTCATACTAAATATATGAATTCAAAATTTTAACCAAAAACAGTTAGTTTTTCACCAAATAAACTTTCCCCACTAAAAGCCAAAGAATCTGGCCGTTTCAGCTGGGCGGCCCCCTTAATTATAAAGGGCGGTCCCCTTAATTTTAAGGGGGCCGGCCATGAATTAAGGGGACCGGCCACGCTCCTCTGTCAGATTCTTTTGCCTATAAATACCACCTTAAACCTGGATTTTTTCCTCACCTTTTGCACCCCAAAACTTTCTGTTCTAGATCTCATTTCTATTCTCCAAATCCTTTGATCATAAATACATAATCCTTTGTTTCAAAGTGATTCTTACTTCATCCTCTCAAGTGCAAGAGAAGAATACTTCTATCCTCCAAGACAAGAAGTATTACAACTTGTTGTGACCTCCACATCCAAGTTGATTGGTGCATCATCAAGAATATTTACATATATCTTTGTGTAGTGTGTTGTGAATATTTGATTGTAGATAGTTGTGATAGGAATATAGATTGTGTGGTTGGCTAGTAGATTGTAGTGAAGATATTTGGTGTGAAGAAGATAAGTTAGGAACTAGATTGGTGTGAAGAAGATAGGTGTGGAGTAGTTAGTTGTGAAGTAGATAGATTTGAAGAAGTTGATTGGTGTGTAGATTGGTGTGAAGATTGGTGTGTAGATTGGTGTGTAGATTGGTGTGAAGATTGGTGTGTAAGTGGTGTGTATATTGGTGTGTAAGGTTTCTCCGCCATAAGGAGCTTGTTGACATAGTGAAGAAAACTCTCGAGTAGGTGACTCGAGGAGTGGAGTAGGGCAAGGAAGGTGTCCTTGTAGCCGAACCACTATAAATCCTTTGTCTCGCGGTTAGATCTTTCCATATCTTACTTATTATCTTGCTTATATCGTTATTACATTTGTAGACGTAGACGTATATATATAGTTGCTCATATAGTGCTAGTATTGATTTTACTTAAAGATCAAACGAAAGTTTCATTCACAAAACAAAGTTTTTACAATCAAACTAAAAAGGTTACATACATATAATTGATCATTTCGATCAAGTATAGGTTTTATACAAAATATAACTAAGGATTATAAAATAAACGATTACGTACTTATCTCTCGTATATAGCTATAATTATTTATATTATGCATGTGTTGATTTCACATACTTAGCTTACATTATTATTATTGTTCATACTTAGATATACTTGTTCATATTGTTCAAAGATTTGAGTTCACATAAGATTGAATCAAAGTTTTAAAAGCAAACAAGGTTTTAAAACTAAACTAAGTTTTCATAATAAAATTAAAAAGACGGAAAACTATTCAACCCCCCCTTCTAGTTTTCCACAATTGGTATCAGAGCCACGTCTAGCAAGATTTTTAAAATATATTGTATTTTAAAACTTGTAACGATCTATGGAATCTGAAAAATATTTAGAAGGGCAATCTATGCAAAGACCACCACTATTTGAAAGTGATGGATTTTTATATTGGAAAAATCGATTCGAAACTTATGTGAAATCAAAGGATCTAGATCTTTGGCATGTTATTACCTTTGGTGATTTTCCTCCTATTCAATATAATTTTGAAACTAAAAAGGATGAAATTGTATCTTTTGAAAAACAAAATGATGATTTGAAAAAGAAACTATCAAAAAATAGTGAGGCTAAAATGGTTATTTATAATGCGTTACCACGCAAAGAATATGAAAGAATTTTTATGTGTAAAACCGCAAAAGAGATTTGGGATTCTTTACTAATCACTCACCAAGGTAATAGTCAAGTTAAAGATAACAAAATAGATCTTCTTGTTCAACAATATGAACAATTTACGATTCCGGAGGAGGAATCAATAGATAATGCTTTTGCTAGATTTAACACTATTATCACAAGTTTAAAAGCACTTGATGAGAATTTTTCTAGTAAGAATTTTGTTAGGAAATTTCTTAGGGCTCTTCATCCAAAATGGCGAGCTAAAGTTACGGCGATTGAAGAATCAAAGAACTTGTCAACTCTTCAACTTGATGAGTTGATCGGCAACCTGAAAGTCTACGAAGCAATAATAAAGAAAGACTCCGAGATGGTCAATGGAAAAAGAGAGCAAAGCAAGTCAATTGCGTTGAAAGCTAGGAAGGAATCTAGTAACGAGGATAGCTCAACCTCCGAAAGTGATGACGAAGAATATGCGACGGCCGTAAGAGACTTCAAGAAATTCCTCAAATGGCGAGGAAGATTGGTTAGACAACCGTATGATGAAAGGAAAGCAAACCAAAGAAATAAAGATGACAAAAATGGCAAAAGTGATAGGAAGTGCTTCAAATGTGGTGATCCAAATCATCTCATCGGAAAATGCCCAATGATGTCAAGAAATCAAAATCAAAAGGCGTTTGTTGGAGGAGCTTGGAATGATAGCGATGACGATGAGAAAGAAATCACAAATGAGGAGAAATGTCTTATGGCTAAGACATCAAGCGAGGTACGTTCCGAAACCAAATACTTTAGTGACGAAAATTTATCATTAGACGAAAAAGACCTAGATAGTGAATATAATAGGTTACGCAAATTAGGTCAAAAAGTTATAGCTAAAAATAAGTCACTAAAACATATTAACAATCTATTAGAAAATGAAGTACTCGAATTAAAAATTAGACTACAACATTTGGAAAAAGGAAAAGAAGTTCTTATAGAATGTAAAACATGCATAGAGGTTAAAAATGAAAACGAAAAACTTAAAGATGAAATTTTCAAACTTGACAAGTTTAAAAATAGTAGTAACCCACTTAAGAAAATAATAAGTGTTCAAGAAACTTCGGGAGACAAAACCGGTCTAGGATTAACCTCAACTAATGTTTCAACTAGTGAAAATAAAAATATAAAGTTTGAATGTGAATCTAGTAAACAAAAACCATTAGAGTCAAAACCTAAGTATATACTTAGAGAAGATAGAAAAATACCTATTGCAAGTGATGTGGAAGTAAAAAGTTTTTATAAACCATCATTAAAAGTCAAAACCGGATTTTCTAAACCTAAATTAAGATCTAAAACTCCACCACCAAGAAAACCTAACAATCATCATCCAAGATCTAAAACACCTCAACCTAGAAGAAATCAAAATAGACAAAATTACAATAACACTAGAAATCAAATGTGGAATTATCTACCAAGTTACAATCCTTGGGAAATATTACCACCATACATGCATCCTAGCCAAATGTTAAATATGTTTGGACCAAACAACTTTGGACCAATGAGACAATGGGGACCAAGTGGCTAAGTTGTCAATCTTGGAAGAAGTTGGAATATCATCTACTAATGACTTCTATAAGTCAACATGGTCACTTGAAGTGCTTGAAGATATTCCATTGAAGACTAAAAGGTACACGTTTCTTTTAAGTTCATCACTATAATTTGCATGCTTAGATAAATGATTAGTTAGATTAATGCTTAGTACATAATTGCTTATATTCTTATAACCTAGAAACATCATTGGTTGACTTTCCTAGGAATAAGATAAAATTGTTCATTGCCGAACAAAATAGAAAATGGAAATCTTCTATATCCACTATTAGGAAACTCATGGTGATGAAGTGAAATGAGTTAAGTGGATAAATCGTTAATATAGAAGTAGGATTAGATTCCTCGCGTAAGAAAACTATGGATGAAACAAGCTCTTGTAGACTATGGCATTAAGTCAGATAAGCGTGCGAAATCAAAGGAACTATAGATGTTAGGTTATACCCCATTCAACACTCTCGCATCCTACATATTAATTTTCGTCATCACTTCCTTTAGGATCATAGGATATATAGAAAGGATAGCATGAGATAATAGTAGGCTTAACCAATCCTCTTGAGCATGAGATCTATAACAAACATCTTTTAAAATATATGATTAATGATATTTGTTGTCAAAAATCTAATATCTTTAAAAATATGCAAAAACCTCACATTTTGGAAAATAGTTTTTCAAATAACTATCCCACTTTTAAATAAGATGTTTTCACAATAAATATCCACAATTTTGTTTTGATCAAAACCAAAGATTGAGAAAATTTTATTTACCTTTCATTAACACATTTTGAAGTAAAACCGAATCTATTTTATTCAATTAACTCTCATATCTACATGAAAACCTACTTTCAAACATTGTTGAATAATGCTAAAAACGTCTCTTTAAATCATGCATGGTGATCTCATATTTGTCATCTATATTTATATAAATGACACTTATAAGTGAACTAAATCAAATCAAGAGGGCCATGGTTTATCTATTAAGACTTCGTTTGTAACAAGTCTAGAAACCCATGCTATCATAATACACATTAGGATTAATCCTCCTAGTTATGGAGTTATGAAATACTTGATGTTGCTTATTGTTTCCTAGCACTTATATTTTGCTTGTTAGATGAGTATGTTTGCATGCTAGATGAAATTGCTTGATTACTTAATCTCTTTGGTTAACATGCTTTAGCTACATAATTGCCTACATAATTAGTCTATGTTTAATTGCTTCAAAGAGTTGGACTTGTTTGAAACCAAAAACACAACCTTTCTGCAATTCACTACCAAAAACCCTTTTCTGGCAATCTGGGAATCACCAGATGGGCGGCCCCCTTAAATCATAAGGCGGACCCCTTAATTATTAAGGGGACCGGCCTCCAATTAAGGGGACCGGCCATCTGATGATCAAAAGTGTTGTTTCCCTTTTCTACTTTTTAGCCCATTTCATCATACACTTCCCAAAATTCACAAACCTATTCTTTCCTAAACCTTCCATCAAAGTTTATCCATCCTTGATCCCACCTATCCTACATTATAAACACTCTCATTCCTCTAAATCTCCACTCATCTCATCATTTCCTCTCCCATTAAACCAAAACCACCAAGAAACTTGTTTGGAGAAGAAAACCTAACTTCCTTTAAAATTCCGTCAAACCAAATGATGTTGTCAAACATCCAACACCAAATTCCTCCTATGTTTTCAAACATTACTTACCTAACACCTCACTCTCCTTCTCACCAACATTACATGTCAAAAACCTTTACTCACCCATATCCTTCTACATTACACTCAAACCTCATAATCTTTTCACAACTCAAGCGATGTTGTTCCAAGTCAACCAACTACCTAACCTCAAACCCACAATAATGACTCATCTCACAACCTATCACCCACTCATTCCCTCATTCATGCTTCTTCTTATGATGAGCATGCTCAATCCCAAAACAACAATCCAAATCTCTCAATCAATACTTTACATGTTGCTCATTCAACAAAAACACCACTCACTCTTGGAGAACCTCTTCCGCTACAAACTCTCCACAACCAAACTCTCCAACATTCATGACCCAAACATATACCTCCATTAATCCAACAACCTTACCCTAACTCAACCATCCTTATTCCAAACACTCCATCATCAACCATCTAAGCATACCATATGCTTATGATTTTCACTTTCAAATACGAATCAACCAACCCCTTGTTACAAGCAAGTCCGATGGTTCTCTTTGGCATATTAGGATCTTTAACATAATCTCTTTGAATTAATTGTTATGTATCCTTAATATTTGTTTGCTATGCCTGTTATTTGTATATTGCACATGCTTCTATATATGCTTGTGCTTCTAATATTTTTCTTGCGAGAATTCCATATCTCGATTCCTTGGTGCCCTTGAACGAGGGGGAGCACACATCAAGGGGGAGCTTTCTACCCGTCTAACTTCATTCATGAAGCTAGTCGGCATAACCTTTTTGATTCTACAAAAAGGGGGAGAAGTGAATATAAACTCACTAAGTACTTGTCTAAAAATTAATTTTTAGACTTAATGAGTTTAGGTTTTGTAATCATCAAAAAGGGGGAGATTGTTGATATAAATAATGCCTAAAAACATTATTAACATATATCGATATCTCTATGTTTTGATAATCACAAAACGTAAACTCATTGAACTACAAATTATGACGTAAACAAGTATTTAGTCGTAAATATTCACTTTAGCATCCATATCACTTAAGGTATGAATAAACAAAGTGTTTAGTGCAATTTATGATCAAAGGGGTATTTAATTAACTAATGCAAAGTTTATTTAATTATATAAACATATTATATATTTTTGAAAAACACTTTTGGTAATAAAGAAAAATGTTTTATTCATACTAAATATATGAATTCAAAATTTTAACCAAAAACAGTTAGTTTTTCACCAAATAAACTTTCCCCACTAAAAGCCAAAGAATCTGGCCGTTTCAGCTGGGCGGCCCCCTTAATTATAAAGGGCGGTCCCCTTAATTTTAAGGGGGCCGGCCATGAATTAAGGGGACCGGCCACGCTCCTCTGTCAGATTCTTTTGCCTATAAATACCACCTTAAACCTGGATTTTTTCCTCACCTTTTGCACCCCAAAACTTTCTGTTCTAGATCTCATTTCTATTCTCCAAATCCTTTGATCATAAATACATAATCCTTTGTTTCAAAGTGATTCTTACTTCATCCTCTCAAGTGCAAGAGAAGAATACTTCTATCCTCCAAGACAAGAAGTATTACAACTTGTTGTGACCTCCACATCCAAGTTGATTGGTGCATCATCAAGAATATTTACATATATCTTTGTGTAGTGTGTTGTGAATATTTGATTGTAGATAGTTGTGATAGGAATATAGATTGTGTGGTTGGCTAGTAGATTGTAGTGAAGATATTTGGTGTGAAGAAGATAAGTTAGGAACTAGATTGGTGTGAAGAAGATAGGTGTGGAGTAGTTAGTTGTGAAGTAGATAGATTTGAAGAAGTTGATTGGTGTGTAGATTGGTGTGAAGATTGGTGTGTAGATTGGTGTGTAGATTGGTGTGAAGATTGGTGTGTAAGTGGTGTGTATATTGGTGTGTAAGGTTTCTCCGCCATAAGGAGCTTGTTGACATAGTGAAGAAAACTCTCGAGTAGGTGACTCGAGGAGTGGAGTAGGGCAAGGAAGGTGTCCTTGTAGCCGAACCACTATAAATCCTTTGTCTCGCGGTTAGATCTTTCCATATCTTACTTATTATCTTGCTTATATCGTTATTACATTTGTAGACGTAGACGTATATATATAGTTGCTCATATAGTGCTAGTATTGATTTTACTTAAAGATCAAACAAAAGTTTCATTCACAAAACAAAGTTTTTACAATCAAACTAAAAAGGTTACATACATATAATTGATCATTTCGATCAAGTATAGGTTTTATACAAAATATAACTAAGGATTATAAAATAAACGATTACGTACTTATCTCTCGTATATAGCTATAATTATTTATATTATGCATGTGTTGATTTCACATACTTAGCTTACATTATTATTATTGTTCATACTTAGATATACTTGTTCATATTGTTCAAAGATTTGAGTTCACATAAGATTGAATCAAAGTTTTAAAAGCAAACAAGGTTTTAAAACTAAACTAAGTTTTCATAATAAAATTAAAAAGACGGAAAACTATTCAACCCCCCCTTCTAGTTTTCCACAAGACCTTTTCTCCTGTAGCTGACATTAGGGCTATTAGGATTCTTATAGCCATAGCTACTTACTATGACTATGAGATTTGGCAAATGGATGTCAAAACCGCCTTCTTAAATGGTCGCCTAGATGAAGACATCTATATGGCGCAGCCTGAGGGGTTTGTGAATCCAGAATTCCCAAATCGTGTATGCTAGCTTAAAAGATCCATTTATGGATTGAAGCAAGCATCACGACAATGGAATAAGAGATTTGACAGTGAGATTAAAAAGTATGGATTCACTCAAAATCTTGATTAGCCATGTGTATATCACAAAGCTAGTGGGAGTAATGTAATTTTCCTTGTATTATATGTTGATGACATATTGATCATGGGAAACGACATTCCAAGTTTGCAAAAGGTTAAGGCATATCTTGGAAGTTGTTTTTCTATGAAAGATTTAGAGGAAGCTGCATTTATTCTAGGAATCAAGATATATAGAGATAGATCTCAACGATTAATTGGATTTAGCCAAAGTGCTTACATTGATAAAATATTGAAGAGATTCAATATGCAAAATTCCAAGAAGGGATATTTGCCGATGCAAGAGCAACATCGCTTGAGCGAGAAAGTTTGTTCTTCAACACCTGAATAGGTGCAATGCATGAAGAGAGTCCCTTATGCTTCGGCTGTGGGATCTATTATGTATGCGGTGAAAAGCACAAGACCTGATGTGGCGTTTGCTCAGAACTTAACCAGTCGATATCAGCAGAATCCAGGTGAAAAACACTGGACTGCTGTTAAGAATATTCTTAAGTACCTTAGGGCTACTAAAGATATGTTCTTAGTTTATGGGGGTACTCCATCTGCAGAACTTGATGTTACAGGTTACTGCGATGTGATGAGTGCTCAAACACTCATCATTTTTGGTCTAATCTGAACTGCAAAACATACAAAAACACTCAGAAATGCATCAAAATACTAAAAATATTTCAAAATTGTGTTTTATATGTTTTAGATGCAAAATGAGCAAAAACAAATGAAAAACGTACAAAGTTTGCATAATTGGCAGTTTCAGTCCCTCAACTTTCAAAAAATTGACAAAACTAGTCCCTGGATATTCAAAATATAGAAAATTATCACCAAAGGTCCTTTTGAAATCATAAGTTGTCATATTTTGTCCTTTGGTGAAAAATTGGAAAATTTTGGAAAATTACAAAATTAGTCCCTGGAGTTTCAAACTTTGACAGATTTGGTCCCTGGTGGGATAATTTTGAATGAAAAATCATTTTGGGTCCTTGGGAAGTTACAAAAATCATTTTTAGTCCTTGGTGTGAAGTTTGTAGAAATTACATGTTTGGTCCCTCAAGTTTGGCAACTTGTCAAATTTGGTCCCCGGGAATTTGAAAAATGAAAAAAAATGCAAATTTGGTCCTTTGGCTATTGAAACTTGGCTAATATTACCCTTGGAAGGATTTTGGAACAAATCACATTTGCAGCCCCTCACTTTTCATTAATTACAAAAATGGTCCTTGTGATTTATTATTTACCAATTGGACCCTTTTGCAATTATAAACCAAACCAAATACCCAATACCAAACCTGATCCAGTAACACACCCCAAGCCCAAAACACTTACCCAAGCCCACTCCCCACTTTAATATATAAAACCTGGTCATTGACCAAGTCAAACCTCAAGCCGTTTACTGTTCATCGTCCCTAACTATCCCCCTAATTACCAGGTTCTTGTCCACCTCCCCCCTCCTCCTTTTCCACTAAACCCTCACCAACTCTTCACATACATCCTCCCTCTTCATTAATTGCACCAACTACCACACCTAATCTACTCACCCTGCCAAATCCCCATTTCCCGCCAAAACAATTTTGAAGGCTGAGATCATCTAAAGCCCATCCAACGGCTTGTATTGAAGTGGGAAAAGTCAGAAAAACCTCCAAGCTCTATTTAAATGAAGAAAAAAAAAGAGAAGCAGCAAGTAGTGTAGTATTAGAGTAGTTTAGTATAATTTTAGTCAATAGTAGTATAGCTTCACTTTCAGTTGTATTTTTTTAGTTGAAAACTCTTGTATTCAGTTCAGTTAATGTATCAAAACCTTTATTTCAAGTAAAATTTAAGTATTGTTCAAGAAAATCAGATTTAGCAATTTTTAGTGAAATTTGCAATTTCACTTATTATTGTTAATTGTTGTTACATTGTACTTCTTTTAGTTCATTTAAGTTCAATCATCAGTTTTCTTAAGTTTCTGAGACGTATTGCTCAGTTGGGAGTATTTTCACAAAAATTATCAAAAATTCCAAATAAATTAGAGAAAATAGAAAAGGGAAAATAAAGAAGGAGGAAGCATGGGATTTTGGTTGTTATGGAACTAATTTGGTATTTTAGAGCTTAATGGTAAGCTATAGGATGTGCTTATGACCTCTGGTTCTAAGTTCTCATCCTAAATCATTTGTGAGTCCAAGGTTTCACTCTTTGTTTTATACTGTGTAGTAGCTTAGCATCTGCTTATTTACAATTATATGTGTTTCATTTTGTTTACTAGATCATAGTAAGTATTCCTGATCCAGTTTTACAATTCAAATCATCATTTTGTTTTACAAATCAAAAATTCAAGTCCTATAAGGGACTGTTTGGATCTAGGGCACTCACGGTGCTCTATGTTGGTTTAAGTGTTGTTTTTTGTTTCTTTCAAGTCATCTTAGGTATAACTAGACTCAGTCAAGCAAAATTTGGTAGGTTTGTTTCAATTTAGTCAAAATCTCTTTGGAATCTATATCAGTTGCAATCTGTTAGGTTTTAGGATTTACATTCTCATCAAATTAATTCATAAATAGATATTATAGCTTAATTAAGTTAATTTACAGCTTAATACACCTTATATGTTCAGAAGGATCACTTAGAATCTCAAGAAAGTCAAACCAAGTAGTTTTAGTAAAAAGTCAAATTGTGCACATCAGATTTTTCCAAAAATTCAAGCAATTGTTTTGAATTTTGTGTTTCTTTTCATGGATTGAAACTTGTTCATGCTTATAGCCCATCAGCTCATCTTTGCAATCTCACCTCTCTTTGATTTTTGCAAATTTTTTTACTGGGACCCACATTTGATCAAAGTAGGCTGCAGGGCATATGCATGCCCTGCTACAGAGAAATCAGACCAACACCTCCACTTTCATGGCCTCTCATGGCTTACATAGTGGGACCCAGAGGTTGCTTATTGGCTTTTTGAAAAGCCAATAAGCCCCTCTTCACAGTCCCTAGCTTGTTTTGAGGTTTGAACCTCCTTTGCTTGGGCTGCTTGACCCACCAACCTTGTCCCCTCTTTGAGTTATCTGTTTGGTTTTTGGAATAGCATAATCAGCTTATTGGCTTATTCTGGGTACCAATCTAGTTTATCTAGCTTATTACATGTTCCTTGAGCTTGTTTGATCCTAAATCCACCCCTGGTTCTCAGCTCAAAGCTTATTTCAAGCTTATAGCTTAGACAGTTGACCAAAGTCAACTATCTAAGAAATAAGCACTTGTTGTGCTTATTTCAAAGTTCCACCAAGTTTGTTTTTACAAAAAGTTTCCATTTTTAGGTATAAAACAAGTTTCCAAAAAAAAAAAAAATCCAAAAAAGTTAATTTATTTTTAAGTGATAGTTTCTATTTAATGTAAATTAAATTTTATTTTTCATTTTTAGATTTTTATTAAGAACTTAGCATTTTTATATTTTTCTTAATTTCCTTTTATATTAAAGTATTTTTAGAAATTTTATCAGATTTTTATTTTATCATTTAGTATTTATTAAAATTAATCTTAGTTTTATTAATAATTAATTAATATTAAGTATTAAATAGCATAATTAGTTTTTATAAAGCAAAACCTAGTTTTTATATTTTTCCTAGCCTTTATATATCATAATATAATTTTAGGATTTTTTCTAGAATTTTTACTGTTCATTTAGTATTTTTAATAATTTTAAATAGTTTAATTAGGTAATTAATAATTAATTAGAAATTAATTAATATAAAAATCACAAAAAGGCAAAAATACATATTTTTAGTTTTAAAACTTATTTTTAGTTATTTTATATTTTTAGAAATTTTATTTTCATTTTTCTAGTGTTAAATTAATATTGTATTATATTTAAGTTATTTAAATATTAATAATAAGTATTAAATAGTATTTAATTAATATTAAATAATTAATTAGTGTAAAAATTTATATTCTTTTTCTAAAATTTTCTTTTATCTTTTAGTTTGTAAAAAAGTCATTTTCACCCCCTGTGGGTTTTCAGATTTCAGTTTTCACTTTTTATTTCATACGTTTACGTTATTTAAAACGTGAACGTACGCGTTTAAGTTTTAAACGTTTCTGGTTTTTCTGATTTCATAGTCTTATTCATATAGCTTGTTTAAGCTATTTCTTTGTATATTCCTTAGTATAATCACTCACCAACCTTTTCCTGTCCAAATTCACCCGATCACGAAACCGTTTTATAACCATCACACCTCGTCGGGACATAACGACCTGGGGAAACACTATACTTCCGCGGAGCATTGACTCTAAGCTATTTGACCTTGTTGACCATCACCTGGTCAATTTAGGTTGACCGTTTGGAGCCAATCAAATTTTTGGCGCCGTTGCCGTGGAGGTGTGCGCGATATTCTAAACGGTTTTTCTGATTAGTGAATCGAGATATACATCCATTGTACATTTATCCATCCTTTGTTCATATTTTCTTATTTTCAAAACAAAACCGTTCACGAAAACTTTTTAAAATCAGTTTTCAACGAACACAAAAACATTTTCTTTCCTATTTGTACAAAATGTTTATCCAAAAACCCAAAAATATTCACCTTTACTCTCTCACGTCTTTGATTCTTCATCCCTACCCCTCTCAAACCTTTTGATTCTTTCTATGTCTCATCCACACCTTCTTATTTGCCATTGGTGTGGTAATCCTTATAATGGGGGTAATTGCCCCAGTTGTGGCATGGTAGAGTCCGGAAACGGGTCTGTCTATAACCAGAATCCCTATCCTTACC
The DNA here is from genome assembly GCA_030686995.1 of Artemisia argyi. Classification (NCBI taxonomy): domain Eukaryota; kingdom Viridiplantae; phylum Streptophyta; class Magnoliopsida; order Asterales; family Asteraceae; genus Artemisia; species Artemisia argyi. The sequence goes on from CM060700.1 coordinate 45,926,164, forward strand.
ATGATACATCTGATTCATCCTACCAGCCACCACATCATGAGATACTGACATATCTGTGTGAGTTTTGTGGTGGTCCTCACCAAGGATTTGAGTGTCAAGCCGGAAACACGTTTCTATGAACAGTTTTCCGGTGATGTTCAGAACTTTGGTTATGACCAATATCCATATGATTCACCAGTCCAGGCGGTATTTCGCTATTCTAGCGAATTTTATGACATTTTACTATCTAATACCCTCGTTTTAGCCAAAATCTCAAAAATTTTTCACTTGAGTTCAAAATTTTTGTGGTTATCAGTCCGCCATGTCTAAACGACAAAAGGGATTGGCTAGTCCAGGAGCAAACAGCTCTTGGTAAAGACATCTCAAATCCGTTTATGGCTTGCAATTTGCCCAAAATTGTATGGTACCTCAACTCGCCATATCCCATAAAGCGAATGAGTTGGCTAGCCCGCAAGATTATGGCTTGTGGTAAAGGCAGTGGAAAATCCATAATTGGTAATCAGCTCACCAAGATGTTGACTATTCCATCAAGAGTTGGCTAGTCCAGAAGCAAACGGCTTTTGGTAAAGACTAATCAAATCCGTTTACAGCTGGTGGTTTGCTCAAAATCACACGGTTATCAGGTGTACCACAGTTCTCACACCTGGCTACTCCAGAAGTGATGGATTTTGGTAAAGAGTTTAAAATCCATCAAGTTTTCAAAACAAGTTATTGCTAGAGACTAGCAATAGTTTAGTGTGGGGGATTGATGAGTGCTAAAACACTCATCATTTTTGGTCAAATCTGAACTGCAAAACATACAAAAACACTCAGAAATGCATCAAAATAATAAAAATATTTCAAAATTGTGTTTTATATGTTTTAGATGCAAAATGAGCAAAAACAAATGAAAAACGTACAAAGTTTGCATAATTGGCAGTTTCAGTCCCTCAACTTTCAAAAAATTGACAAAACTAGTCCCTGGATATTCAAAATATAGAAAATTATCACCAAAGGTCCTTTTGAAATCATAAGTTGTCATATTTTGTCCTTTGGTGAAAAATTGGAAAATTTTGGAAAATTACAAAATTAGTCCCTGGAGTTTCAAACTTTGACAGATTTGGTCCCTGGTGGGATAATTTTGAATGAAAAATCATTTTGGGTCCTTGGGAAGTTACAAAAATCATTTTTAGTCCTTGGTGTGAAGTTTGTGTAAATTACATGTTTGGTCCCTCAAGTTTGGCAACTTGTCAAATTTGGTCCCCGGGAATTTGAAAAATAAAAAAAAAATGCAAATTTGGTCCTTTGGCTATTGAAACTTGGCTAATATTACCCTTGGAAGGATTTTGGAACAAATCACATTTGCAGCCCCTCACTTTTCATTAATTACAAAAATAGTCCTTGTGATTTATTATTTACCAATTGGACCCTTTTGCAATTATAAACCAAACCAAATACCCAATACCAAACCTGATCCAGTAACACACCCCAAGCCCAAAACACTTACCCAAGCCCACTCCCCACTTTAATATATAAAACCTGGTCATTGACCAAGTCAAACCCGAAGCCGTTTACTGTTCATCGTCCCTAACTATCCCCTTAATTACCAGGTTCTTGTCCACCTCCCCCCTCCTCCTTTTCCACTAAACCCTCACCAACTCTTCACATATATCCCCCCTCTTCATTAATTGCACCAACTACCACACCTAATCCACTCACCCTGCCAAATCCCCATTTCCCGCCAAAACAATTTTAAAGGCTGAGATCATCTAAAGCCCATCCAACGGCTTGTATTGAAGTGGGAAAAGTCAGAGAAACCTCCAAGGTCTATTTAAATGAAGAAAAAAAAAAAAGAGAAGCAGCAAGTAGTGTAGTATTAGAGTAGTTTAGTATAGTTTTAGTCAATAGTAGTATAGCTTCACTTTCAGTTGTATTTTTTTAGTTGAAAACTCTTGTATTCAGTTCAGTTAATGTATCAAAACCTTTATTTCAAGTAAAATTTAAGTATTGTTCAAGAAAATCAGATTTAGCAATTTTTAGTGAAATTTGCAATTTCACTTATTATTGTTAATTGTTGTTACATTGTACTTCTTTTAGTTCATTTAAGTTCAATCATCAGTTTTCTTAAGTTTCTGAGACGTATTGCTCAGTTGGGAGTATTTTCACAAAAATTATCAAAAATTCCAAATAAATAAGAGAAAATAGAAAAGGGAAAATAAAGAAGGAAGAAGCATGGGATTCTGGTTGTTATGGAACTAATTTGGTATTTTAGAGCTTAATGGTAAGCTATAGGATGTGCTTATGACCTCTGGTTCTCAGTTCTCATCCTAAATCATTTGTGAGTCCAAGGTTTCACTCTTTGTTTTATACTGTGTAGTAGCTTAGCATCTGCTTATTTACAATTATATGTGTTTCATTTTGTTTACTAGATCATAGTAAGTATTCCTGATCCAGTTTTACAATTCAAATCATCATTTTGTTTCACAAATCAAAAATTCAAGTCCTATAAGGGACTGTTTGGATCTAGGGCACTCAGGGTGCTCTATGTTGGTTTAAGTGTTGTTTTTTGTTTCTTTCAAGTCATCTTAGGTATAACTAGACTCAGTCAAGCAAAATTTGGTAGGTTTGTTTCAATTTAGTCAAAATCTCTTTGGAATCTATATCAGTTGCAATCTGTTAGGTTTTAGGATTTACATTCTCATCAAATTAATTCATAAATATATATTATAGCTTAATTAAGTTAATTTACAGCTTAATACACCTTATATGTTCAGAAGGATCACTTAGAATCTCAAGAAAGTCAAACCAAGTAGTTTTAGTAAAAAGTCAAATTATGCACATCAGATTTTTCCAAAAATTCAAGCAATTGTTTTGAATTTTGTGTTTCTTTTCATGGATTGAAACTTGTTCATGCTTATAGCCCATCAGCTCATCTTTGCAATCTCACCTCTCTTTGATTTTTGCAAATTTTTTTACTCGGACCCACACTTGATCAAAGTAGGCTACAGGGCATATGCATGCCCTGCTACACAGAAATCAGACCAACACCTCCACTTTCATGGCCTCTCATGGCTTACATAGTGGGACCCAGAGGTTGCTTATTGGCTTTTTGAAAAGCCAATAATCCCCTCTTCACAGTCCCTAGCTTGTTTTGAGGTTTGAACCTCCTTTGCTTGGGCTGCTTGACCCACCAACCTTGTCCCCTCTTTGAGTTATCTGTTTGGTTTTTGGAATAGCATAATCAGCTTATTGGCTTATTCTGGGTACCAATCTAGTTTATCTAGCTTATTACATGTTCCTTGAGCTTGTTTGATCCTAAATCCACCCCTGGTTCTCAGCTCAAAGCTTATTTCAAGCTTATAGCTTAGACAGTTGACCAAAGTCAACTGTCTAAGAAATAAGCACTTGTTGTGCTTATTTCAGAGTTCCACCAAGTTTGTTTTTACAAAAAGTTTCCATTTTTAGGTATAAAACAAGTTTCCAAAAAGAAAAATCCAAAAAAGTTAATTTATTTTTAAGTGATAGTTTCTATTTAATGTAAATTAAATTTTATTTTTCATTTTTAGATTTTTATTAAGAACTTAGCATTTTTATATTTTTCTTAATTTCCTTTTATATTAAAGTATTTTTAGAAATTTTATCAGATTTTTATTTTATCATTTAGTATTTATTAAAATTAATCTTAGTTTTATTAATAATTAATTAATATTAAGTATTAAATAGCATAATTAGTTTTTATAAAGCAAAACCTAGTTTTTATATTTTTCCTAGCCTTTATATATCATAATATAATTTTAGGAATTTTTCTAGAATTTTTACTGTTCATTTAGTATTTTTAATAATTTTAAATAGTTTAATTAGGTAATTAATAATTAATTAGAAATTAATTAATATAAAAATCACAAAAAGGCAAAAATACATATTTTTAGTTTTAAAACTTATTTTTAGTTATTTTATATTTTTAGAAATTTTATTTTCATTTTTCTAGTGTTAAATTAATATTGTATTATATTTAAGTTATTTAAATATTAATAATAAGTATTAAATAGTATTTAATTAATATTAAATAATTAATTAGTGTAAAAATTTATTTTCTTTTTCTAAAATTTTCTTTTATCTTTTAGTTTGTAAAAAAGTCATTTTCACCCCCTGTGGGTTTTCAGATTTCAGTTTTCACTTTTTATTTCATACGTTTACGTTATTTAAAACGTGAACGTACGCGTTTAAGTTTTAAACGTTTCTGGTTTTTCTGATTTCATAGTCTTATTCATATAGCTTGTTTAAGCTATTTCTTTGTATATTCCTTAGTATAATCACTCACCAACCTTTTCCTGTCCAAATTCACCCGATCACGAAACCGTTTTATAACCATCACACCTCGTCGGGACATAACGACCTGGGGAAACACTATACTTCCGCGGAGCATTGACTCTAAGCTATTTGACCTTGTTGACCATCACCTGGTCAATTTAGGTTGACCGTTTGGAGCCAATCAAATTTTTGGCGCCGTTGCCGTGGAGGTGTGCGCGATATTCTAAACGGTTTTTCTGATTAGTGAATCGGGATATACATCCATTGTACATTTATCCATCCTTTGTTCATATTTTCTTATTTTCAAAACAAAACCGTTCACGAAAACTTTTTAAAATCAGTTTTCAACGAACACAAAAACATTTTCTTTCCTATTTGTACAAAATGTTTATCCAAAAACCCAAAAATATTCACCTTTACTCTCTCACGTCTTTGATTCTTCATCCCTACCCCTCTCAAACCTTTTGATTCTTTCTATGTCTCATCCACACCTTCTTATTTGCCATTGGTGTGGTAATCCTTATAATGGGGGTAATTGCCCCAGTTGTGGCATGGTAGAGTCCGGAAACGGGTCTGTCTATAACCAGAATCCCTATCCTTACCATGATACATCTGATTCATCCTACCAGCCACCACATCATGAGATACTGACATATCTGTGTGAGTTTTGTGGTGGTCCTCACCAAGGATTTGAGTGTCAAGCCGGAAACACGTTTCTATGAACAGTTTTCCGGTGATGTTCAGAACTTTGGTTATGACCAATATCCATATGATTCACCAGTCCAGGCGGTATTTCGCTATTCTAGCGAATTTTATGACATTTTACTATCTAATACCCTCGTTTTAGCCAAAATCTCAAAAATTTTTCACTTGAGTTCAAAATTTTTGTGGTTATCAGTCCGCCATGTCTAAACGACAAAAGGGATTGGCTAGTCCAGGAGCAAACAGCTCTTGGTAAAGACATCTCAAATCCGTTTATGGCTTGCAATTTGCCCAAAATTGTATGGTACCTCAACTCGCCATATCCCATAAAGCGAATGAGTTGGCTAGCCCGCAAGATTATGGCTTGTGGTAAAGGCAGTGGAAAATCCATAATTGGTAATCAGCTCACCAAGATGTTGACTATTCCATCAAGAGTTGGCTAGTCCAGAAGCAAACGGCTTTTGGTAAAGACTAATCAAATCCGTTTACAGCTGGTGGTTTGCTCAAAATCACACGGTTATCAGGTGTACCACAGTTCTCACACCTGGCTACTCCAGAAGTGATGGATTTTGGTAAAGAGTTTAAAATCCATCAAGTTTTCAAAACAAGTTATTGCTAGAGACTAGCAATAGTTTAGTGTGGGAGATTGATGAGTGCTAAAACACTCATCATTTTTGGTCAAATCTGAACTGCAAAACATACAAAAACACTCAGAAATGCATCAAAATAATAAAAATATTTCAAAATTGTGTTTTATATGTTTTAGATGCAAAATGAGCAAAAACAAATGAAAAACGTACAAAGTTTGCATAATTGGCAGTTTCAGTCCCTCAACTTTCAAAAAATTGACAAAACTAGTCCCTGGATATTCAAAATATAGAAAATTATCACCAAAGGTCCTTTTGAAATCATAAGTTGTCATATTTTGTCCTTTGGTGAAAAATTGGAAAATTTTGGAAAATTACAAAATTAGTCCCTGGAGTTTCAAACTTTGACAGATTTGGTCCCTGGTGGGATAATTTTGAATGAAAAATCATTTTGGGTCCTTGGGAAGTTACAAAAATCATTTTTAGTCCTTGGTGTGAAGTTTGTGTAAATTACATGTTTGGTCCCTCAAGTTTGGCAACTTGTCAAATTTGGTCCCCGGGAATTTGAAAAATAAAAAAAAAATGCAAATTTGGTCCTTTGGCTATTGAAACTTGGCTAATATTACCCTTGGAAGGATTTTGGAACAAATCACATTTGCAGCCCCTCACTTTTCATTAATTACAAAAATAGTCCTTGTGATTTATTATTTACCAATTGGACCCTTTTGCAATTATAAACCAAACCAAATACCCAATACCAAACCTGATCCAGTAACACACCCCAAGCCCAAAACACTTACCCAAGCCCACTCCCCACTTTAATATATAAAACCTGGTCATTGACCAAGTCAAACCCGAAGCCGTTTACTGTTCATCGTCCCTAACTATCCCCTTAATTACCAGGTTCTTGTCCACCTCCCCCCTCCTCCTTTTCCACTAAACCCTCACCAACTCTTCACATATATCCCCCCTCTTCATTAATTGCACCAACTACCACACCTAATCCACTCACCCTGCCAAATCCCCATTTCCCGCCAAAACAATTTTAAAGGCTGAGATCATCTAAAGCCCATCCAACGGCTTGTATTGAAGTGGGAAAAGTCAGAGAAACCTCCAAGGTCTATTTAAATGAAGAAAAAAAAAAAGAGAAGCAGCAAGTAGTGTAGTATTAGAGTAGTTTAGTATAGTTTTAGTCAATAGTAGTATAGCTTCACTTTCAGTTGTATTTTTTTAGTTGAAAACTCTTGTATTCAGTTCAGTTAATGTATCAAAACCTTTATTTCAAGTAAAATTTAAGTATTGTTCAAGAAAATCAGATTTAGCAATTTTTAGTGAAATTTGCAATTTCACTTATTATTGTTAATTGTTGTTACATTGTACTTCTTTTAGTTCATTTAAGTTCAATCATCAGTTTTCTTAAGTTTCTGAGACGTATTGCTCAGTTGGGAGTATTTTCACAAAAATTATCAAAAATTCCAAATAAATAAGAGAAAATAGAAAAGGGAAAATAAAGAAGGAAGAAGCATGGGATTCTGGTTGTTATGGAACTAATTTGGTATTTTAGAGCTTAATGGTAAGCTATAGGATGTGCTTATGACCTCTGGTTCTCAGTTCTCATCCTAAATCATTTGTGAGTCCAAGGTTTCACTCTTTGTTTTATACTGTGTAGTAGCTTAGCATCTGCTTATTTACAATTATATGTGTTTCATTTTGTTTACTAGATCATAGTAAGTATTCCTGATCCAGTTTTACAATTCAAATCATCATTTTGTTTCACAAATCAAAAATTCAAGTCCTATAAGGGACTGTTTGGATCTAGGGCACTCAGGGTGCTCTATGTTGGTTTAAGTGTTGTTTTTTGTTTCTTTCAAGTCATCTTAGGTATAACTAGACTCAGTCAAGCAAAATTTGGTAGGTTTGTTTCAATTTAGTCAAAATCTCTTTGGAATCTATATCAGTTGCAATCTGTTAGGTTTTAGGATTTACATTCTCATCAAATTAATTCATAAATATATATTATAGCTTAATTAAGTTAATTTACAGCTTAATACACCTTATATGTTCAGAAGGATCACTTAGAATCTCAAGAAAGTCAAACCAAGTAGTTTTAGTAAAAAGTCAAATTATGCACATCAGATTTTTCCAAAAATTCAAGCAATTGTTTTGAATTTTGTGTTTCTTTTCATGGATTGAAACTTGTTCATGCTTATAGCCCATCAGCTCATCTTTGCAATCTCACCTCTCTTTGATTTTTGCAAATTTTTTTACTCGGACCCACACTTGATCAAAGTAGGCTACAGGGCATATGCATGCCCTGCTACACAGAAATCAGACCAACACCTCCACTTTCATGGCCTCTCATGGCTTACATAGTGGGACCCAGAGGTTGCTTATTGGCTTTTTGAAAAGCCAATAATCCCCTCTTCACAGTCCCTAGCTTGTTTTGAGGTTTGAACCTCCTTTGCTTGGGCTGCTTGACCCACCAACCTTGTCCCCTCTTTGAGTTATCTGTTTGGTTTTTGGAATAGCATAATCAGCTTATTGGCTTATTCTGGGTACCAATCTAGTTTATCTAGCTTATTACATGTTCCTTGAGCTTGTTTGATCCTAAATCCACCCCTGGTTCTCAGCTCAAAGCTTATTTCAAGCTTATAGCTTAGACAGTTGACCAAAGTCAACTGTCTAAGAAATAAGCACTTGTTGTGCTTATTTCAGAGTTCCACCAAGTTTGTTTTTACAAAAAGTTTCCATTTTTAGGTATAAAACAAGTTTCCAAAAAGAAAAATCCAAAAAAGTTAATTTATTTTTAAGTGATAGTTTCTATTTAATGTAAATTAAATTTTATTTTTCATTTTTAGATTTTTATTAAGAACTTAGCATTTTTATATTTTTCTTAATTTCCTTTTATATTAAAGTATTTTTAGTAATTTTATTTTATCATTTAGTATTTATTAGAATTAATCTTAGTTTTATTAATAATTAATTAATATTAAGTATTAAATAGCATAATTAGTTTTTATAAAGCAAAACCTAGTTTTTATATTTTTCCTAGCCTTTGTATATCATAATATAATTTTAGGAATTTTTCTAGAATTTTTACTGTTCATTTAGTATTTTTAATAATTTTAAATAGTTTAATTAGGTAATTAATAATTAATTAGAAATTAATTAATATAAAAATCACAAAAAGACAAAAATACATATTTTTAGTTTTAAAACTTATTTTTAGTTATTTTATAATTTTAGAAATTTTATTTTCATTTTTCTAGTGTTAAATTAATATTGTATTATATTTAAGTTATTTAAATATTAATAATAAGTATTAAATAGTATTTAATTAATATTAAATAATTAATTAGTGTAAGAATTTATTTTCTTTTTCTAAAAATTTTCTTTTATTCTTTAGTTTGTAAAAAAGTCATTTTCACCCCCTGGGGGTTTTCAGATTTCAGTTTTCACTTTTTATTTCATACGTTTACGTTATTTAAAACGTGAACGTACGCGTTTTAGGTTTTAAACGTTTATGGTTTTTCTGATTTCATAGTCTTATTCATATAGCTTGTTTAAGCTATTTCTTCGTATATTCCTTAGTATAATCACTCACCAACCTTTTCCTGTCCAAATTCACCCGATCACGAAACCGTTTTATAACCATCACACCTCGTCGGGACATAACGACCCGGGGAAACACTATACTTCCGCGAAGCATTGACTCTAAGCTTTTTGACCTTGTTGTCCATCACCTGGTCAATTTAGGTTGACCGTTTGGAGCCAATCAGGATGCTTCTTGGAAAGGTGATAAGTGTAACACCCCGCCTTACGCAGACCACAATATTGTCCGCTTTGCCCGCAGGCTCACGGCTTTATTTTTGTGGCCTCATTTGAAGACTTCCCGGCAGATCACTCAAGCCAGTACTACTCTCACATGAGCATGCTTAACTGCCAGTTCCTAAGAACCCCACTCGCAGTAGACCACAAAACGCGTTGTGTCATTATAAGGCGAATGTTATCTTATGAGCCCAGCATCTCTCCAGGCCACAGCCGATGTGGGATTTGCCTAGGGTGTTACAATCACCCCCCCCCCTTAGGGACTCATCGTCCTCGATGAGGTTTGCCCCACCATCCCGAACAGCTCAGGAGTGGCGAGTGGCTCTGATACCACTTGTAACACCCCGCCTTACGCAGACTACAATATTGTCCACTTTGCCCGCAGGCTCATGGCTTTGTTTTTGTGGCCTCATTTGAAGACTTCCTGGCAGGTCACCCAAGCCAGTACTACTCTCACATGAGCACGCTTAACTGCCAGTTCCTAAGAACCCCACTCGCAGTAGACCACAAAACGCGTTGTGTCATTATAAGGCGAATGTTATCTTATGAGCCCAGCATCTCTCCAGGCCACAACCGATGTAGGATTTGCCTAGGGTGTTACAATAAGGATGATACGAAGTCTCAGACGGGTTATGTCTTTGTCATTAATGGAGGAGCTGTGGATTGGAGGAGCAGGAAGCAGAGTGTACTAGCGATCTCTGCTACAGAAAGTGGGTATATAGCTGCTTCAGAAGCTGCAATGGAAGCTGTTTGGATTAGGAAGTTTGTTTCAGGGCTTGGGGTTATGCCTTCGATTCGACGACCTATAAAAATGTATTGTGACAACTCAGCTGCAATTACATTTGCCAACGAACCTGTAATCATGAAAGGCACCAAACATTTCCCGATTAAGCATCACTATGTTCGAGAACAAGTCAAAATAGGTGAAATCGAAATGCTCAAATTTCACACAGATGAAAACTTAGCAGATCAGTTTACAAAGCCTTTACCTGGCACCAAGCTTTACAAGCATATTGAAGGAATAGGACTTAAGTTAGCTGAAAGTTTCATGCCCATTTGTGATTAGTATTTGGATAAGGGATGTAATGTACAATTATTATTTTAACGAAATAAAATATTGTTTATGTTTATTTATTCATTGTCTTAATAATATATCCTATATTTGCATGTTTAAATCCATGAATAAATTATTATTCTAAATTGTCCGTTGTCGATTAATGATATGGTAATATCATTAAACTAAGACAATTTTGAGTATTGGTTAAGGATATACTTGAAAGTATATTGATGCGTAGTCATACCAATTTCACATGATATTCAATGAATTGAGTATTGGACTTATCCCAACAATATGATTTAATATTTAATGTGAGAATCATATTTAAAGTTATCCTCAGACTTGAGATACCAGATAAGTGTCATGGATGTAGTGCATTTTTGTGAAGCAATCTACCGCTCACCGTAATTGGGAGTCATAAGGGTTGTTTCAGAAGTGTTGCAAAGTTCATAGGTTATTCTTGTAGTCAAGAGAGAATTTGTTCCTTCTGATTTGTTCAGAAGTTTAATACTGCTGGCCCCTCGTAGGGTTGACAAAATGTTTGCGTGGCCACCCCCAAAGTCTATCTGGAATACGTTCAGATGTTTTGGTAATTTTGTTCAATCATAAAGAGACGAGAAACAGAATATTAATAAAGAATCTCACATCTTTATTAAATATAGTATTAGAAACAAAAGGATAATTATAATGATGAATCATTAAAGGTTTTTCCAGGAAACCTAGCTCGAGTCGTGCTGGGGGCATTGGAGTGTTGCAAGACGCCAACCAATGTCATTTTACTATTAATAGATATACGAGTGGGAGCTGTTAAAAGTTACGTATAAATATTAATATGTAAATGACTAGTATCGAACCCGAAACCTCGGGATTGCACACAATACAAACGAGAGTCAAATATTAATAAATATTAATTGTTAGTTATGTTTATTAATAACACAAGTTCAAGGATTAATGATCGTTAGTTATTAAATGTATGGACTAATTATCGTTAAAAGGAAACGGAAAGGACTAGATTGTAAATTGGATGACAAGGAGCTTCCGGAACACCCTTTGGGTGTATGGCCGGTCGATCAAGCCCAAGGGGGTCGATCCATGCCTTGCCTTGCTCCTCAAGTTTACACTAGTATATATATAAACCCAAGGGTCATTCATTCACATATTTTGTGCACACACAATACCCTAAAGCTTTGGTTTTTCCTTCTCTTTTCCCCTAGCCGATTGAACACCCCTATAACTTAAGGGTTTCGATTTTTGTTTTATTAAAAACAATTCTTGTGTTTAATCTTGCAATTAATTTGATTCGGTATTAGTTTGTGTGTACAAGAACGAGGTAACAACTCACTATAGTTGTTATCAAGGAATCGATCAATAAAACGGTAAGGGATTGATCATTGATTCATAAACCCTAATTAGGGTTCATCAATTAATTCAAGATTTGCATATTTGATTCTTGTTCGGGCTAGAATCACCACGGTACGTTCCTATTATGTTTTAGTTAATATTTACGTGTTATACTTGATCTAGCTTCCGCATATACGTGTACTTTGATTGTCAAACTCTAACATCTGTATTCATTATTTTACATTACTATCATTTGTAACTTAGTGATTAGCAATAAAAAGCTACTTATACAATCATGTAACATAGCAAATTCTTTTTCCAAATTCACAAAGTAGCCTGGTTCAAATTACCCCAGAAACATTTATATTCTCGCCTATACATAAAGCAAATACACATGTAAAAATATGAAGAAATGATCAAATTATTTATGTGTCCCAATTTATGTATTATTTATTGATATTCATTAGACGAGATTAACAATGCCAAAACCGTTTCATGTAGTCCATATTCACTTCTATCAAATAAACCAAGGCTAGAGAATTAAGATGAACCTCTAATATAAACTCTTCTGTTTTCATATGATACATTTTGTTATTACTATTTTTTTTTTCACCAATATCATCATAAACACTTTAAAGAGAAAAATAAATAAATAATAAAAATAATAATAACTACTAACAGAGTGTTGTCGGTATCATATTTTCAAAAGTAATTCATATAGTATGAATGTATCGGATGAAACATATTATTCCATATGTAACAGTTTCTTCAAAAAAAAAATAACTATTTTCACGGTATTCAATTATTTTCATATTGAACACTTGTCTCTTATAACAAAAAGGCAAAATCTGTCTTAAGATTATAGTATTTAGTGTATATTGCTACAAGAGACAAACATGATAATAACGAAATAAATATAAAGTGTAGAAAATAGTACCGTAAACCGTTTGATTGTTTAGACCCAAAGAACTCAAACAAGGAAAATGTTGAGGCGTGTGATGCTCACACTTTCCTTAAGACAGATTCGTCATCTCCACGGTGCTTGAGAATCGTGAACGTCTATCTCCCAGGATACAACAACAACGGATAACTCTGTTAGCACAAACGGGTTATCAAGGCGAACCAAAACCGTGTCTTCCCTCTATTACAACCGATACAAAATGAATCAACATTAAAGTCAACAACAAAGGATAAAGTCAACAACAAAGGAGAGGAATTAGTTTATGTGTTTTCGGTGTATTTTGATAAATGAGAAAAGCTCTCATTTATAGGTAAAAGGAGAGGTAGAAAAGAAACGGTAACAATTAAATTTACTAATGGCTCATGAACACACACTTAATTCGGTCGTTACAATTGACCAAACATTAACATTGTTCTTAAATCCCATTAGTTTATATGATGACCATTAATTGTCATTCAATTCTATAAATTTGACCATAATTTTTCCAACATAATGTTAGTTATAAATGTTTTTTTGGGCAAGGTTAATTATAAATGTTGACGAATAAAAACATTGTTTTGTAATTGCTCGAGTGTTACGGCAAGTATACATAAGAATGAACTAATAATGCATGCTTAGTAATGCTGATACAAAAGATTCGAGTTTAAAAAAGATAACTTGTTTCTAATAAACCCAAAACGATGCCTGAATGAGTAAAAATGATAATGGGTTTATAGTTTCTTATTATTTTTTTATTTTTATTTTTTTGAACTTTATAGTTTCTTAATCTAATATATGGATAATTCAAAAAAAAAAAAAAAAAATCTAATATATGGATAATGGCAAATATATAATTTCAACATAATATCTTTATTGTATCAGTGAGTGCAAATGGAAAATCATCATTTTGGCACTATATCAGTATATCTTACTAAGTACTAACCTACTATGCTATTGATATTGCAGCATCCTGTTTGTTGAATTTCATCATTTTTTAAACCTCTATATCATTATCATATGTTGTTGTTGCTTCCATGTATAATTCTAGGTGAGGAATATTGACACCCACATATAGGCCATGCTTTTTTTTTTCTTTCACCCATACACTGTTTCCTTGTTCTTACTCGGTTAAGTGAATAAAAGAAAATACGGAGTAATTAGGTAAATAGTTATTACCATTAATAAGTACGACTATGCATAAATTGAACCAGAAAACTTTTGAATAATTGTTATGCATAAACTTAAAAAAACATATTGTTAAAACTTTTGAATAAGCATATTGTTAAAACTTAAAAAAAAAAAAAAAAACAACACAGCATCTTCAAACCTTCATCCATGGCACTTCAAGTAAATTATAATTTTTACCATCAAAAACTCAAACACAACATAAACAAAAAATTAGAATTTAAACTAACCAAAATCAAACATAAAAACACATTGAAGTAGCAAAAAAAAAAAAAAAAAAAAAAAAAAAAACTCATTTATTCTACAGGATCAGGAAGACTATATGTCTCTTGGAGAACTCAAATGTGTGCGCAGGTCTTAGTGTGTGAGAAAAAAGCATGATATATAGACCCAGAAAATTTCTAAATCGAGATGGGTCAAGAAGAAAAACTTACAGACTTACACAAACAACTTTAGAAGGAGATGTTCAGTCTTCTTCTCAGCTCCAAGTTGTGTTGAAAGAGAGTGTTGTGGAGTTGTGACAAATATCGACTGTACTTGCTAACATGTGGAGATGAGAGGTAAGTAGTGGTTGTTGGATCTTGTTGCTCTTTCACTGCTCAACAACCATTAAAAAGGGTACAGTAATTAACATAAATTACTGCTCATGCATGTACTGTAGATTAACAGTAACATTTCCCCTTGGGAATTGTTATTAAAGGTGATACCAATACAGAATGTTTTCCAGAAAGTTTATGAATAAAAACATCAAATCATAATACCTAACCATTCAATCAGTTGATTTTAGCAAATTAAATATAGTTGAAAATGATGAGAAAAACCCTATTCTAAGGAATATATGTGGAATATGCTATGTGTATGAATCTCATCTGTGTAATGTCTATGTCATGTGTATCCAACACTAGCATAGATTCTCCTTGTTTCCCTCGATCTTCTTGTACCTCGTTTCCTCACAAAATCTTTGTATTTTCTTGTTTGCTTGTCACTTAAAAATGGCAATAGACACATGAACACCAAATTAGAGGCGTCGCTAGGAGAATGATATTAGAGATAGCCCAAGCTCGGTTTGTAGATTTAGGGTTCGTTAAGGTTTCATTATGTGTCATGTAACCTCTATATATTGTTGCTGAATAATACATTATACTTACGGGGAATTATGTTGTCTAACATGGTATTAGAGATAGCCCAAGCTCGGTTTGTGGGCTTACGGTCCGTTAGGGTTTCGTTATGTCTCATGTAACCTCTATATATTATTGCTGAATAACACATTATTATACTTACGGGGAATTATGTAGTCTAACATGGTATCGGAGCGGGTCTGATCATCAGATCTAGGTTGCTACGTTGAGCCGTCTCCCCTAAGCCACCCTGTCAAACCTTAATTGCTACATTTATCAAAAGAAAAAAAAAAATGTATTTTCTATATTGGTTAGAGGAAGAGGATGATCGGATGCCACCTGGTGAGGTGGACCAACCTGGTTTTAGGTTTGGAGGTGCTAATTCCGTGGTGGCTTTAATTTCAATCAATAGAAGGTTTTTTTACCAATCAGTAGCAATGTAGTTTTGATGGATAGTTTTGACGGATTGATATGTCAAGCTAAAAGTAGTTATTTTATTGTTTGAAAAAAAAAAGAAGGAAAAAAAAGGTTATAGTTGTTTTATTTTTTGTTTGTTAGTCGATTATTCGTACGGCTTTGTTACCAGTCTCTAAAGTTGACCGTTGGTACGGTTTGGTTACCAGTCAACTTAGCCGACCGTTGGTACCAGTCGACTAAAATCGGCCGTTGGTAGGGTTTTGATACGAGTCAACTAAACTTATGCTTTTATTACGTTAATGTTTTGTTTTTCTTTTCTTTTCTTTTCTTTTCTAGTTTATTACTCCAGTCCGAGCTTTCGCGATTTTGCCGCTCGGACTGTCGGGGAGTATTAGAGATAGCCCAAGCTCGGTTTGTGGGCTTAGGGTCCGTTAGGGTTTCATTATGTCTCATGTAACCTCTATATATTGTTGCTGAATAATACATTGTACTTGCGGGGAACTATGTAGTCTAACAAATAACTCAATCAAACCCATACATGATTTATCATTACTATTTTCTTGCAAATTAGCCTCCTAACATTAAATCTTGGTTTCATAACGAGCAGATAGACATTAAAACACTTTACAAGCCGATAAACAATTCAGCACCGTCTTATAAAAATAATTTCTTTTTATAATCTTCATATTCAACACTATATTCAGCACCATCTCCACTTTCAGCAACAGTTACTTGGCCAAACATACCCTAAATAGATTTACCTCTACGAAAATGTCATCTCTTTTAAGATTTTCTTTAAGGTAATCTACTATTTACTAGACAACTACATGTATATAGCTGCAACAATGTATATATATAGTTTCAATAAAATCTAGTTGCGTCGATATTTTGCTTGCTTTTTGTAGGTGACTAGCAAGGTACCCAGGCGATGCAGTGGCGGATATCCTCTGACTATATTTTGCGGCAAGCAATTATTATTCTGTTAGATGTTTTTTTTTTCTCTAACAATAATCATAACTTTAAGCAATAACAATGATATATAATTTCTTAGCATTTTCTAGTAAGATAAGCTTAGATATGCTATACAATAAATTTGTTTCTTAATATGATAAACATATAACATTTTTGAAGAAGTTTGATGTAAAAAAGTTAGGATTAAGTTTTAACCCAAAATGACTAACTTCAACTCAAAATTGATAACCCAAATTTAAACTTGTTTTCAGATTTAATTTTACCAGCTCAAAAGAAATTTTAACTTCAATGAATTAGTCAAGCCCAATTCTGAAAATTTGAAATGCCAGTCCACTTCCAAAAAAATTAAACCCTGTCCAAGTCTAAATCTATCCTAAATTCTTGATATTTATACAACATATAATAGATGGATGACTCTCTCTTCAAAAATTTTAGACTTACAAGAAATTAAGCATGATTTACAACACTTTAATGCACATAATTTTCAAACTTACAACACAATAAGCATAGTGTACAACAAAATAATCATAGTATAATTTTCAGACTTACAACATTAATGCTATTAAAGTGGTTAATGTTTTTAATGACTATAACGACTACAATTATATATGTAAAGCACAATTGATTTTAAGCAAATACTATTTCTTACATACATACAATATATTAATACATCACATCATCAATTAATACAAAATGTAAAGCACAATGTACAAATACGTATCCACAAAATTCCAAATTGAAATCTTTTGCTTCCACACGTATCAGCCCAAAACCAACACCCCAAATCCAACCTAAAAAAGATTCGAAAGCAAGATCTCAGTTTTTTTTTTTCTTTTCTTTCGAACATCTTTCCAAGAGAACAACCATTCGAAAACACAAAAGAAAACCTCATCATCGATCTATTAGAAGCTTGACTTCTTTAATATTCGAAAAACTAAAAGACGAAATATAACTATTTGTTATACCCGTTTCTTTTGTTCGGTTTAAACAACAACACAAAAACATTCCTAACCGAAACCCTTAACGGATCTTGACTATATTATCCTTAAGTTCTTCGTGGGGTTATGGAATCCGAAGGAGGTGTGTGCTCTTTAGTTTGCATTGTTCGGTTACTGACAAGCACAAAGAAAGATTTTTTGGGTAAAGGGTATTACCCCGGTAAATAAAGCACAAAGAAAGATCATTAAGCTTGTGTTGGTGATTCGGTGTTATCAAGAAAACAAGGGATGATTTTTATTTGTGTTGTCTTTAAGTGTTTAGAAAACGACGAATTTGTTTTAAGAGAAAAGGTTTATGATTAGCTACGTTTGGTTTGGTTGAAGTGAAGGAAAGATCTTGGCAAGGGGGGATTTTTGGTTATCAAGCGAAAGCTTGTATAAGTGTGGCTGCTAGATCCATCTTTTGTGGCTCCGTTTTTGAAAGTGAGTGTGAGAAGTGCAATGTTTAGGGTTACACTTCATTAGGGTATTAAGTTTAACTAGCAAGGTACTCGCGCGATGCGGCGGCAGATACCCTGTGACTATATTTTGCGACGAGCAATTATTATTCGGTTAGATGTTTTTTTTCTCTAACAATAACCATAACTTTAAGCAATAACAATGATATATAATTTCTTAGCATTTTCTAGTAAGATAAGTTTAGATATGCTATACAATAAAATTTTTTCTTAATATTATAAACAAATAACATTTTTCGAATAAGTTTGACGTAAAAAAGTTATGATTAAGTTTTAACCCAAAATGACTAACTTCAACTCAAAATTGATAACCTAAATTTAAACTTGTTTTCGGATTTAATTTTACCAGCTTAAACAAAATTTTAACAATGAATTAGTCAAGCCCAATTCCAAAAATTTGAAATGCCAGTCAACTTCCAAAAAAATTAAACCCAGTCCAAGTCCAAATCTATCCTAAATTCTTGATATAAAACTTAATACCCTAATGAAGTGTAACCCTAAACATTACACTTCCCACACTCACTCTAAAAAACGGAGCCACAAAAGATGGATCTAGCAGCCACATTTATACAACCTTTCGCTTGACAATCAAAAATCCTCCCTTACCAAGATCTTTCCTTCACTTCACCCAAACCAAACGTAGCTAATCATAAACCTTTTCTCTTAACAAAAATCGTCATTTTCTAAACACTTAACGAAATTGTCCCTTGTTTTCTTGATAACACCTAATCACCAACACAAGCTTAATGATCTTTCTTTGTGCTTGTTAATAACCGAACAACGCAAACTCAAGAGCACACCTCTCCTTCGGATTCCATAACCCCACGAAGAACTTAAGGATAATATAGCTTCAAGATCCATTAAGGGTCTCGGGTAGGAATGTTTTTGTATTGTTGTTTAAACCGAACAAAAGAAACGGGTATAAAAAATTTGTTATATTTTGTCTTTTAGTTTTTTGGATATTAAAGAAGTCAAGCTTCTAATAGATCGATGATGGGGGTATTCTTTTGTATTTTCAAATGGTTGTTCTCTTGGAAAGATGTTCGAAAGAAAAGAAAAAAAAAACTAAGATCCTGCTTCCGAATCCTTTTTAGGTTGGATTTCGGGTTTTGGTTTTGGGCTGATACGTGTGTGATGAGGCGAAAAGTGTACCGCTTTTAAGGGGTCATTTAAGCCCATATTCGCGATTATTTGATCAAATATTGCCCTAAATCATTCCTTTTGTCATTTTAGGTACTTTTGGAGAGAAATCTAGAAAAGGAAGCATTTTGGACGTTTTTGGAGCATAAAAGTGAAGAAAACGGCAAAGTCTCAATTTTCCTTACTGGAACAGTACCTGACGGCGTCAACACTCTCCACATGACGGCGTCAAGAGTTACAAAAGAGGTGGAAGTGGAAAATACACGTGACGATCCAGAGAGTTTTTAAGCATAGGACCTGACGGCATCACCCAAGGCCGTCAGGGTCCAAACATTAGTGACGGCCCAGAGCACAACTACACATGACGATGTCACAAATAGATCTAGGCGATACGATTTTATTATGGTGGCGAGTTGACGGCGTCACAGGCTAACACATGACGCCGTCACAATGTAAAATCTATATATAGTTTTCCAAATTTCATTCATTAGTGTGCAACTTTGAGGGAATAAACCCTAGTCCGAATTTTATCAGCTTTTCAAGGGTTTCAACCCCTTGAATCTTTCATGTTTAATTAAAGATAAGTATTCTTTCAAATCATTCAATATGTCTATGTGTTGTTTGATTATATCTTACGCTTGTCTTCTATTTAACATGCTAGGCTAGATGTCTTTTGTGTTTGCTTAGATGTAGTGAAACCTAGATGTTGATTATGGGTTGATTGTTTGTTTATAATTGTTACGGATGATTGTATTCGATGTTAGGCTTAAGAAAACTGACAGACTTCCATTGGTAACTTGCTTGAACGTCTTAAGAAACATGATCGGAGATGTACTACAATTTTTGGTTGTATTTAATGCGTAGGAGAATTCTAATGATCCCATGTTAGGAGCTTCTAACGGCTCGACATAGGAGTGAAGTAGGATCCTATAGATTTAGGGAATATTGTACACGGCCCTACGACTAGTATTAAGGAATATAACCCCTCATCCATGCAATTGTAACAAGCTAATCAACTTGTAAAAGATATCTAGTGAGTAATGAAATCTAAGTAAACACAACTTTCCTCATTATTGTTCCCACCACATTAGTATAATAGTTTTGTTTTCATTTCTTTTATTTTATTTTGATTGCATTTGTAGTTAATTGGGTTAGTTGGCTAGCAACTAATTCCGCCCACTCATTTAAAACCTGAGATTTTACTTGCTTTCATAAAAATATAAAAATACAAAAAGAATCATCCCTCACCTCTAGACCTAGTTTATTAGGCTTTCTAATCCTAGCGACACTATTCCTGAGTTGAACGATCAATCCCCCGGTACTTGTCACTATACTATACTACAACGATCAGGTATACTGCCTGGTGGGGGTTGTAAGCTTCTCAAGATCCCTTGAGAGGTAAAACCTGTTGCGAGGGTGTGATCCCCACGTATCAAGTTTTTGGCGCCGCAGGCCGGGGAATAGTTATTGCTTAGGTTGGAATTTATTTTGATTAGGTCTACTCATTAGATTCCTTTTTAGTGAGATTTTTTTTATTTTTATTTTTGTAGCTTTCTGATGAGGCGAAAAATGAACCATTTTTAGGGGGTCATTTAAGCTCGGAATTGAATTTATTTGATCGAATATTGCCTTAAATCGTTTCTTTTGTGAGTTTAGGTACTTTGGGAGTGAATTCTGGAAAAGGAAGCATTTTGGACGTTTTTGGAGCATAAAAGTGAAGAAAACGGCAAAGACTTAATTTTCCATGCTGGGAACAGTACCTGACGGCGTCAAGAAGGAAAATATGACGGCGTCAAGAGCAAAATGCATGACGACCCAGAGAAAAAGTGACGGCGTCAGAAGAAGGGCGTTAAGAGTTATTTTGGTGACGGCCTGGAGCAGGATTACACATGACAGCGTCAGACCCAGATCTAGGCAGTCCGAGAACTTTATTGGCGGCATGATGACGGCGTCAGAAATTTACTCTTGACGCCGTCACCTCACAAAATCTATATATACTTTTCTATTTTTCATTCTTAAGAGAGGAACTTGTGTGGAGAATACTAAGGCCGAACCTAATAAACCCTAGGTCGTTTGTAACAGTATTTACAAGGGTTTTCACCCCTTGAAACCTTTCATGTTCAATTAAGATAAGTCTTCTTTCAATTCATTCAATATGTCTATGTGTTGTTTGAATATATCTTATGCTTGTCTTGATTATAACATGCTAGGCTAGATCTTTCATGTGTTTGCTTAGATGTAATGAAACCTAGATGTTAATTATAGGTTGATTGCTTGTTTATAGTTGTAATGGATGAATGATTTCAATGTTAGGCTTAAGAAAACTTGCTTGAACGTCTTAAGAAACATGAACCGATGTGTACTAGGTTTTTATGATTGTATTTAATGCATGAGCGAATTCTAGTGATCACATGTTAGGAGCTTCTTAGCCGGCTCGACATAGGAGTGAAGTAAGAGCTTATAGGATTGGGGAATTAAGTACGCCACCCCATGAATGGTATTAAGGAATACAATCCGTCATCCACGTAACTGTAACAGGTAATTAACCTGTAAAAGATATCTAGGGAGTAGTGAAATCTAAGTAAACACAATTCTCCCATATATTGCTCACACCACTAGTTTAATTTAGTTTATTTTCATTTTTGTTATTTTATTTTGATTGCATCTTAGTATTTGGGTTAGTTGACTAGCAACTAATTCCGCCCACTCTTCCAACAACCGAGATTTTTATCTACTTTTATAAAACATAAAAAAATACAAAAAGAATCATCCCTCACCTCTAGACCTAGTTTTTAGATTTTCTAATCCTAGCGACACTATTCCTAAGTTGAACAATCAATCCCCCGGTACTTGTCACTATACTATACTACAACGATCAGGTACGCTGCCTGGTGGGGGTTGTAAGCTTCTCGAGATCCCTCGAGAGGTAAAGCCTGGTGCAATTCCCACGCATCAAGTTCTTGGCGCCGCAGCCCAGGGAATAGTTATTGTCTAGGTTAGGATTTCTTTTTATTAGGTCTACTTGCTAGATTCCTTTCTAGTAAGATTTTATTTTTATTTTTTAGGTTCTCTTTAGTCTAACTTATTTCTTCGTGTTTTTGTTCGTAATCTTTACCATCCGACATCATGGAAGGTGGTAACATCTTTGAACCCATCAACCCACCACAACAAGACCACCCACAAAATCCACCACTAGCTAACCAACCTCTTAGGCCCCGAACCCTAGGAGTATACTCCCGACCTAGCCACCAAGGCTACCGAAACTCCATTGAGCTTACCCAAGGAGCCAATGTGTCTCCCTTGCGATCCGACACCATCCGGTTGGTGCAAAGCGGATGTGCATTCCATGGACTTCGTTCCGAAGATCCTAACTAACATCTCAAGGACTTCCTCAAAATCGTAGATTCTATAGACCTTGATGCTACAACTAGAGAGTCAACCCGATTATGCCTATTCCAATTCTTTCTACGTGATCAAGCTAGTCAATGGCTTGAGCGTTTACCCGCGGGATCCATCACATCATGGGATGATCTCACCACTCGTTTCCTTGCTCAATTTTTCCCACGGGGGAGAACTACCAAGCTTAGAAATGATATCTTGATGTTCTAACAACGTCAAGGTGAAACTCTATACGAAGCATGGACTCGTTTCAAGGACTTAGTCCAAAAAGTCCCTCATCATGGCATAGATCTTTGGCTCCAAGTCCAAATCTTCTATGACCATATTGATCTCTCCACAAGGCGAACCATTGACCAATCGGCCGGTGGTTTGAACAAAACGGTCAAGGCAATATCTTTGCCTTCGAACAATTCTAGCACTCCCGACCGTAGGATCATGGAACTTGAGGACCAAGTCAAGTTTCTCATGAAATCTTACGAAGCTCCTAAGCCTTCAAGCCAAGTGAACAAAATCACTTCTTCATGCGAATTATGTAGTGGTCCCTATGACACTCGTGATTGTGCGGAACTCCCCGGAACAGCTTTTGCGGACTACGCATCCTCGCGTACCGACGAAGCGGGAGATAAGTGGTACACTTTCAAACCCGAGCCAAACCCTTATGGTGATTCCTACAACCCCGCTTGGAAAAACCACCCAAACCTTAGGTGGAAACAAAACCAAACCAATTCTTCCAATCCGCCTAATCGTTACCAACCAAACGGTCCACCCTCCAACCGTACTTTCAACAACAGTCCTTCTAACAACTATGGTAGTACTAACAATCTTGAAGGATTGATGTCCAAGTTTATGGCATCTCAAGAAGCTCGCATATCTAAGTTTGAAGCCGATTTCAAACAAAAGCAAAGCGAGATGACCACCAAAATTGACACATTGTTGAAAGTTCTCAATGACCGAGAAATGGGAGCACTCCCAAGCGACACGATCAAGAACCCGAAACTAAACGTTAAATCCATATCATCAGTTTCGTCACCCACTTCTTGTCCGTAATACTACTCAGTTAAATCAACAAGCACGTGTTTCAAACAAAACCAAATCCCTCAAAAGGACCAATCAAATAAAACACCCGATATAAAACCGGTCAAAAGCATAGTTGAAACACCTCCTACGCAAGACCTTGACGATGAATTCAAGGAGCTTCACCTTGAACGTCCCATCATTGATGTCTTAGCCCGCGCTCCCTACTATAGTGCCCTCCTAGAAAAATATGAGAAATTTAAACTAGGTAAAAATGGGACCGCCTTCGTTCAAAACAAGTTGCCTAAAAAGCTTGATGATCCGGGTATATTTGTTTTGCCTTGTAAGATAGGAAGATCCGAAGCTTTCGACACACTAGCTGATTTAGGGTCAAGCCTCAACTTGATTACCTTATCCCTTCTCACCACTCTCAAGCTAGGAAAGTTAGAGGAGACGGAGGTATTAATTGTTCTAGCGGATGGGAGTATTGCCCACCCGGTTGGGATGATTAAGGATGTAGTTGTTCACGTAGGAAAGTTAACTATCTTAGCGGATTTTCACGTCTTAGACATGGTTAGTGACACTACATGCCCATTATTAGTAGGAAGAGGATTTTTAGCTACCGCCAGCGCCATGATAGATTGTAAGGAGTCTAAGATAGCGGTAGGTGAGGGCGATACTTGGTCGGTATATGATGTCAAGAAACATAGCTATGATTGTGAGGATGAACCGACACCACATTGAGTAAAGATGAATAGGAGACCATCTAGATATGGACCTTGGATAGAAAGAAACTTTATAGGACCTCAACGCCCATTCTATCTAGAAAAAGATTTCATCGATAAGACACATTCGGTGGAACAACTCATAGCTAGAGATGAAGAGCTAGACCCTTTTAAGGACCCCCTAGTCTTTAGGAAAATGATTGAGTTCTTAAGCGTAATGCCTATTAATATAGAGATGAACAAGTGGAAAAGAGAGAGGGATAATTGTAAATGGAGGTGGGACAAGCCACCTAGGGAAGGTGACGGATCATGGCATATGAAGATGATTTTGTATGATCCAGATGGAGAAAAGTTTGAAAGGTCATACCGTACTAAGAAAACCGATAGGAAGTTGAAACCTAAGTTTGATCCCAAAGATGTCCTCAATGAGGAACTCACCCATGTCACGTAGTAACCCATGACCTTGAGTCTAGCTACAAGACTCGTAAATAAAGAAAAGCGCTTCTTGGGAGGCAACCCATGTTTTGTGTGATTTTTATTTTGTTTGATTGTTATTTGCTTCCGTATGCATGCTTTATTTTTATTGTTGGTAGATCATGTTTCAAACTAAAATGATGAAAATACTTTATTTTGTTGTTTGGCTTAGTCTTAACTTCATCCAAAGGTATTTCGCAAAAGATAAGTGTAAGGGGAAACCCCAAATATGTTTTTAAGAAACAAAATTGATCATGATTCTCCACAATATTAAGTGAACATGTATATTCGTATTTGTTAGAGTCAAATGCTTGTATCGATTCATAATGATGTTTTGCAGGATTTTCCAGGAAGTAGGACGAAGTTTTTCCAGAAATTTTCTGAAAACTTAACATAAGAATTTCTGCAGGTCACTTATGACGGCGTCAGGAAGAAATTCCTGACGGCGTCACGTGTAAAATTCTAAAATTTTACCAGTTTTGTTTTTCTAACGGAGTCTTAAAGTTTTTGTTGAATCTTTAGTTTTATAATCTCCAGGAGATCTGCAAACATCATTCCACAAGCATTATATCTTATTTTGTTTTCTAGGATTTGTTAGCATATATAGATTGCCGCCGATTTTACGCGAGGTTGCCTTGTCTGTTTTCTCAGGTTTAACATGTTATATATGACAAGAAGATGATTTATATTCTGGAAGGGAAGCTTTGATTTTTCAATTTCTTGGAGGAAGATCTAACCTGGTTACCATATTATCCATACCGAGCGAATCAGGGGAGTATTTGATTTCATTCTTTTACCTATTTCACTTTTACATTCTTTAATTGAACATTGGGGACAATGATCATCCTAAGTGTAAGGGGAGGGTAAAATGATGATACCTTACAAATACACTTTCGCTTGAGTTTGCTTGTTTGATGGTAGGTGTGTAATAAAACTATGAGAAATACTTGTTAGTGTAATTTTAGCGTCAAATTTAAAATTTTTTACAACATTTAGGAGTGAAACTTTAGCCATAGCAAGTGTCCCATGGATAGAAAATTGTATGACTAGCACAAAACCGTACCATTCAGAAAAATTTTCCACCCAAATATGTGAGGTTCGCCTTTAGATTTGATAGGAAAAGCATTTACTATTAGTGCTTATGAGTGTACCGGTAGCATTTAGATTCTAGAACTTGCGTTAGTGATGCATCCCGAGACCGCTAGTGAGACTACATTCGTGTAGTAGGATTTACTACATGATAAGAGGCATTAGGATCACCCTTGTGTTAAACCCGTATCATAATTACTTGACCATTTAAGTCATATTACTTGGCTAGTAAAGTCAACTAATTTTTCCCACACCTTAGCGTTGTACTCATTTTTAGTACACGAAACCCTTAGTACACCCCTCCGAGCCTATCTTTTCGTTTCTAACTTTAAGCATCCTACTTAAAGGAACAATTTGTTACACCCCACTTAAATGTACAACCAAATCGCCTTGGCCCTCCGTGTATGCACTCATCTTTAGTGCATTATTGTTATTTGTCTAAACCCTTAGTTAATTATCTAATTGATTACATGGTTGCTAAGTCAAGTCATATCCTTGTACATATTGTTTTTGGGACGATTGGGACTCATGGGTAAAGTACTAATGTTATGGAGTAATGGAGAAGAACATCATATTATTACCCCCCCCCCCCCCCCCATATGTACGTTAATCTTAAAAGTACTCCAAGTGTTTTGATTATCTTGATTCGAGTCATCAGAGTAGTTCATTGTAAAGTATGTAAAAGTTCAAGTGTAAGGGGAATGTACATTCCCTATGATATAATATTTTGGATGGTAGGGTAAGAGTGTATGAAAAAAAAATGAAAAAACATACGGACTACCATCCCGTTTCATTCTATGTTTATTTTATATTTTTGTTAATTTTTCATTTATTAGCTTAAGTCGAGTCTAGTCTTGGCTTAGCAACGCCATATTGTACATGTAATTAACCAAGATTATTAACTTGCCACCAGTAAAGATTGCCTATATTCAACAAAACCGTGTATTTCATATCCCTATACCTAACGTTACAACCCATAAAAAGACCTCTTTGATAGTTTATCCTAGGTGCTTACGCCATGTGGTGGAGGTTTGATCCTTTCCCAAGCCTATGGTAATCTATTTTGCTATGACAGGTAGTGAGAGATGTTTTTCATTTCCATATTGTGATATTACTTTATTACACTTGAGAGATGTGAGTATCTAAACACTATTTGTGAGGTGCTAGTGTATGACCTCCGTGCTTGTCTTTGGTCTTTAGTGGAACGATTATTTGTTATAATTACTTTTATATTAGTGTTAAATGACCCCTAACTTGTATTTTGATTAGAATAAAAGCGCATTTGCTTGAGGACAAGCAAATCTCAAGTGTAAGGGTATATGATGAGGCGAAAAATAAACCGTTTTTAGGGGGTCATTTAAGCCCGGAATTGAATTTATTTGATCGAATATTTCCTTAAATCGTTCCTTTTGTGATTTTAGGTACTTTGGGAGTGAATTCTGGAAAAGGAAGCATTTTGGACGTTTTTGGAGCGTAAAAGTGAAGAAAACGGCAAAGACTTAATTTTCCATGCTGGGAACAGTACCTAACGGCGTCAAGAAGGAAAATATGACGGCGTCAAGAGCAAAATGCATGACGACCCAGAGAAAACGTGACGGCGTCAGAAGAAGGGCGTCAAGAGTTATTTTGGTGACGGCCTGGAGCAGGATTACACATGACGGCGTCAGACCCAGATCTAGGCAGTCCGAGAACTTTATTGGCGGCGTGATGACGGCGTCAGAAATTTACTCTTGACGCCGTCACCTCACAAAATCTATATATATTTTTCTATTTTTCATTCATAAGAGAGGAACTTGTGTGGAGAATACTAGGGCCGAACCTAATAAACCCTAGGTCGTTTGTAACAGTATTTTCAAGGGTTTTCACCCCTTGAAACCTTGCATGTTCAATTAAGATAAGTCTTCTTTCAATTCATTCAATATGTCTATATGTTGTTTGAATATATCTTATGTTTGTCTTGATTATAACATGCTAGGCTAGATCTTTCATGTGTTTGCTTAGATGTAATGAAACCTAGATGTTAATTATAGGTTGATTGCTTGTTTATAGTTGTAATGGATGAATGATTTCAATGTTAGGCTTAAGAAAACTGGCAGATCTCCATTGTGTAACTTGCTTGAACGTCTTAAGAAACATGAACCGATGTGTACTAGGTTTTTATGATTGTATTTAATGCATGAGCGAATTCTAGTGATCCCATGTTAGGAGCTTCTTAGCCGGCTCAACATAGGAGTGAAGTAGGAGCTTATAGGATTGGGGAATTAAGTACGCCACCCCATGAATGGTATTAAGGAATACAATCCGTCATCCACGCAACTGTAACAAGTAATTAACCTGTAAAAGATATCTAGGGAGTAGTGAAATCTAAGGAAACACAATTCTCTCATATATTGCTCACACCACTAGTTTAATTTAGTTTATTTTCATTTTTGCTATTTTATTTTGATTGCATCTTAGTAAGGGTTAGTTGACTAGCAACTAATTCCGCCCACTCTTCCAACAACCGAGATTTTTATCTGCTTTTATAAAACATAAAAAAATACAAAAAGAATCATCCCTCACCTCTAGACCTAGTTTTTAGGTTTTCTAATCCTAGCGACACTATTCCTAAGTTGAACGATCAATCCCCCGGTACTTGTCACTATACTATACTACAACGATCAGGTACACTGCCTGGTGGGGGTTGTAAGCTTCTCGAGATCCCTCGAGAGGTAAAGCCTGGTGCAATTCCCACGCATCACTTTCTCGTAGTCAATCTTTTCTTTGTGATTTTGTTTGTAATTTGCTTCAAATGGACTTTACACTTAGACTTCTAAGATTGCAAGATAAGGTTGAGTTGCTAGAACACCAAAGAGTTCAAAATACCTCATTTAGAGACACCTATGAATCATATGAGCCTTCATCTAGGATAGATTCTTATGAACAACCTCCATGTTTAGGATCTCGTTTTAGTGAGGCCAATAGGAAAAGCGACCTAGTTTGCCAAGGAATCGTGGATAGAGCTATAGCAATAAACCATAAGTTGG
The DNA here is from genome assembly GCA_030686995.1 of Artemisia argyi. Taxonomy (NCBI): domain Eukaryota; kingdom Viridiplantae; phylum Streptophyta; class Magnoliopsida; order Asterales; family Asteraceae; genus Artemisia; species Artemisia argyi. The sequence goes on from CM060700.1 coordinate 45,954,924, forward strand.
ATGAAGCACTAGGTTTGCTTTTATCACTACCTAAGAAAACAATTGAGGAGGATTTATCCGAGCATTATCACATTGATCAAAAAGACCTAGGTTTTATGATCGATGACTTTGAATCTCAAGGAACACATGATGAATCCTTTAGTCAAATTGAACATAAGATTATTGAGGAAGATCCTTATGATTCGGACATAGAAGTTGAGATGCCTAGAGAAGCACGTGAGATACTTAGGAGAATGCTTAGGATAGATTCTACCAAAACACATGATGAGGATATAGGTGATCTTGACACATGGAATGATGAGGTCAATAACATAAGCCCACAAAATACTTAACCATCATTTGATGCGTACACACCTTCCTTGACTTACCCGGAAGAAGTAGAAGAGACTATAGGAACCCCAATAGAGGTAGAACCCTTGGATCAAGCACAACTAGAGAATATAGGTTTTAACACTTGTAGTGATGACCTTTCTTTTTGTTCTAAGGAAGTTCCTAGTTTTGATGAACCGGAGCCTCAACCAAAGCCGTTACCTAATCTTCCATTTTTAGATGTGAATTTAGGAATTGAAAAAGGTCCCGATCCACCCATCAAACCATATAGTCCAGGTAGTCTTGGGATAAAGGTAGTAGACTCTAAGCCTTGTAGAGAGGAAGCTGACACAGGAGTGGAAAATGACCTTACATGATTATATCACCCATTTATGATTGATCACAAGAAACATTATGGGTTTAAACCGGGTTTATTAGGTCAAGATGGATCCCCAACTAGTAGTCTCTTGAAGTTGATAGAAAATGATCCCTTTCTAGGAGAAAATATTAATCCACCCATTAACCCGATTGAATTAGGTAAGGTTATGATGATAGGAGCACACCCTTTTGAGCATATAATTCATCCACCACTCTTTCCTCACATGGCATATTTCCACCCTAAGGGTGTGTATCGCTACTTTCACCCGTACTTAATCCTAAGTGTAGGGAACACCTTCCCTATTTCTGCTAAATAAGAGTAGAGTCAGGCTCGTGACTCGAACAAAACAAGTGCTTATTGGGAGGCAACCCAAGCTTTATTTATTTGATTGTTTGTTTGTTTGATTTTATTTACTTCCATATGCATGTTTTATTTTTATTGTTGGTAGATCATGTTTCAACCTAAATTGTGAAAATGCTTTATTTTGTTGTTTAACTTCGTCTTAATTTCATATAAAGGTATTTTGCAAAAGCTAAGTGTAAGGGGAAACCCCAAATTTGTTTCTAAGAACGAAATTGATCTTGATTCGCCACAATATTAAATGAACATGTGTATTAGTATTTGTTAGAGTCAAATGCTTGTATCGAGTCATAATGATGTTTTGCAGGATTTTTCAGGAAGTAGGACATAAGTTTTTCCAGAAATTTTCCGGAAACTTAACATAAAGATTTCTGCAGGTCACTTCTGACGGCGTCATGTGTAAAATTCTGAAAATTTTATGAGTTTTGTTTTTCTAACGGAGTCTTAAAGTTTTTGTTAATTCTTTAGTTTTATAAACTCCAGGAAATCTGCAAACATTCATTCCACAAGCATTATATCTTAAATTGCTTTCTAGGACTTGTTAGTATATATACATTGCCGACGATTTTACGCGAGGTTACCTTGATTGTTTTCTTAGGTTTAACAGGTTATATATGACAAGAAAATGATTTATATTTCTGGAAGGGAAGCTTTGAATGTTCATTTTCTTGGAGGAAGATCTAACCTTGTTGACACACTATCCACACCGAACGAATCAGGGGAGTATTTATTTTCATTCTTTTACCTGTTTTACTTTTACATCCTTTAATTGAACATTGGGGACAATGTTCATCCTAAGTGTAAGGGGAGGGTAAATGATGATACCTTATAGGATACAATTGCACTTGAGTTTGTTTGTTCGATGGTAGGTGTGTAATAAAACTAAGAGAAATACTTGTTAGTGTAATTTTAGCGCCAAATTTAAAATTTTTTACAACATTTAGGAGTGAAACTTTAGCCTTAACAAGCGTCTCATGGATAGGAGTTGTATGACTAGCACAAAACCGTACCATTCAGAAAAATTTTCCACCCAAATATGTGAGGTTCACCTTTAGATTTGATAGGAAAAGCATTCATTATTAGTGCTTATGAGTGTACCGGTAGCATTTAGATTCTAGAACTTGCGTTAGTGATGCATCCCGAGACCGCTAGTGAGACTACATTCGTGTGGTAGGATTTACTACATGATAAGAGGCATTAGGATCACCCTTAATTACTTGACCAATTAAGTCATATTACTTGACTAGTAACGTCAATTAATTTTCCCACACCTTAGCGTTGTACTCATTTTTAGTACACGAAACCCCTAGTACACCCCTCCGAGCCTATCTTTTCATTTCTAACTTTAAGCATTTTACTGAAAGGAAGAATTTATTACAACCCACCCAAATGTGCAACCAAATCGCCTTAGCCTTCCGTGTATGCACTCATCTTTAGTGCAATATTGTTACATGTTAAACCCTTAGTTAATTGTCTAATTGATTACATGGTTGCTAAGTCGAGTTATATCTTGTACATATTGTTTTGGGACGATTGGGACTCATGGGTAAAGTACTTGTGTTATGGAGTAATGGGGAAGAACATCATTTATTACCCCCATATGTGCATTAATCTTAAAAAGTACTCCCAGTGTTTTGATTATCTTGATTCGAGTCATTAGATTAGTTTATTGTAAAGTATGTAAAAATTCAAGTGTAAGGGGAATATACATTCGCTATGATGTATTATTTTGGATGGTAGGGAAAGAGTGTATGCAAAAAAAATAATAAAAAAAAAATAGAAACAGAAAAGAGAAAAAAACATACGGACTACCATCCCGTTTCATTGTATGTTTGTTTTATGTTTTTGTAATTTTTGATTCATTAGCTTAAGTCGAGTCTAGTTTTGGCTTAGCAACGCCATATTGTACATGTAATTAACCAAGATGATTAACTCACCACCAGTAAATATTGCCTTTATCCAACAAAACCGTGTATTCCATATCCCCACACCTAACGTTATAACCTTTTAAAAGACCTCTTTGATAGTTTATCCTAGGTGCTTACACCAAGTGGTGGAGGTTTGATCCTTTCTCAAGCCTATGGTAATCTATTTTGCTATGACAGGTAGTGAGAGATGTTTTCCATTTCCATATTGTGATATATACTTTATTACACCCGAGAGATGTGAGTATCTAAACACTATTTGTTTGGTGCTAGTGTATGACCTCCGTGCTTGTCTTTGGTTTTTAGTGGAATGATTATTTGTTGTAAGTACTTTTATATTAGTGTTAAATGACCCCTAACTTGTATTTTGATTAGAATAAAAGCGCATTTGCTTGAGGACAAGCAAATCTCAAGTGTAAGGGTATTTGATGAGGCGAAAAGTGTACCACTTTTAAGGGGTCATTTAAGCCCGTATTCGCGATTATTTGATCAAATATTGCCCTAAATCGTTTCTTTTGTCATTTTAGGTACTTTTGGAGAGAAATCTGGAAAAAGAAGCATTTTGGACGTTTTTGGAGCATAATAGTGAAGAAAACGGCAAAGTCTCAATTTTCCTTGCTAGAACAGTAGCTGACGGCGTCAAGACTCTCCACATGATGGCTTCAAGAGTTACAAAAGAGGTGGAAGTGGAAAATACACGTGACGATCCAGAGAGTTTTTAAGCATAGGAACTGACGGCGTCACCCAAGGCCGTCAGGGTCCAAACATTAGTGACGGCCCAGAGCACAACTACACATGACGGCGTCACAAATAGATCTAGGCAATACGATTTTATTATGGCGGCGAGTTGACGGCGTCACAGGCTAACACATGACGCCGTCACAATGTAAAATCTACATATAGTTTTCCAAATTTCATTCATTAGTGTGCAACTTTGAGGGAATAAACCCTATTCCGAATTTTATCAGCTTTTCAAGGGTTTCAACCCCTTGAATCTTTCATGTTTAATTAAAGATAAGTATTCTTTCAAATCATTTTACCTATGTCTATGTGTTGTTTGATTATATCTTACGCTTGTCTTCAATTTAACATGCTAGGCTAGATTTCTTTTGTGGTTGCTTAGATGTAGTGAAACCTAGATGTTGATTATGGGTTGATTGTTTGTTTATAATTGTTACGGATGATTGTATTCGATGTTAGGCTTAAGAAAACTGACAGACTTCCATTGGTAACTTGCTTGAACGTCTTAAGAAACATGATCGGAGGTGTACTATGATTTTTGGTTGTATTTAATGCGTAAGAGAATTCTAATGATCCCATGTTAGGAGCTTCTAACGGCTCGACATAGGAGTGAAGTAGGATCCTATAGAGTTAGGGAATATTGTACACGGCCCTACGACTAGTATTAAGGAATATGACATGTCATCCATGCAATTGTAACAAGCTAATCAATTTGTAAAAGATATCTAGTGAGTAATGAAATCTAAGTAAACACAACTTTCCTCATTATTGTTTTCACCACATTAGTATAATAGTTTTGTTTTCATTTCTTTTATTTTATTTTGATTGCATTTGTAGTTAATTTGGTTAGTTGGCTAACAACTAATTCCGCCCACTCCTTCAAAACTCGAGATTTTACTTGCTTTCATAAAAATATAAAAATACAAAAGAATCATCCCTCACCTCTAGACCTAGTTTATTAGGCTTTCTAATCCTAGAGACACTATTCCTGAGTTGAACGATCAATCCCCCGGTACTTGTCACTATACTATACTACAACGATCAGGTATACTGCATGGTAGGGGTTGTAAGCTTCTCAAGATCCCTTGAGAGGTAAAACCTGTTGCATGGGTGCGATCCCCACGTATCAGTATGGAAGCAAAAGATTTCAATTTGGAATTTTGTAGATCCGTATTTGTACATTGTGCTTTAAATTTTGTATTAATTGGTGATGGGGTGTATTAATTGTATGTATGTAAAAAATAGTATTTGCTTAAAATCAATTATGCTTTACATAGTTGTAGTCATTATAGTTATTAAAAACATTGACCACTTTAATAGCATTAAGTCGTAAGTCTGAAAATTATACTATGCTTATTTTGTTATATACTATGCTTATTTTGTTGTAAGTCTGAAAATTGTGTGCATTAAAGTGTTGTAAACCATGCTTAATTTCTTGTAAGTCTGAAAATTTTGGAGAGAATGTCATCCCTCTATTATATGTAGTATAGATGATATAATTGTGTATAATTTTGTAAACCTTGGTTATTTAATTTATTGCAAACATATTAGTTTAATTTTAGTTAGTACAAGAAAGGAAATAACTCAAATAAAAAGACAAATATCCGTGATAAATGCTTGAAATAAATAACTTCTTGAAAATTCTGAAATATTTCTCTAAGATAGAGGATGTTGGTACATAAAAAAAGTTGTAAAGATTTTTTTTTCTTTTTTAATTTTGATGTTCTATACATTTTTAAATACACAAAAAAACAAATTTGAATGCACAAATCCTTATTTTTAATATACAAACGGATTTTTGATGCACAAATTTTGACTTAAAATTTTTTAATGCGCAAATGTTTTCTTCACAATTTTTTTCATAAAAAGGTACATTTTTAGAAAAACTTACTTCACAATTTTTTTTAATCCACTAACATCCACTATCTTGTGGTATTTTTTTGAATTTTGTAAAAAACTTGTTAACTTTTTAAATCATTTTTACACTGATTACGAATATTTGTCTTTCTGTTTTGACTCAACCAGTATAAGAACATAACAGTTTTAGAAGGATAAGAATTAAAAGTTGAAACGTGAATGTATTATTTAATTTTTTTGTTGGTGAGATGTAGGTAGGTATTTTAGTAAACTCACATTACTTATTTTGTATGTTTTCAAAAAATTTCCCTTTTATAAGAAGAGATCGATCAAGTGAAAGTATTGTGCAAAATTTTATATGCACATTTGCTTTTACTCTATAAGTCCTCAAATAATAATCACACAGTTTAAAAATATCACTACACTTTGCTAGACTGCTACCAATAAAATGGATAAGAACAAAAAAAATTGTATCTAACATGTCCATTTCTATTATTCCATATAGTCATCTTTCTTTTTTACTATTAAAACGCAAATAATTCAAATTTGTGTCTTTCGATGTATATGTTTACCTAATGAACTTGCTAGTCCTAATTGGAGCAAGTCAACTACCGTGTCATTCAAAAAAGACGTTTTCTTGTTGTTGATTCCGTTGTACTAGACGACAATCTCAACTATCAACCTCCATTACTATCTCAACTAAAACCGACCACCTATTTGACTAACACCACATCACTAAAACCAATCACCTTTATTGTTCCCTTTTAGTTGGTTACAAAAGATTAACTAAATTAAACTAATCAACTTCTATGTCTTAATAATTTAAGTTTAAAACTTCAACAAAACAAATAAACTTAAAGTAAACACAAAGATATTTTCAACGTTTAAATTTTTATTAGAAGTTAATCAAAGAATTTATTTAAGATTCTTTGCAGAATAACAATCAAAATTGAATGCCAATATTTGGTGATCTCCTTACTAAACTTAAACACAAACCTAAGTTAATGTTTAAGAACTATGATATTAACCAACTGAATACTCGGGCACTGTAGTTATATTTGGAGGAGTAAATGCACTCTTAAAATTGTATCACTTTAATTGCAAGAGATAAAACATATACTCCTTTACTACATTCCTTTATAGGCAAGGATCGAGGTTAATACCCGTAGGTAATAGCGACATGTCGAGCATTCAACTGTATAGTACACTTACATTAAATGCTTTCATTCTTGGCACGTGTCCAACCATGCTTTAAGGATCGGTGTTGATAATTGTTTGTCATTTTTTACCAACACTAGTACCATCTTGACTTTTTGATAAATGCTTTGCACTTATCTTTCTAAGAAAGTTCGTGCCTTTATGTTTCAATGACTTGGATATTCTTCTAAATATTTAAGCTCAAAATGTCTTGTATTATTGAGAAAATCTTCAAAGAGTTGGTAAGTTATTGTCATCACTCACTAACTCTATCATCTTCTTCTTGGCTCATGTACTTCACTCACTGAGTTCCGTCTTAGGAAGTGTCAAGTCTTCTTTTAGAATCTGAAGATGAATCTCTGAATGTTTCTTTTCATTCAGGGACTTTGTTTACACGCAGGGTATTTTCTATTCAAATCCTAGGCAAGATCATTGGGCACTGAATTACCCAACAATCTCACCTATTTAGATATTAATATAACCTAACCGTTTTTTAGTGTAAGTGAAGAAAACAACTTCTTCTTACAATATAAATAAAATAACATACAATATAAACTGATAAATGATGCAAGAGACTTCATTTATTACTCACCTATTATAAGATATACAACAAAATTAAAATCACATAAGCCCCTAACTAGTCTTCTTCTTCAGAAAGTCCTACCGTTTCTGACTTTACTTTCTTTGATAGAAGGATATGCATGTCCTCCCATTTTTTAATTTCCTGATCCAACATCTGAACCATTGTTTTAGCTTCAGGGGACTTCTCTGATAGTGCAACTATCTTGTAAAGGAAAAGGGTTGAGGTGTCCACTATCCGAACTCAGAGAATCTCTAAAATGCATGATCACCAAATACATTTGTAAAAAGATATACAATTTTTAGGAGATTCAATTACTTGGTTTTCCCTGAATGGAACTCCTTCAGGAAGTATTCTGTTGTAGTGGAAGCCAACAATGTATTGTTCATGTTCAGTTTCCATGGTTCTTTTCCTTTCCTTCTAAAGAGAAGGGGTTTTGCTAGGATCTTGAAGACTCGGAGGCTTTTTCGTATCAATTCTTAGTACCCTTTCTTGTTCTCTGACTTCATCAAATCTTTTGCCATGTGACTTGAGTAATTCAACAACATTTTCCTTTTTTTTTTCATCTTCAGTATGGCAAGCATCATTTCCCATCCTTAACACCAAACAATCTCAATATAAATTAAGTAAGAAGTTCAAAGTTAGATTCATCATTGTTCCTTATGATGCTTACACTTATTGGTTTAATATTAGGAATGATTTTTTATATCAGTGATTGGTTCAGGCTTCCTGAGATACTGCATTGTTGTTTTGTAATCTTCCCAAAGCTTTAACCTTTTCTCAGCCTTGGCCTTTTGTTTTTACTTGGCAGCATTCTATTCCTGAAGCTGAAGCTGTTTGAATTTATTGGTTGTTCTGATCCTCATCATCAAAAATCTAAGTTAATGTTTAAGTAAAAACTATGCTATTAACCAACTGAATATTCAGGGACTATAGTTTTATTTGGAGTAAATGCTCTCTTGAAAGTGTATCACTTTACTTGCAATAGATAAAACATTAACTCCTTTACAACATTCCTTTATAGAAAAGGATCGAGGTGGATACCCGTGGGGTAATAGCGACGTGTCGAGCATTCAACTGTGTTGTACACTTACATTAAATGCTTCAATTCTTGGAACATGTTCACCCGGCTAATGGTTTTAATAGCAAAAAAACTTTGAATTGTCTGTGTTTTAATAGAAAAAAAAATTGACTATTTGAAATAACAAAAATTGACAAGTTAAATACTTATTATTATTATTATTATTATTATTATTATTATTATTATTATTATTATTATTATTATTATTATTATTATCTATAATAAAAAATCAATCTTCATCTTTGCAAATCTTTTTTATCTTTAAAAAACCGAAGTGACCAATAATTTTCGGATATCTGAAATTAGAAACTAGTTTAGTAAGCAATAAATATGTTACCCACGGAGTTACTTACCTTAATCAACAATTATTTTTAGAAGACAAATATTTTGGGTCTATAAATGGATTCAAAAGAGTGACTCTCACTCTAATCCAATCAAATAAAAGAACCAGATGATCACGTAACTTTACATACAACAATAAAAGAACCAGATGATCACGTAACCTTACTATGTATGCGCTATTCGCTTAGAGTAGATATGTATATTTAAAAAAATGATTTAGAGAATGTACATAAAATGATATTGATTAGAGTAGAACAAATAAAATCTAAGAAACACAATACTTGCCTACCATATCCTTGAAAATAGATATCACCATCATCAGTACCATCCGCACCAAGCCACCTCCCCTTCTATCAAGTACCAACCACTTTATTTTAAAAAATCATTGTGATATTGCGTAGTGTAAGTCTTCGTCCTTATGTGGACAAGTAATTGTGTTGTGTGAGAAATGGAAGCTAGGTTGTGTCAGTAGGGTGCCTAGTGTGGAACTACTCTTGTAAGTTGTTTTTACTAGTGACTCAAAAAACTTTTATGTTGGTATCATTCCTGTTGAGGAACCAGTCAGCTAAATAATTTTGAATGGAATTAGTTTGTGTACGTTTCACCATAAGGAGTTGTGTTTCTAACTAATAGTAGTTTGGTCGCGAATTTGGAGAGTGGATACATGGATGACCTAAACCCCATCTAAGGATTGCCATATTTCATTGTGTTTTTCTTCTCCTTTCTTTTTACACATTGAAGTTACTTTATTTATATATCTTGGTTATATGGTTTAGTATAATCGTTCGTAACATTTTTGTCAAGTAATTGTTCAACATTTAAAAAAAAAAATGTATATTTAACCTCCAATATAGCTCTAAGGGGATGTCTGGTAGGAAGGAATAGAAAGTGAAGTAACAGAATGAAAGGTCTTTCTCTTGTTTGTTGACTCATAAGAATGTAAAGCGAAGTATTAAAAGATTATTCTCTTTCCGCCATATCTAATCTTTTAAAACGTGAAAAAAGGAAGAGAATGTGCAAATTAGACGAGAGGTGATTTTGGATGGATATTTAACCTCCAATATAGCTCTAAGGGGATGTTTTACACATATTCTAAAATTGTGAAGAAAAAAGTGCGTAGATTAATTTTTGTAAGTGACTCTGCATAGGTTTTCGCAAGAGGAATATGTATGTATAAAGTTAGTTTAGGGAATCATATATGCTACTTTTAGAGTTTTTACCAACTCATTGTTTCTAAAACTTTTATTTACCATTGTATGGTTTATTTAAAAATATTGACTAGAGTATGGTATCACTTTCCAATCTTGATAGTATAACCTATTTTTAATATTTTTTTTCTTTAAAACACATACAAATCTAAAACTCTAAAAGGTAAAAGAAAAAAATGAAACAATTCCTAAATATTGGTTTAATATTGTTTTGATTTATATTAGATGATTTCGCGTATTATATGTATTGATTTATATTAAATAATTGGGGTAATACCAAATTAAAGCATCATACTTGTAAAAAAACTCTTTTGAGTAGTGATAACGCTCTTATTATATATATATTTATTCAATCAATTATATATTATATATCTATTGAATATCATATTATTTGTGTAGAATTGGCACTAATCTGGTTGCAGGATTGAACGAGAGAAGGAAGTTAGAAGTATCACTAAAAGGACGATAAAGTAACAACTACAACAAAAGGAAGGACTTGGAATGAAAATACAAATATAAAGGACCCAAGTACGCCGGTCTTAGGAATATGTGCGGCATACTTGCTTGGTGGGTAAATGAGATTGAATCTACACGAAGTACGGCGTGCTTTCTACGGAGTGCGGTGCACTTATCTTGTCAGTTACAAATACAGAGTTATGATTGCATTCATTATGAGGCCGATCATTTGTTCTCAATTACTGAACACTGGAGTTAAGCTAGGTCAAAGAAGCCTATATATTGTGACCTACGAATGAGAGCAAAAGCAGCACAAAAGGGGGTAACATCTAGTAGTAGAGGAAAGTATACAAGGTGATATTGGTGAACTCATACCAAGTTCACCATATCAAGGTTGAATTGTAATCATATTACTGTGACAGAGGGTAGGAGAACGAGTCAAGAGAGTTATCTCTGTGAAACCATTTGTTCTTTCGTTGTAATCACTTTGGTAAAATTCTCTATTTTTATGAATTATATTTATAAAATCTATTTTGAATGATATGTGTTTTGTTACCAAGATAATGGAGTAGTCGTCCTTATGTTTATTTGAGTGATGTAGTTATATGGTTGTTTTCATTGTAATGTAAGCTTGTTATTTGATATTATGCTTAAGTTTAATTGATGAGATTATGTTTGGATCATTGTTGAATGTTTGATGTATCTCTGTGGTAGAAGTAGGTCGAAAGGGTCTATCACTTTGGTATTATTTCAAGGTGTTTGTCTATTGCAACTTAGTGTTTACCTTGTAGAAATTGGTGGACAAAATGTTTATCAACCCATCTATGATCTTGTTTAATGCCTTATCTCATGTCTAACGAACTTGATGAGGAAATTGGCTTATGTATAAGTCTGTTATGAACCATCCTTAATGCATTTGATATATTGAGAATTATAGGTCGAAAGGGATTTTTAATATGTTGGATAGTTATTTGTAGGAGTGATCACCAGTCATCTCTTGCTTATATATCTTGTTCATGTTTGCTTGCTCATCATTTACATGTTTACTTCCATGTTTCTCAGCCTAAATAAACATTACTTTAATCATTTAAACAAATAATCTAAATTACTAGTCTTTGGATAAGTGACAATCAAGGGACTTTACTTTGAAACAGTTGCTAGCCTGGCTTTTCTACAATGGGACGACCTGGTCTTACTTAAACCTTTACTATAAACGGGGGTTATACTTTACCCATGTATTTTATATATTAAGGAAATTGGTGAAATTAGTATTATAAATTTAAAGTTTTTGAAATACATCAAGTATGCGTACTTTGAACGTTTTTGCCCCTCAAGTTATGAAAAAGTCAGGGGCAAAAATGTCATAAAAAGTCAAAAAATAGTACAAAGTACGTATTTTTGGCAATAAAATGCAAGTTTAGTACACCAATGATGAAAAAAAATTCGCTACTCAAAAGAGCTTTTTTTTACAAGTATGATGCTTTAATTTGGTATTAGCCATAAATAATTTTCATGTATGTGTTGATCTATATTAGATGATTTTTAGTTAGAGGATTGCTACATTCATATACATTTTACAAAAATAAATCCGCACAAGGAGTTGGCAACATGTGATTGGTGTATTATGATACACTTTCTCCCTCTTCTCTTTCATCACACTTATCACATGTTGCCACTGGATTTATTTTTGTTAAATATATGTGGATATAGCATTCCTATTAGCTAATCTTATAAAAAGTTATATTAGATGATTATCAGTTAATCCAAAACATGTATGCTTCTAACAACATTTTGTACTTGTGAAATTCCATGATGCTCTTGACCATATCTAGTTGTACGTAAAATGCTCTTGACCTATATATAATTGAGTTGTATGATTAATTACTTTTTGGTTTCAGTTCTTTTTCTCTTCTTTCGTTTAGATTAAGATGAAGAAACTCACTATTTAAACTAGCCTTGCATGTTATTGAGGTATTTATATCTTTATGCTTATTCAGTTGATTAGTGACATTCATGCTTATTAAGTTTATATGTTATTGATGTTTTTATTATAATTTATGACTTTATGAGATAATTAGTTGTTCATTTGTTGTTATTTTAATAGGTTCGCTAGAAGAATAACAAATGATAGAGCTTTGTGAATGCCCTTTTGGATATGATTCGTAATGTCAACTTCGACATGTGTTTGCGAGTTAGCGTTGTGAATAGTTAATGAATAACGGATTTGCTAACAATGCTGAAGTGTTAAAGAGACGTATTTTTCGGATATGAAAATGAAACACCAGCGGTGGACAAAGATGATATTAGGTGTGTCAATGACGAACTAATACTACAAACAATTTTGAATATCGGGGCATTTGCATATATTTCCCTCCAAAGATGCAAAATTGCATACATATCCTTTGCATGTATATATCCTATGCAATTATTCACCTTTAGAGAGATATATATGCAATTTCCCCTTTATCATTTGGTATGAATTGTATTTTGAATTTAGTTAGTTTTTACATTATGGATGAATTTGCTATTTGTTTGTTGCTTTTTAGCATATATGTTTTGCCCAGTTCTATAATAGTCTTTAAGTTATTATATATTTTTTCAATCGCGTTTGACATACTCTAAAGTAAACATTATCACTAGTTATAGTGAAAATATTAGCCAATTAAATTAGACAATTTTTTAATAATGTATGAGTGTAAAATGAGTTAATTAAACTGTCTCCCCTTGGTTTAGGCCTTGATTCGATTTCTTGAATGGTTTGTAATGGACCAGTTGAGTCGAATGCACACACTTTTTTCACTTGTGACACGGTTGTTGCTGTTTGGCGTCTTATTCATTCATGGATTGGTTTCTCTTTCCTAAACTTTCTCTCATGTGAAGACTGGGTCATCAGGTTTGATTCATGGCACGCTCCTAAGGACAAAAAGTCTCGTGTTTATTCCATCTTCGCGGCTACTTGTTGAACTCTTTGGCGTTTTAGAAACAATATCACATTAAACTCTCATTCTATGAGGAAATGTGGTATTTTCGATTTTATTTATCTTGTTCCCTTTTCTTGGCTTAAATATAGAGGTAATCTTTGTAGCTTGAATGATTGGTTACAATCGTCTTTGTAATTTCTAGCGCCTTGATAGATTCTCTCTCTCTCTCTCTCCCTATTTTTTTTTTTTTTTTTTACAATAATCATATCCATTAAAAAAATTAATTAAAAAAAAAAAAAAAAAAAACAAAAACAAAAAAAAACAAAGGATGATATTGATAAAAATAACATATCTTCACTTTCTCCTATTGCTTCAAAATATCCATATTAATTTTGTTTAAATGGACAAAATTTAAACGTTTAAAGAGAAATTAAAAGAAACAATATATTATAGTCAATATATTTTAGAAAGCCATACAATGGTGATAAGTTTTTTAAGAACAATAATATGATGTTTGAATTTCACTTAATTGACTTAATGTGGAAAAAATTGAATTCATAAAGTTATATGAAAATTGTTTGTTAATGACTTAATAGAGAAGAATGACTAAAAATATAAAGTGATAAAATTGAAGCTGTCGATATTAAGTCATTTATTATTTAAACACGACTTAATACAAAATTTAAATAATTAAGCATTAAAAAAAAAAAAAAAAAAACTACTTATATTGGTCTGCCACATGAAAGTAAAAGGCATTGAACATGTACTAATGTTATTGCCTCTCTTTAATAAAGAGAAAGGGATGGGTTATAAGGCTGGACACAGTAAAGGGATTCAATCCCCTACTTTTCCCTGTCACGTCAGCTTTCTCTCTCCAGCGACCAGCAGGCGATTCAGTGCCCCAGTAAGGACGACCAAGTTCATTTTTTTTTAACCAAACATGAATACAACGGTAAGATTGAATTAAAAAGCAAAGAAAATGGGAAATCCCATTCGATCGACCACACGACCCAAATGGGGTATTTTCGTCCCACGATCGAATACACACAGCAAGGACGATCGAATGATATCGATCACATAACTCGATCATGGTCTTCTTCTGTCGCTAGCCTAAAGAGTAAGACCCCCTCATTTTTACAAGTAATACTTTTCATGTTTTTTGTTTTTATTTTTTTTCTTTTTCTTTTATTTTTATAATTTTATATTAAACTGTGAAACGAAAAGTGCCGAATAAAAAAATATAAAGTTTAACAAGTCAAAAGTATTAAACTGACAAAAAATATGAAACAAAAACAGATAAAAACTGTATTGTACAATAAACAATGAGCTAAATGGTAGATGGTATGAACATTTGTACTTTTTCCGGGCCAGAGGTACCAATGTTAGTAAAAAAAACAAAAATAAAATCGTACGTGTTTTAGTTAGGGTTTGTGGGTCTGCTTACCTAGCTTCTACGGTGCTCTAGTGCTATGTACAACTGCTTTTAATCTGCAAATGTGTTTTTCTGTAAGTGGTTGATGTTCCTTCGCATGAATGACAGTCAAACTCAGGTAAATATCTCTAGTCATCTATGTTTGAATCTAGGGCACAAGACCGCTACAGTAATGAACCCTTATAAAACTAGGTAGGGAGTAGGGACCAATGTGTGTATTCTTTCGTTTTACATCATTCCAGTTGGTTGTGTCCATGGCTATGTATATATTCATGGGATAGGTTATAAAGAACGTACTCGAAAACTAAAAGTGATAATTTTTTGTTTATTTTTATTTTTTTAGAATTTTGTTTATATGCGGAACAAAAATTATAAAGTTTAACAAGTTAAAAGTATTAAACTGACAAAACATATGGAACAAAAATTGATAAAAAGTTGTGTTCTACGGTAAACAGATGGTCAAATGGGGTGAAGGTTGTACTTTTTATACTTATATATGCCCTTGTTCCAAAGATAATGTAATTTCATATTTTAAAAGGAGAAGATTTTGAATTTTGTGTCTATGAAATGCATATGAATCAAAGACTCGTGTTTCTGTGATAACCCGAAGATTTTTCTTATTCATTTACCCATTTACGTTTTTGGTGACAGTTTCTGTATATTTCTTCCACTAACCATATCAACTTTGGCCATTTTCATGCCACAATGATATTCATAAATTCTTATTTTTCTAGATGGTAACATTTCACATAAATGTTTGTATTGCGATTTTGATGGTATGTATTCACTCAATTCCACATTGTCCCTATGGTTAATTAGTTGCATCTTGAAGACTATAATATTGCGTCAATTAAGTTCTTTTGGGGATAGTATCACTGAATACAAGCAAACTACTGTACATGCATGATTAATGTATATCACTCTTGATTGGTTGGCTTTGGTTTGGTTATTGTTTTGGGAACTTATTGGAAGTTAATTATTAACCTGAGTCTAATACCTATGTGTACTACTATATATATGGGGAGGTGGGGGCTTAAAAGTTTGATTATAGTGACTTGCTCACCAATCATGCCCTTTCGCTTTAGAGAATGACAGTATACAGTAATTTTATCAGCTGATATGTTGTGGAAACATGCATAATCAGGTATCAAAAATTGTAATTAACTAAATATATGTAGATCCAGGTTTATATATATATAGTTGTTCAAGAAATATATGTTTCAATATCTATGAGGGTTCCTAACTATGATTTTCATTGCCACAAGCCTTAATTGTCATCATGAAATTTTCTTATATATGTGTTAATTATATTCACAGTAGATAACAGAAAATGGCTTCACAGTATGATTAATGTATGTTTTCTCTTGAGGCTGTAGGCCCCTTAATGGGTGGATAATATTCTAGCTAGGCGAGTTTCTTTGTAGGTGTATTGGGGTTTGTTTCTCTAGCGTCTTGTTAGTTTTATTAGTACAATGTGCCGGCTAAAAAAACAGAAAATTAGCTTCAGTTCTTATTCTGCTGGCACTTGAAGAATAAATTCAGCATGTTCTTCATGTAACTTAATTAAATTTACTACGGAGTAACTATTTTTGAAAGAACAATTGCATTACTACACCTGTCTTGGATAACTACCACTATATATAGTTTTAAAAGTATCCCAATATGCATAGCAATATTTTCTTTTCAGTGAAACTTTTCATTATTCGATTTGGATATTTTTTGGAAGGCAGAATGTAGTATTATGCATAAAAGAAAATTGAGGCTGTAACCAAGTGATTTCCTTCTATTACCTGATCAAACTGACACACACACACACACACACACACAAAAAAAAAAAAAAAAAAAAAAAAGCACTCCGTAAGACCTACTGCCACGTCTTGAAACTGTCCAACCAGTCGATTCTTGGCCCTTGCAAGATTGACTCTTAGCCCTTGCAAGCATGATACGGATCCGACCACCATAGGTGGAGAAAGACTCAATTCCTGACATCCTGACATCCTGCGAAGGTGGAGAAAGACTCAATTCCTGACATCCTGCGAAGGATCCCAACCTTATCCTAATCTATTATTTTCAACAACACCCTTTTTCGGATTTAACCCTGTAAGTCTTTCAAAACAAGATTCATGATACCCATTTCAATTATTCCTAATAAAGGAATTTAATTCACCTCAACTCCTAGCGATTTCATTAAGATCTCTTTGGAACCACACCACCTATCATTTGTAGACCAATGGTCAGAATTAGAGAACGATTCAAACATAGGGAGATATGCTCAGAGCATGAGTGATTGACTCTAGAAATGGTTGGACTAACCATTTTCCATAAATCAGATTCCTTTATAACCATAGTTACCACACGAGCTTAGAGACTACACCATTTGAAGCACTCTATGGTCGAAGTGCCAACATCCATTGACGGATCAAAATTTGGAAAAAGCCTAACTCACTAGTCCAGTAAGCATTCATGAAATAACCAGAAATTTCCTACAAGTCAAGAATCAATTACAAATTCTATAAGTTGTAAACCATTAAAACTTCAAATTGGTAGCCAGATCATGTTGAAAGTTCTGCCTAGGAAAGGCATGATATTATTCGGAAAAAATTTGGAAAGTTAAACCTGATATACACTGGACCACGTAATATTTCAGACAGAGTAGGCCTAGTGGCCATCAGACTTGAGCCTTGTTAGAGAACAGCCGGATTACACAACTATGTTTCACCTATTCAAACCCCAGGAAATGACTTTCAGATTAGTCACTTATGATTCCATTGGAAGGAATCCAACTCAATGACAAACCTAAACCTTGTAAGAGAACCACTAGAAATCATGGACTGTTAGGACGAACGGTTGAAGCAGAGTCGAATTCCTATCGTGGAAGTTCGCTGAAATTCTCAATTATCACCATCTTTTCACCAATACCATTCTAGAGACTTACACAAACTGAACTTCGGGACGAAGTTCCTGTTAGAAGGGAAGACTGTCACAACTCGTAATTTCCGGTCATTTTCCGACCTTCGACAATTTACTATTCACAAGTTACTATTCACCATTTACTATTCATCGATCACTATTCATCATTTTTTAGGTCAATTTGACATTCCGAGAAACATTCAAAAATTTTACTATTCACTTGACACTATTCATTTCCGGAAGAAAACCACTATTCACGTGCATTACTCATGTCATCGTAAATTTAGTTTACGGATATTCAAATTCGCGTAACCGTATTGGTTCAGGAGCGAATTCATGCATTATCATTGGGACATTTCATACGGACTAGAAATAGTCTTCATATCATCGTTGTGGCACTTGCATACTATTCCACTCGTAGGGTATTCAAATTATATTTTTTTAATATAATTAACGAATTACGTATGTTTATTTTAAATAAACACTAATACGCGAACTATAAATGTGACTAACATGTCCGACACTCCCGACTATGATCCCAATATATTTTTATATTCATTTTTATAATATAAAAATTATAATATTAATTTACCCGGTATTTTGAAAATTTATTTATTTTGTATCGTACGTCTAATTTAATTTCGACGGTTTTCATAAAAGATAAACAATAATTATCTAAACACCCAATAATTATACCCAACCTATTTTTATAATTTTTACAACTTTATTTTATCCCGGTTAACTCCGTTAAAATTTATTTTTAGTTAACCCGGTACCCGGTACACCTTAAAAACTACAAACTAACACATAATACCAACTAATACCCAACATTTACTTACACAATCCCTACTTTTCTTCCACCCTCCATATCAATCACTTACAAAGTTTACTTACTTACTCTTTTCTCATTAATGCCTTATACTAACTTCATTTTATAATAATACCAATAATTCATATACTACCAACTAGATCTTTTAGCTCATTCACAACTAGAAAAATTTCACTTCTTTCTCTCTTTTTCTCTCTTGAACTCACGGCCACAACAAGAAGAGGAGCAAGATCAAAAAGTTTTCCAAGTTCAAGTCTTAATCTAGTCTCATTTGTACTCCTAGTTAGGGTTTTGAAATAAAAACCCCAAGGATACTTAATTATTTTTCTCCAAAACTCATCAAATCTTTCAAGTAAGTATGTCAAACTAATTTTCCTAATTTTATCAAGTTCTTATTATGTTCATATGGTTTTTATACAAGATCTTATGCATTTGATAGCTTATACCACTTTATTTTACAAACTTATAACTTTTGAACCCTAGAAAGTGTTTATGGTTAGATCCTTGTTAGATCTACTTGGTTATGATGTTTAGGAACCCATGACACCCTAAGAAGGTGTATGGTAGGATTAGACTAGTTTTGTGGTGATTGAAAGTGGTTTGGTTGAAGTAGAAACTAGATTGAAACCTTGAAAATGGTTTTTGAACAACTAAAAATACATGCTGTCCTATTTTGGTTCACCCAGAAAACTCCGAATTTACACAGTAACTTTTGATAATATTTTTAGAAAATACTTTCAAAAACGAAGCCGTGGGCGAAAGAACGGATTAAAACGAGTTAATAACGAAGGAGATATGATTTTCCGAATTTAACGACGAAAACTATTTTCTGAAAAACTGCATGCTGTTTGACAGTTTTCGACGAGCAAATAGAGGCGTTAAATGTAACTTAGAGGAGCCGAGCTATTGAAAATATATTAGTACTTACTAAAACGAATCCGTGGATATAAAGAACGAAGAAAATGAGCTTAAAACGACCAAGTTATACCCGTTTTAACATCGTCAAAACTATATATATATATATATATATATATATATATATATATATATATATATATATATATATATATATATATATATATATATATATTTGGTCACTACTAGAAATAATAACTTACGTACTAAATGGTATACTTTCTAGAAATATTACTAAGGACTATATTCTTAACAAATGAAATACGTATGACCCAAAGGAATATTTATACGACTTAACGACGTTATTCTAAGGTTTTCGATACGAGGAATAGAACGCTAACATTGTTATACGATATATTACGACAAGTTTTTATAACTCCAATTGGACTTATTTTTCCTAAGTATGGGAACTATTTTACTTTGACAATAACTAGTATTTCCAAGTTACGAGTGGTATAGGCATCATGTGCACGTGCATTCATTTCATTATGTCATGATCTAAGGTAGATCGTTATTACTCATATTAGGTTGCGGTTAGAGATCGAACCTCAGTTCAGTGTATCCATTCTTGTCATCGTAGCTATCGCTCCAGGTGAGTCATAGCCCCTACTTTTTCAATTGTTTTGGTAAACTCTTTGGGGGAGAATACATGCTCGTTTTACTTAAAACGCATTACTTGTTTTACCTGGTTGATTTCTCAAATATTCCCAGCTTTGTCTAAATATATATTTGATCATCTGCACTTCATTAGTATGCTTGACTACCGGTATTTTCTTTGGTATATTTAACCACCTGCATTCATTGGTATGTTTGATTTTCTTGTATTTCATGGGATTGATTAAACTTATGTACATGACCACATTGTCATAATTGTTTATCTGGCGACATTGTCAGTATTGTTTATCTGGCGACATTGTCAGTATTATTTTTCTGACGACATTGTCAGTATTGTTTATCTGGCGACATTGTCAGTATTGTTTTTCTGACGACATTGTCAGTATTGTTTTCTGACGACATTGTCAGCACTATTTATCTGGCGACATTGTCAGCATTGTTTTTCTAACCTCATTGATTGAATTATTTTTTATATATAGCCGTTTTGCTATGTTTATCTGGGAATTTGGATACCATTATTACTTTTGTTCACGTAGACTTTAACACTTTTGGCAGTGGGTTGTAAACACACAGGTTACAAGTCTCTTATGGCGGGACTTGCAACTGAGTGGATTTACGATGCCTTTGCTGGGCGATCTTTTCTCTATAGGCATTATTTGTTAAACAAACTCTATGAACTCACCAACCTCGTGTTGACACTTTAGCATGTATTTTCAGGTTTTAAGCAATGGCACGCTACAGGAGGTTTTGGCAGGGCAGGGCATGGTCATAGAAGACTCTGATTATTTATATGGGGACCGTTTTAAACTATTTTAAGGGCCTACTTCCGCACTAATTTTAAACAATGTAAATTCAATACTTTTAGTTAAATGATTTTATTCTAAATGATTGAAATGAAAACCAATTTTGTACTTGTGCTATAATACCAATTAAGTTACACCCCAGCTACACGTATGCTTCCGCTGGACCCGATTTTGGGGGTGTGACAATTGTACTTTTATTTTCTTGTGATTAATATATTTTACCAGGGTAACCCCATTTACCCAAAATTAACATATAAACTACCAAAATACCGTCATAGGAAAGACCGACTAAAACCAGGCCAGTACAAGTCTATCTCATTATTCAAAGTTCAAACATATTCCTTTGTTTTCTTGGTAGGTCACAAAGACTGGGATTCCAAAATAGAAGAAAAGGATCACTAAAATATCATTGGCAAAATATTTAAAAGGACTAATATATGAATCCTAATGCATCTAAGACATACATATATTATACACATATATTGAGTTTACATTTAGAAATCCTGGTGAAAATTGCACATGATCTAAGCTTATGATGCTCTTGGAACTGATGTGAGCAAAGTAATACTGATATAATCAAGGAGATCGATCATTTACTGACCTAATTGAAGCCTTCCCATAAATTACCAAGTATGTGAAAGTCATTCAGCTGATGATGCTGCAAAACAAAATACAGAAATCTGCTTACATAATTTACAAGGGATACAGAACAATGATAACATGTGTGTTGAAGATACAAATATTAGTTACCTCATGAGGAAGTACTCCATCCTGGGAATGATTAAACAACCAATACGGGCTACTGTTGCCCGTAAATTGGCAGTGAGACCTTGGCTGTTCAGGTTGGTCGGTGGTCCAAGAACCTAAAGAATTTAGGCCTCGGTTCATGAATTGGCAGTGAGACCTTGGCTGTTCAGGTTGGTCGGTGGTCCAAGAACCTAAACAGTTTAGGCCTCGGTTCATAAATTGGCAGTGAGACCTTGGCTGTTCAGGTTGATCGGTGGTCCAAGAACTTAAACAGTTTAGGCCTTGGTTCGTTGACTGATCGAAACATGGTGCAAGTTCTAAAAATTGATCATCACCTCCACCAACACAGCCAGATTTACTACTCCTTTCCACTGTCCTCTCCCTTGCCCTTTTTCTTGCCATTTCTCTTGTTTCTTTAGCAAGAGGGCGGAGAAGATATGAACTTTTTCTAACTCGTTTAATAGCCTTTTTCTTCTCTTTGTGGCTGTTTTTAGAAGAAGAATTCTCCATAGATTGATCGTTGAAGTTTTCAGATGCACTGTTGGAAAAATCCATAAAGCTGGAAAGCTCTTGAATATTTGATTTTGATTTCATTAGCAACCACTCGACGGTTTTGCTGGCTTTATCAAACCCAAGCAGGTCTTGCAACTTAAAGAACTTCTTAGCAACATTAATGGACAATGTCATCCGTCGATCCCTAGGTCCTTGAGCCGTGTTAATCTTGCTGTGACGATCCTTCTTCGTAGCTCTCCTACTTTCACTCTTTGGCTTATTTAAGCCATCATCATCACCATTTTTGTTGCTACATTTTTTCATATCAGACTGCAGACTAGAGAACTCTTGATGAACTACATTATTGTTGGTATTGTGATTGGTATAATCAGCGACGCCATCATCTTCACATAAGAGATTTTGTTGTTGCAGAAGCTCACTCAAGACCATTCCATCTTCTAAAGTAAAGTAAGGAGGTGAAGAAAGCTGGAACGAGGACGAAGATGTAGGGCAGAAATCTTCTCGAGTGGATTTCAAAAGATCCGTATTAATATTATAACTATTCAAAGTGACAAAGGGATTGCCATTGTTGTTGCAGCTAGGGGAATACATGTATTAAATTTAGCTTTTTTCTGGAGATACTAAGTTGACAGAATATCAATCTAGCTAGAAAAGCACCATAACTTGAACTAGAAACTTATTGCAAGAAAGAATAGTGTGATTTCTTGTGACATAATTAAAGGAACCAATGAAGATCTTTTTTCCCTCAATGAGCAGCATACATATAGTTATGCATTTATAAGCAATTCTATGTTATGCTGGAAATGAGAATGAAGAAGAAGGTGACTCTATGGTGAGTGGATTGGATGAAGGCACGTAGTGTTGTGCTAGTTCATGTGATTGTTAGCAGCAGCAGCTGTCTGTGTTTATATTTGTTGGGATGGGGTTAGGGTTGCTTTATGGTAATGTCACCTTTTGGTTCCTTTCTCTTATAATATATATCATCAAACAACAACTCCATATTTAATTGCGTAAAAAACAATATTAGTCAATACCCACTAGTGGACATATTTTAGGCCAAGGGTTGTCATCACCAGGTAAAAACGAAATTTTTCTTTGCATGCATATTTTAGAATTTAACACTATGTGCATTCAATTTTCAAACTTATGTGACAAATTTCTGCGTCTGCTACTTGCCAGTAGCGATCATATGGACTTGCTTTAAATCATACGTTAACCATTTTACTACGTATTATTATATCCACTAGTTATAATGCCCGTACACGTACGGTTTTTTTTTTTTTAATTTTTTTGAATCATATATTTTTATTTATTAAAAAACAAATAATTTAATATTTGTTTTGTTTAATTTATGATGTTTAATTATAGTTTTTTATTATTAAAGATAATTATTTAAAAATTTAATCCTATTATTTAATTGCATTTTATCTATATTTTTTGTATTTATCTTCTACTTGGATAAATATAAAAAGTTACCTAATAAGAAAATAATCTTTTTTTTAAATAAAATTATTACTAAATAAGGTATGATTTGATTTTTTTGAAATGGAAAAGTCCTCACTTGTGGTTTTGTTTTATTATATAAAAGATGTATGTTTATTTCTTTTTTCCCAAAAAGAATTATATTGAAATAATATGAAATAAAAATCCATGAGGCACAATTGAAGTATTGCAAGATAATAACACAAATAAGATTAAAATCATCTCATATTTATTTTAACATTATAGATCAGGTTGACCAATCAAGCTGAGAAAATCTATACTGTATTACAAAGTATTTAAGCCTTTTCAAAAATAAAAGTCATAAAATATTAAGCCAATACACTTACTTATTACGGCAAATTTTAAAAATTGACCGGTCAACATCCAATTAATTACTTTATTAAAAACACCCCCTAAATGAAAAATACAAGTTATTAAGCTTATTACACAAATTGATATAACACAAATGTACTCTCATTTTCAATGTAAGATGTAGTATTAAATCAATAGAGTTTCAAAATGCATATTAAATTACAATGTTCGAAGAATATTTTCAAATCGTAAGAATGCCTCGAAAACTAACATATACACCCTTTTGAATTTTTTGATAAAACTTACCGTAAAACTAAAAACTGTGCTTTATAAAAATTGGACAATTTTTTCAATGCAAATGTGCAAAGTGCTTAGTCTTAGTTGATATGATTCCTCACATTTTACACATATCCATACTACATTATAAAGCATTTGGGATCTTCATAAAATGAAAGTCTTAAAATATTAAGCCAACACACTTACTTATTATGACAAATTTTAAAAATTGATTGGTCAACGTCTAATTAATTACATTATTAAAACAACATTCTAAATGAAAATACAAGTTGTTAAGCTTATTATACAAACTGATATAACACAAAATGTATTTTTATTTTTAATGTAAAAATATTATTAAATCAAAAGAGTTTCAAAATACAACTAAATTACAATGTTCGAAAAATATTATTAAATCGTAAGAATGCCTTGAGAACCAACATATACACCTTAAAGAATTTTTTGATAAAACTTCCCGAAAAAACTAAAAACCGTGTTTTATAAAAATTGGACGATGTTTTCAAAACAAATGATGCAAAGTGATAAGTGCTAATTATATATATATTTTTTATATTTATATAATGATAACTCTATTTTTTATTTTTTATTTTGAACGGAAATTAAATTAGAAGACTAGCAAGGAGCTAGACATTTACAACAAAGTTACCCCCACATGATTTCTTGAGCATTTAGATTTTCTTTATCTTTATGTGTACTCTTTAACTTATATTTTCTACCTATGTGTGATAAATTTAATAAAAATTGTTAATAATTCAATAAGTGCAAAAAAATCTTATAAGGTGTATTTTTAGAGAATTTGTAACTTTTCGTAACATGATATAAGTGATTTTTAATTCACTGTGGCGTCTTTTTAAATAACTTTTGACTACGCGCCATCGTCATCTACTTTAATCGCATACTTTCATAATATATTAGCTAACGCCTCTATATTGCCACAACGTCACGTGTATAATCTACAGTTTTTATATGAGTGAACTTGTCATGTTTAAAATTATTCAAAACTAAAATTGTCATCATCTGTAAAGCTATTGTATCGTAAAATATAGAACTAAAAACATTTTACGTTGAAAATTTTAATTGCATGGTACCCGCCGCAACATGCAATATGCTGCTAATTAGATAAAAATCTGGGTACACGTTTGAGTAAAGTTAAGGCCATCTTTTTCTTCTCTCTCACAAAAATCCAACATGACCTATTATTAGGTAGAAACAAACAAGAGAATATCTCAATAATACAGTAACCAAAGTTCAAAATCCCCGCCTCCAGATGCCGGTAGCTCATTGGTGGACCAAGGGGTTCCATTTCGTTACTCCAACACAAGAATGTATTTGTATTTATGTATGTTCGTTTGTATGTGTGACTTTTAATCACAATCTCTGTTCACGTCTCTATATACATGACACGTATATTTGCGTATACATGAGAATATGAGATCACTAGCTTAAGTTATCAATCTCTTTTTCTAGGGTGACTTTCTGACCACTTACAAGGACCACATGGGGATAGTTTGTAGCTAGAGTTATAATTAATGAGATGAGATAATGTACGATTCATAACGGTGGATGCCAAATATGCCACACAATCCGTAATTAGTGCTTTCATTTCATGTCAGTGTAGACCATATGCACTTTTGACAAGCACTGTTGCTCCAAAGCAACTATAACTGATGCTCCTCCAACCATGAACTCCCACAAGGTTATTCAAGCTTGAATACTCAATTTACTTTCCTACTTCTCTTTTTACATATATAATAAGCTAAGTTTCAATAAGCATTATATACGCTACTAAACACACTTGCATATGTGACGTTTATGTCAAATCGTGCCAATTTCTCATATCGAAGCGAAAAGTGAGTGTTGTGCCATCACCTTATATGTCAACTTTCATCCAAAAAGTTAAAATTAGCAACAAGTATGCATTTTTATTAACAAGATCACAAGTAGAATTTGCGAGTTGTTTGTATTTACGAGGCATATCAAATAATCTTGTTCTCTATTCCCATTTGAACGCTTCGGTTTTTGTTCTAAACATCTAAGATCCATCGTAGTTTTCTTTTGGAGAATTCTTGGTTGATTTTCAATGAATTGTAATAGAATTTAAGAATGTGATGGGACACATTTTTATTACCATGAGCATTATATGGGATTGATGAAAACATGATAATTGAATGAATTGAGATTCGAGTTGCATTCACTTGCGTATTCTTTTGAAAGTGTAAAATTCATTTTCCATGTGAAGGAACTTATTATTCTTTCTGGTATTCGAAATCTTGTGATATTCCTATGCATGTTTTTGATAATTCTATATGGGTCAGTGGCATTCTTTTTGAACGCGGCATCATTGATTTCTATTGTGGCTGACACACCCAATTTTGAAATTATTATCTGCTTTAACTACATGGTACGTAGTTTTGTGAATAGAATCTTCTTGTGGTTATTATAACAGTAACTCGTGGTTCAATTTGTTGTTAACATGAGCTAATACGTACAATCAACATTTTAAATTACACGATCTTTTTGATGAAAGTGGTATGATGTTGATTACGGAGTATATTAGTAGCTTCTTCCATCTACTGATATATGCCATGTTTATCAATGCAAGTATACAACTTGTAAAAAGTTGGCTTTAATATATGCTGGATAAGTTGATTATTTGTTGATAATAACAAATGTGATTTTGACATGTTTGAATCTACATGTTGATTATACTGGAACTATGGGTTATCAAAGTAAGCCAAAACATAGTTACTCAAAATGTGTGACCCGGCTATTTTGTCTAATAGATACATTCAAAATGTGTGACCCGGCTATTTGTCTAATAGAAACATGATACTTGTATATTTAGGTGAACTTTTAGTGGTCAATGATTATATGCTGGCTACTTTAAATCGAGTACTCAAGTACTTGAAAGAAACCTTGGATTATGGTTTAGAACAATGAGGAATTTTTTATTTTATTTTTTATTTTATTATTATTATTTTTTTTTAACCATGATTTCCAACCATTTGGCTGACTAATTTACGGGATTTGAATCCACCGCCACACAAATTCAAACCAGGTAAAACTCTCCTTTTTTAGGAGGTTGGTGGAGTGACCACTTAAGATTGTTTGCACCTAACAGAAATTGAACTCGAGACCTCACATATTTTATAGTGATAATCACAGACTCGTTTGTCACTAAGCCACCCTTAAGTGGTTAACAATGAGAATTCTTTAAGTATCATAACGATAAATTGATGTGAGTTGAATGTTTTGATTAAGGAGACCATGATCAGATTTTCACACTTGGTGTAAATGTAGAATCTTGAAACAAATAAACAAAGTTGTACTATATATTCAACTATTGCATTATGGTTCACTGTATTCTTATTGTGAAGAAATATTATGGTTAAAGGACTTATTAATAAAAATTGTTTTATTTTTAAAAGTCAATGTTACCATGTGTCTATTATGCGTTGAGATAATGAACCTACACTATCAATTGCTTATCATTTGAGAAAGAGGTTTGCTAAAGACTTAGTGAACAAGTCGGTTATAAGGATGAAAAGTCAATTAAATCTTCTAATTGTGAGATACCCAATGCCCTTCTAATACAGCGTTTGAAGCTTGAATTCAATGTGAAAAGCTCACACTTAGAGATAGGAACACATGTTTTACTATCCCTAGGTATGTGTTCGGACGTGCAAGATAGGGATGTTGATGTTTATTTTCTTAATAGTTCTTTTGAAAAAGTGCAAATGCATTGCATGATTAAAAGAAACTAACTATGTGAGTATGAAGTTTTGCCACTTCAATAAGTTAAGATTTGGCTTTATATATCATCATGAATGGATAGAGACGCATGACTTGTAAAAAGTCAAGTATAAACATTGGAGAAATGTAGAAACTTTTGTGTATATTATCTTCAGGTATTCAAATGGGTTGACGGGTTCAATCATTACGACACCCCGATTCTTGAATATTGGAAATGTGTTGTATACTAAAATGAATATTCAATCGCAAGACATTTTCATTTATGCATGAGTTTGATTTGTTTTGATTAATTGGGAAATCAAGGATCACATTAAAATGGGAAAGAATTGTTGGTGATTTTAGTGTCATCAAACATTTTGTGTAATTAAGATTACCCGAGACCAAAGTGATTTCAAGTTAAGTTCTAATAAAAGTTATGAGATATGGACTACACGCTTGTATAAACTATTAAATTGATTTCAGATACAATGAATGGAAATAGTTATAGTGATATATTATTCGTCGTTAGATATTGCAATAGTTTAATAGATGAAACTATTCAAATAGTAACACATAAAAAGTGTTGCTAACCAAGGTGTCGCTGGAATTTATTTGAAATGATGTAACTTCTCACCATAAGGTTTGACTATTCATAAAGGAGTGTGACTTTTCACCAAAAGTTATTTTGTTTCTTATATATAAACATCATTTTAGTCTTTCATTTAAAAGATGAACAATCATAATAATACTTACAACGTACTCCATGTTTTTGCTATAATTCTTGTACCTTGAATTTGAATGTGTTTTTTGTCTTGTCTCATATATGAATTTCATGTAACCCGAGGCACCAAAAATAGGGTCAAAATATTGTACTCAGAAGGTGGATTATACACGACTCAGCTGTTAGTTAGTACCCCCCTTGGTTTCGGGATGGACCCTTTCACTCTATTTTATTATATACACTTAGTGAAAAGAATGTTTTTGATACACCTAGGACATAGATTCTATATGAACCAATGAATCGTGACAAGTCATTATTGTTGGAGTGTTGGGTCTGATAAATCAACCAAATTATCTCCGACAAGTATTTAAACATAAAATTGGCTGATTTACCTTCTGAAGGTCAGTGAGCATCAACTCTCTGATAACGATCATAGAATATGTCACTTCATAACTATCAAATGGTTATCATAAGTGATATACTCTCTAAGAGTTATCAGAGAACATGACTAACTGATTATTATTCAGGAGATGACTCACTGAAATCAGTGAGTGTTGTATAAAGCTCAAAAGGCCAAAGAGCCTGAATGGCTTCAGGGAAGTCGAAGACCAACTGAAGAAAACGACTTCACAAACTGATGCGGTGTCAGGGAGTGAAGTTACAAGGAGCTGAAAGACAACATCAGAGTCACTGAGAACTGACAAATGTCTCAGTGATCCTGAAGACTTAACTTTGATTACAACCTAAACCTCAAAACGAGAAGGGGGAAGCTTACACAAGAAGATAAGTTCAAGTACTTATCGATACGCGTGAAACAAACATTGGAACTCTAAGTTGTCAAATCGAAAGAGCCGAAAGTAAGATTCAGACTAGCTTACCAGGCACGTGCATACCTATAGCAAGTGGACAACTTACGATGCAACCCACATGCAAACACTGTTTCCCTTCTTATACAAATTCAAGTCGTAACTATGTTAAGTAGAGATTCCTACAAAGAAAATAACACAACGTATTATGGTTAGAATCCTCTTCTCCTAGGAACAACAAAGCAACTTGCAGTCTTTTGTTGTTTGATTGTGGAGAGTTTTATTTGTCAAAAAAACCGGGGTAGTTTTCCATAGGCTATTGATGACATCAAATAATCCTGATATTTTAGTGTCAATTTCCCCCTTATATGTTCATTATTTGTATTGTTTTATATGGATATATGCTTTGATTTCTTTATATCTCATTTACAGGTTATAAATGAGCATAGGAGCAAAAGAGACGCGGAATTGGTAAAGTACTTATGATGATACACACTTTAGTATGCTGACTTCGAAGAAGTTATGGCGTAGTTGTAACACCCCATGAACGACACGACTTAAATTACTCAAAACTCGAGACTTTTGCTTGGAAACGACATGACCCGAAACTGACCCACTGTTACTCTTTTTCAAACTGACAAAAATCTATAAACACCTAGACATTGCAACTATTTTTAGATAAAACTAGACTCAATTACCTTCGAAATGATGGGTAGCACGACCCGTGACGACTTACGGTTAATTTTATACAAAATAAACAAAATGGATAAAAACTGCAAAACCCTTCTTGGGCACTTATACCCTTCCTTGGCACTTATACCCTTCAAGGACTTTTATGGGAACTTTTACCCTTCAAGGACCTTCATTGGCACTTTTTCTCAAAATGACCCGTAACACCATAAAACGTAAAATCAACACTTTAGACTTATATTTAAATACATGTAATACAAATTTAACAAAAAATATACCATATACATTGTTTCCCAAGGTTCTTGACCCATTTGACCCAAAATGGGTTAAAAAGGACCTTGTCTCAAACACCCTTTTTTTCTGCATACTCCTTATATGCATTTTTGACCCATTTTCCGGAAAATGACTTCTATTATTCGGAATGACACCAAAACTTCAGGAACTTAATAACATAATTTATGACACATAAAAATATATAAACTTGGTCTAGACGACCCACAGAAACATACTTTACAAAGTAACGGGTATTATGCCAAAATACTCGTTTTGACCCTTTTACATTACATTCAATGTATACCACTTCCGTATTACTTCTAACACTCTAGAAATCATTAACTTAACATAATAATCATGTTCATAAGTAATTAAACCATTCACAACACAAAATGGGCATAAATACACATTCTTCCAAACACCCCCTTAAACTTGACCGTAGACACTTAAACCATGTTATAACATACCATTTGACGACTCAATTACTTCAACGACCATGAAATGTACCTTGACACTTGACGATACGTTCACAAACCATTTAAGACCAATGGGGGGGTACAACATTAACTTGAGCCCGGTATCTACCTAAGCTACTAAACACATTACCAAACCTTCTATCTTTCGCACTAGCAATCCTTAAGCCTTAGTCCAAGCTTACCGTCTTAGCATGAGCACCTACAAACATGGTAAACATCTAAACCGTAAGCGCGAGGCTTAGTAAGTAAATCGGATATAACATAATATCATAATCATTCATACATTACGCATCATGACCGGTTAATCTATTATAATCTTTAAACATTAACACATACATTTAGTTACTTAAGCCATTACTATTCTATCTCAACCACGTCTAAGCACACTTTAACTAACACATCCTTGGCGAGCTACATCGCACTAACCTTTATTTCACTTTCACATAAGCTTAAGCATTCATAACTTTAACACATAGCACATAACACATAATATGATGAAATCAATATAACATTATCTTATAACCGGTTTACTTACCTTGATTCCAAGCTAATGAAACCAAGAACATCATCATCTACCCCATCAATCTCCACTCTTGCAATCTAATCTAATTCACTATAGGCATGAACACATGATTAATCAACTATATCATAGTTGCTACAACCATAGCTCTTTTCTAACCATCTCTAACTATCACATTAATCATATAATGATTACGTGATAGTCAATCCCATTAAATTATTAACTTAACTCAATAAAACTTAACCCATAATCATCATAACTTCTTCAATTAGCTTATAAACATCTTTTTACCAAATTCCCAATTGAAGGTTCATAAACCCCAACTCTTGAATTCATCAATTAACTTAAGATAAGGGATTACTTACTTGAAAGGATGATTGGTACTAACTTATTTCTTGATTTGGAGCACTAATCCTTAACCAATTTGATCATTGGAATAACCTTTTTCTTCCCTCCTTTCTCTCTAAACTGTACACACATATACACCTATAGATAATACTGGATATTTCTAGTTCTAGCTTTCTTCAAACCAAAGTTACTTCCTAACTTGACACTTTAAGCCCCTTATGTCCCTTTCCTTCTACTTTGTCCACATAAAACTTTATTACTAATTTACTACTTGACAACATTAGTCATTTAAGTCCATATTTCTTATAAATGTGACACATCATATTTTCTATAACCATTTACATAACCTTTAATACTTATAGTTTGACTATCAGGTTGACTACTAATCTCGTAAGTCCATAAAACTTATAAAAGTCATAGTCAACTATTCCAATGGCATTCTTGTAATAAATTGCTTAGGCTCGATTTCAGGGTGTTATAGTAGTTACACTCTTCACTTACGCCGTAACTAAGCATTTATACACGAAGAACGAGTCAACACAAATCAAGGATTATGGCGTAATTACCACAGAGATTACGTCGTAAAATTTTAGAGACTTAGAAGAATTTCGTGACCATGAAGGTTACGCCGTAACCAATGCAAGAGGTTACAGCGTAAAATTTACACAGAATGGTATTAAAGTTATTACGGTGTAACCAGCAAGAAGATTACGACGTAATTGTTGTCGTAAGAAGATTACGGCGTAACTATACATCAAGTTACGACGTAAATTCTATCAATCGGATAAGGATTATTTGAAGATACACTAGTTACGGCGTAACCATACCTAGAGATTACGCCGTAACTTTGTCGGGCCTATATATACAAACCCTATTTCCTGCATTTTACATAACTTTCTCACCACGAAAAGTCAGAGAACGAAGTAGGGTTCCACAAGGACGATCACCAGCAGCATACAAAGCATTTTCCAAGGGAGAAATCACGCCATAACATCAATAAGTTTTAGAAAATTACATTTGATTTATACTTTTGATTTCATGTCTTTCATTACCATGCAAAACATTGAATCTTCTGTACTTTTTGGAATGATCAGCTAAGCCCCTTTGGTGCTAGCCTAGTTATGATTCCTTTTAATGTTATGATTATGTTTTCGCGCTTTTATTATTGCTTCTAGTGTATGCATGCTTGGTTTATTCGTAGATCCTCTAGCTTTGGTAGTTTTAAAGGGCGGTTGTACTTATTACACTAGGAGAATGGACCAAAGGACCCTAGAGTAGTAAATTGTGAGGGTTGGTAAGAATTGACCATAGGATTACCAATTCCTTGTGTATGAATGGACCAAAGGACCATCCGATGTTGGATAAACTTAAGAAGTTAGGAGTGTGTAGTCTAAGATCCGAGAGGTCGGATCACATATTAGAATGAATTTAGCATGTAGCGGTACTTAATGAATTAACCCTACCGACGACCTCTGTTAATCCAAAGGGTCGAACCTTTAATATCGAAGTAGGATTTTAGGGGATGTAGGCTAGGCGAACTGACCATAGGAGTCTAGTGAATCTAAACCCCACTTGAAGTGATAGGAAGCATTAGTAGAGAACATAGTCATTGCATGATATGATGAATAGCTAGGCTAGTACACTTTCTTCCTGCTACATTCAACTCAATTTAATTTCCGTATTTCATTTCTGTTATTTAGTTTAATTAATCAAACAACTTAAAACCCCTTTTAAAATGTGATATAGACTTAAGTTAGAATCCACACACACATAGCTCTTGGGACTACCTCGGTTTTACCAAATACTACACTACACACGATCGGGTTCTCTACCCGTTAGTGCATAAGGTAGACCATAGGTAGATGAGTAATTTATAAATATTAAAACCTGATCAGAAAACCTGCATCAGCTATCCTTTGTAAATCTTATTTATTTACATTAATAAAGATTTATAATAGGTGAAAATGACAATGGTGTTATTAGCGTGTCTGTGTCATTCTCAAGCAAACCCTTCGTCCAAGATTTTGATGTTCATTAATTTTCCTCACTTGCTAAAACTTTTGTTCATATCATTCATGGTTTGCATGAATGGGCAGGTCGAGGACCCAACAATTACTACTAGCGACAACTTCCTCTTTCATTACTTTATTCTTTCCATATCACTTTCAATAATTATCCAAGCAATCTTTGATTACAACACCCTAAAACCAACAAAAATCGAAGTCGTCACTAAAATTTTTGACAACATCTATCGTCACAAAATTATGTTACTAATGAGTGTGAGTCGTCACTATTTTTGGTCGAATTAACCATGAAAGGTCGTCACAAATTTAACATCAACATTGACCAAAAAGGTTGATACGTGGGAATCGCACATGGCTTTACCTCTCGAGGGATCTCAAGAAGCTTACAACCCCCACCAGGCAGTGTACCTGATCGTTGTAGTATAGTATAGTGACAAGTACCGGGGGATTGATCGTTCAACTCAGGAATAGTGTCGCTAGGATTAGAAAGCCTAAAAACTAGGTCTAGAAATTAGGGATGATTCTTTTTGTATTTTTTATATTTTTATAAAGTAAGTAAAAATCTCGGTTTTGGAAGAGTGGGCGAAATTAGTTGCTAATCAACTAACCCAATAACTAAAATGCAATCAAAATAAAATAACAAAAATGAAATGAAATCTAATTAAACTAGTGGTGTGAACAATAATAGGGAGCATTGTGTTTACTTAGGTTTCATTACACCCTAGATATCTTTTACAGGTTGATAGTTTGTTACAATTGCATGGATGGCGGGTCGTATTCCTTAATACTAGTCGTAGGGCCGTGTACAATATTCCCTAACTCTATAGGATCCTACTTCACTCCTATGTCGAGCCGTTAGAAGCTCCTAACATGGGATCATTAGAATTCTCCTACGCATTAAATACAACCAAAAATCATAGTACACCTCTGATCATGTTTCTTAAGACGTTCAAGCATGTCACCAATGGAAGTCTGCCAGTTTTCTTAAGCCTAACATCGAATACAATCATCCGTAACAACTATAAACAAACAATCAACCCATAATTAACATCTAGGTTTCACTACATCTAAGCAAACACAAAAGAGATCTAGCCAAGCATGTTAAATTCAAGACAAGTGTAAGATATATTCAAACAACACATAGACATATTGAATGAATTGAAAGAGTACTTATCTCAATTGAACATGAAAGGTTTCATAGGGTAAAAACCCTTGAAAAAGCTGTAATATTCGGACTAGGGTTTCTCTCCAAAGTTACACCCTAATTGTTCTTCTCTAACGAATAAAAATTACAAAACTATATATAGATTTTACAGGGTGACGGCGTCAAGAAGGAAATTCTGACGCCGTCAACTCGCCGCCCATAATGAAATCGGATTGCCTAGATCCAGTTTTGATGTCGTCATGTGCAATTCTACTCTGGGCTGTCACTCTCATTTGGACCATGACGGCCTATGGTGACGCCGTCATGTCCATAGTGCAAAACTCTTCTGGATCGTCACGGACTTTATCCACTTCCACCTCTTGTATAACTCTTGACGCCGTCACTTGAGAACTCTTGACACCGTCAGGTACTGTTCCCAGCAAGGAAAATTAAGACTTTGTCGTTTTCTTCACTTTTATGCTCCAAAAACGTCCAAAATGCTTCCTTTTCCAGAATTCACTCCAAAAGTACCTAAAATGACAAAAGGAACAATTTAGGGCATTATTTGATCAAATAAATTCAAATCCGGGCTAAAATGACCCCCTAAAAACGGTTCATTTTTCAATCATCACATAGCATGGTCGTCACTATTATGGATAATGAAGTAAAAGCTAATAACTACTTGACCATAAATACAATTGAAGATTTTGCATGCAAATATAATACTATTAAATATGTTATTTCAAATGATAGTATGAAGTGTACCATGTAAACAAGTTTAACGTCATCGCATCATACAAGCTACTTCAAATGACAGTATGAAGTTTATAATGTAAACAACTGTATGAAGCGTGTAATGTAAACAAAGCATATGTCCATAAACGAAAGTATTTCCAACGGGTTATGTTCAAATCAGTGTCCTGAAAGTATGGAGTGTATAATGTAAACGACCGTATGAAGAATGTAATGTAAACTAAGCATATCTCCATAAACAAAAGTATTTCCAACGGGTTGTATTCAACTCAATGTCCTGAAAGTATTCCAGCATGTTATGTTCAACTCAGTGTCCTAAAATCGTATTGTGCCCGTAAAATGAAATCATCACTGCAAAACAAAATAAAAAGAAAATTAATACAATCAGATATAATTTGCAATCACGACAATGTATAATGAAAGTTTTTTACTACCAGACCCTTAAAATATATCATTGTTGAATTCTCATTTGATCTTGACCTTGAATACCAGATCATTGTGACCATTAACTATGTTGGGATTTAAAGCGTCTTCATGATACTGTTGCTCATTATCAAGTTACTAATGCTTTATGGAATTACAACTGCTCATGTGTTCAATAAAAAAAATGCCAAGTGTTTTAGCAACTTTTGCAGGCATGATTGAGCCCAAACAGTCAGGTATTATTGACCAAGTGATTTGGTCAACAAATTCAAACTGCCTAGAGTCAATGCTCCGTGGATAGTATAGTGTTTCCCCGGGTCGTTATGTCCCGACGAGATTGCAATGGTGTTTGAAAACGTTGTTAGGAATGAGTGGCACTGAGGACAGTAACCAAAGATGATTGTGAAGTGATTATACTACTAATTGCTTGGTATATGGACAATTTGAAACAATATTAACAATAACAGATATACAGATATAATTACACAAACACAAATTGAAAATCAGATTTGTTTACAGACAGAGAAAAAGGTGAGATTTAGACAATTTACAACTACAGGGATGCAAGTGAAAATTTTACAAACTTAATTTTAAAAGAAAATGAAATTAAAAAGAAAATTATTATTTTTTTGATTATTTTATTATTTAATATTAATTATTTAAATAAAACTATTTAACTATTTAATTAAAACTAATTAACTTAAAATTTTAATAATACAAATTTTAACTAAGAAATTGCAAAATTAATTTCTAAAAGTCTAAAATAACTTAAAATAAAATTAAAAATTAAAAATTTGTATTTTTGTCTTTTTGTGGATTTACTATTAATTAAGTAATAATAATATTAATTAAACTATTTTAAATTACTACTAATACTACAAATGACTAGAAAATTATGGAAAAATTTATAAATCTAATTAACCACCTCAGGAATCCTAAAAAATTATAAAAAGTTTCTAAAAATTATATTTAGACTATTTTACTAATTATTTACTTAATTATTAATTAATATCTAATTTAACTAAATTAATTAAGAAAATTAGAAAATGAACATTAGAATTTAAGAAACTATTTTTAAAAATACTAAATGATTTATAAAACCTAGGAAAAATATAAAAACCTACTATTGTTAAATAAAATTTGATAAAACTATTTAATTACTAATATTACTTAATTATTTATTTAAACTAATTTTAATTCTAATAATTATTAAATTAAAAGAGAAAAATCTAAGAAAATTACTGGAAATACTTTAAGGTAAACGAAAATTAATAAAAATATAAAAATGATGAAGTGCTTATTAATAAGCTGAAAAGAAAAATTAAAAAGATAAATCCTATTAAATAGAAGCTATCACTATTTTTAAATTTGGTTTTTGTTGGTTTTTCTTATTGACAGATGATAATAAGCTAAAAATAAGTAACTTTTGTGAAAAGACTTTTGATATAGCTTATTTATAAGCTATGTGCACCCCCCCCCCCCCTGTGCTTAACAGTGGACTTATTAGCTTATTAGGACTTATGCACTTTTTGAAAAAGCTTTGAAATAGACAAATGAGCAACAACAGATGATTAACAACTAGAAATAAGGCAAGGGACACAAATAAGCACTCTGGATAAGCTATTATGAACTAAATAAGCACTTATCAAAATACTAGGCCAAAACATGCCAAACACATGAACTTTGGACCTTTGTGGGGTCCACAAAAGTCAAGGGGGGTCCAAAATAGGCTTTGAACCTTGAAGGTGGACTGGTCAACTCTAGAATAAGCCAATAAGCTAGGCTTATGGCTTATTAATGAGCACTGGGTGGGGCTTGGGATTTGGTCTCAAACATTGAGTGACTTAGTGTATGCTTTTGAGACAGGCCACAAAGATGGATCAATTAAGCTGAGGGCAAAAGGCCTGAGGGCCAAATTAAGCACTCCCTCAATAAGCTGAGGTGGAGAGCTTTCTAAAATACTAGGGTACAGGGTGTGGGGTCCACAGAGTCAATCACAAAAGAGCTTGGAATTTTGGCCAAGAACCTGTGCACAAGGCTTGTACTTGCCTTGCAGGTCTAATTAAGCTAGTGTATAAGCCAAAATAAAAATCACAAAAATAAGCTGGATGTGGGAACTTGTAGCTTAGGTGACAGACAATAATTTTTGAAAAGCTCAAGGTCCAAATCTTAACACAAAAATCACAATAAATCTCCCTATTTTTGGATTTCTGAAACAAGTATGCTTTTGACTTTTTGAAATTATGAACTTAGGTTGACTTTTGTGAGATTCTACCTAGATTTAAGCACTGATTAAGTTATGATAAGCTAGTATAAGCCTAAAATAATCTAGAACAACTACTTGTGAAAGGATTTGATGAGGTTTGAATTGAAATCTCTTGACAGACAACAAATGGGATTAATTCAAAAGCTATTTTGACTTTTTAACAAACAAGGGTTGGTTTTTATTGTTTGACTGAGCTAATACAAACCTAAGTAACAAGTAACAACCACAAGCATCAACAAAAACACCCTAGAGCACAGATATCTTAGTAATCCCAAACACCCTTTTAAAAATATGGTTTAATGATTTTCAAAGAGTTTGACAGATTAAGACCAAGCACTAGATTCTAAGGCTTATAATGTGATGAAATAAGCTATTTTAAACACAGAAACAACAACACCAACAACAAATACACAAGAATCTCTATAGTACTAATTAAACAGTGAAAATGAAATACTAAGCAAATACCAATTTTAAATAACAAGCTACTGATTTAAAGCAAGATTAACACTAACTAACATTAAACAAGCACAAATAAGCCAAATAAGCAGTGATATAAGCTATGCTACAGTAGAAATTTAGAAATGAGATTATAGGCTTACAATGTGCAATCCTGCCAAAACCATGAACCAAGGACCAAAGATCTTTCCTATAGAATCCCCACAGATTCACTAACCCACAGCCATCCAAGATTTACTGTGCTCCAGCTTTCTCCACCATCTTCTTCATTATTTTTTTTTTTTCTATTTTTTTTTATTTTCTTGTTTATGAGACTAGACTGCTTTTAAATGTTTCTAAAAGCTTTTCAAAGCTTTCTGGGAGCTTATATGCGCCTAGGAGTCCATACCATTACACAGAAACTACAATAAAGCTTAATTAGATTTTTGAAATAAAATGGAACTTGCATACACTGAGATGTGAACTGAAACTTGATTTTTATTATTGGAAAGAGTTTAGATTACACTGAAAACATGAAATACAATACTTGAAAGCTAAATCATACACTAAAAGCTTGAAAATTAATTATACGACATAAAAATAACTAAGTTATGCTAATATTTCTCCCTTGATGCTTCCCTTCTATTTATACTTGATGATTAGGGTTTGTGAACACCCTCTGAGCATTTCCCATCAAAAATTTGGTCCATTGGATTACTGAGATGCCCCCACAGGCTGCCACGTGTTTTGGCGAGAAAATAAAAAGGAGCAAATTGCTCTGTTATATGGCAAGGGGGTGGTGGCATTAAATGCGTTTGTTTTGTTAGGTGAGAGTGGTGAGGTGAGTAGTTTGGGCGGTGGATATGATGGGGTGGTGAGGTGATGGTTGCAGGTTGCAAGTTGGGGGGGAAAGGGGTGAGGGATGGTGTGTTTGACTGGGTTTGATCGAGGGGTGGTCAAACGTTGACCCCCTATTATTTGAAACGGTTCTATGGGGTTTTGGGCTTGGGGTAAGGGAGTGGGCTGGTTGTGTTTATATGTTTGGATTGAATTTGTTTTGGGGTATTTTGATATTAAGGGTCCGGTTTGGTATAGAAATTAACACAAGGACCAATTTTGTAATTTCCTGAATTTTAAGAGGTTGTGTTTGGCATTTGACCAAAGTACTCACAAGGGTGATTCTTGGCAAAGACGAATTGTATAAGGACCATAGTTGACTTTTTCCACTTTTGAAATCCCAGGGACCATTTCTGCCAAACTTGAAACTTCAGGGACAAATCTTGTAATTTCACCAAACTTTCCAACCAAGGACCATTCCTGCCATAGAAGAGAAGTACAAGGACAAAAATTGTTTTTCTCAAAGTTTTTATATCCCATGGACCATTTTTGTCAATTTTGCAAAGTTGAGGGACTAAACTTGTAATTTTGTGAAACTTTACACCAAAGAACTAAATATGTAATTTGTGATTCAAAAAGGACCTTTGGTGACTTTTTCATGTTTTAGAATAACCAGGGACTAGTTTTGACAACTTTTGAAAGATGAGGGACTGAAACTGCCAATTATGCAAACTTTATTCATTTTTCATTTGTTTTTTATTATTTTGCATCTGAAACATATAAAACACATTTCTGGGATATTTTCAGTATTATGATGCATATTTGAGTGTTTTTTGATGTTTTGGCAGCTCAGATTAGGTAAAAATGATGAGTATTTACACACTCATCAATCCCCCATACTAAAACATTGCTAGTCCCTAGCAATCTTTTGAGAAAACTTAATGGATTTGAAGTCTCTCTACCAAAATCCATTACTTATGGAGTAGCCAAATGTTTCAGTTCAAGTAAGAACTATGGTACACCGATAACCATATGATTTTGAGCAAACCATCAGATGTAAACGGATTTGATTTGTCTTTACCAAAAGTCGTTTGCTTCTGGACTAGCCAACTCTTCACGATTAAGGATATGGTGAGTTGGATCCCATACAATTTTTGGCAAATTGTCAGCCATCAACGGTTTTGAGATATCTTTACCAAGAGCCGTTTGCTCCTGGATTAGCCAGTCCTTGTGTGATTTAGACATGGTGGATTGATTACCATTTGTTGTGTTTAGTGCGAAGCACTTCCACTAAAAAAAATTTGGGCTAAAACGGGGGTATTATGGCACTTATAGGGTAAAAATGTGATAAAATTCGCCAGAATTCCCCCCCCCCCCCCCCCACTAGAACTGAATATTGCCCTCAATATTCAAAGTACCGGCCATTATGCCGATATTTTGAAAAACTTTGATTTGAAATTTTGAAACTTGGGCAAGTGTGGGAATAGCTTCTTTTTTTTTTTTTTTTTTTTTTTTTTTTTTTTTTTTTTTTGAACTGAAACTTTATATACAACAGCATGGGGGGTTCCCCCACACTAGTTTGGTAGAAAGGAGAAGAAGTCAGAGATATGGGTGAAAACCCATGTTTTGCTAATTTTTGTTCACCGAGTCACTAGATTGACTCGATCCCGAAATTCATTTGTCCATGGGGAAGTTTGGAGATCCGAGACAACCATGGATGGTATATCCTCTCCAAAATAGTGCTTAAGACGATCACCATTCACTTTGAAGTTAGGACCTTCGGGTTGAGATAACTCAACAGTCTCGTATGGGTATACTTTTGCAACAGTGAATGGTCCAGTCCATCGGGTTTTTAATTTCCCCGAGAAGATCTTTAACCTTGAATTGAAAAGAAGGACTCTGTCACCGACGTTGAAAACGCGGTTCTTAATTTTGGAGTCATGGATCTTCTTTGTCTTTTCTTTGTAGATCAAAGAGTTCTCGTAGGCTTGATCACGAAGTTCGTTTAATTCATTGAGTTGAACTTTATGGTGATCACCCGCTTTATGAAGGTCGTAGTTTGCATGTTTCAAGGCCCAATACGCTTTGTGCTCGAGCTCGAGCTCGATCGGCTTCGTGCTCGAGCTCGTTCATTTAATTCATTGAGTTGAACTTTACGGTGATCACCCGCTTTATGAAGGTCGTAGTTTGCATGTTTCAAGGCCCAATAGGCTTTGTGCTCGAGCTCGATCGGTAAATGACACGCCTTCCCATATACAAGCTTGTAAGGAGTACACCCGATGGGTGTTTTGTAAGCTGTACGGAAGGCCCAAAGTGCATCATCTAGTTTGTCCGACCAGGAGGCACGGTTTTCACCTACGGTCCTCTAAAGAATCCGTTTAATACCACGGTTGGAAACTTCCACTTGCCCACTTGTTTGTGGGTGATACGCGATAGAAAGACGGTGAGTGCCACCGTACTCAAGCATGACTTTTGCGAATTGATCATTGCAAAAGTGTGTACCGCGATCACTAATGATGGCACGGGGAGTTCCAAAACGAGCAAAGAGGGATTTCAAGAATTTCACAACAACTCGGGCATCGTTGGTGGGTAATGCTTTTGCCTCAACCCATTTTGACAAATAGTCAACAGCCACGAGTATGTACTTGTTTCCACGAGAAGATGGGAATGGCCCCATAAAATCAATGCCCCAGACGTCAAAGATTTCATAAACTTGAATGGCATTTTGTTCTTTTGTGAAACATTACCGTGACGCTGACAAGCGTCACAAGTTTTGACTAATTCGTGGGCATCCTTATAAATTGTGGGCCAATAGAAACCGGAGTCAAACACCTTTTTGGCGGTGTAGTTAGGACTATGGTGCCCCCCCGGTGGGTCCAGCATGGCGAGCCTTGAGAATATCAGTGGCTTCCTGTCCGTAAACACATCGCCTGATGACTTGATCGGCACAGATTTTGAACAAATAGGGGTCGTCCCAGAAGTAATGTTTAACGTCTTTAAAGAATTTGTTTTTCTGTTGGGACGACATCCCCTTCACAATGAAGTTAACCGCATGGTGGTTTGCAAAGTCGGCAAACCATGGGGTAGAAGAGTCAACACGAAAAGAAACCACTTTGAGTGTCTCGAGAGGAAATGTTTCATTTATTTCCTGTTTCTCGAACATATCCTGGTGCGGGTTTTCTAATCGTGAGAGATGATCAGCAGCCAGGTTCTCGGCTCCTTTTTTATCACGGATAATGATATCAAATTCTTGGAGGAGGAGAACCCAACGAAGTAGCCTCGGCTTTGCATCTTGTTTTGCAAAGAGGTACTTCAAAGCTGAGTGATCTGCATACACTACGCATTTGGTCAGTATCAAATATGGCCGGAATTTTTCAAAGGCATACACCACGGCTAATAGTTCTTTTTCAGTGGTGATGTAATGACTCTGAGCCTCGGTCATATTTTTGCTTGCGTAGTGTATAGGCTGAAAGTATTTTGCTTTTTGTTGCCCCAAGACTGCACCTATGGCAAAATCACTAGCATCGCACATAAGCTCAAAAGGTAGGTCCCAATCGGGGGCAACAAGAATAGGT
This sequence comes from Artemisia argyi, assembly GCA_030686995.1. Taxonomy (NCBI): domain Eukaryota; kingdom Viridiplantae; phylum Streptophyta; class Magnoliopsida; order Asterales; family Asteraceae; genus Artemisia; species Artemisia argyi. Next base: position 45,998,158 of record CM060700.1, read on the forward strand.
GCTTCAGTAAGCTTTTTCTTTAAGGTTTCGAAAGCTTCGATGCACTCAGGTGAGAAAATAAAAGGAGCATCCTTCTCGAGGAGATGGGTCATAGGCCGGGCGATTTTGGAGAAATCTTAAATAAACCTACGATAGAAGCCGACATGACCCAAAAAGCTCCTAATACCTTTGACGGTAGTGGGGTGAGGTAATTTCGAGATGACATCAATTTTGGCTTTGTCAACCTCAATCCCGTTTTTTGAAATTTTATGGCCGATGACAATGCCCTCTTTAACCATAAAATGGCTCTTCTCCCAGTTGAGACTCAAGTTCGTTTCTTTGCAACGTTTTAGCATCTTTTCCGAGTGGGAGAGACAAGACTGGAATGAATCCCCGATGACTGAGATGTCATCCATAAATACCTCCATGGTTTTCCCGATCATGTCGGAAAAGATTGACATCATGCACCTTTGGAACGTGCCAGGTGCATTACATAAGTCGAAAGGCATACGTCTGTAGGCAAAAGTTCCGTAGGGGCATGTGAAGGTAGTCTTCTCTTGATCCTGTGGATCAATGGGGATTTGGAAGTAACCCGAGAAACCATCGAGGAAACAGTAGTATTCATTCCCCGCTAGTCTTTCGAGCATTTGGTCCATAAAATGTAGAGGAAAATGGTCTTTACGGGTGGCTTCGTTTAATTTATGATAGTCTATGCATACTCGCCAACCCGTGACCAAACGAGTTGGAATCAACTCGTTTTCCTCATTTGTGGCAACGGTTATGCCACCCTTTTTAGGAACGCAATGAATTGGGCTAACCCAAGGACTGTCAAATATAGGGTAAATTAATCCCGCATCAAGAAGTTTTAGAACTTCTTGTTTGATAACTTCGTGGATTTTAGGATTTACCCTCCTCTGATGTTGCACTGCTGGCTTAAAGTCATCATCCATCAAGATTTTGTGTGTACAAAAGTCCGGGCTAATACCCTTAATGTCGGAAAGTTTCCAAGCAATTGCTTGCTTGTGTAACTTAAGAACCTTTATGAGTGCAGTTTTCTCCTCATCTTTCAAGTCATTAGCAATAATGACGGGTAATTTATCATGACCCTCCAAAAATGCATACTCTAGATGAGGAGGCAAGTCCTTGAGCTCGACCTCGGGAAATTCTTCAAATTTTTCAATAGACTTAATTTCCGCTTTATGAAGTTCTTTTGGAGACGGAGAGGGTGAAGGATCGTCATTTAACAATCTTTCAAGAAGAAGAATATCCCCCTCCGGGTCAAGATAGTTTTCATCAACTCATTTGAGATTGAGCTATCTTGAGCAAGAAAAGCCTCGAACTCTTCCAAAAGGAAGTCACTTCCCTCAAACGGAGTGAGAGAAGGGGAAGAGTCGGATATGATAGGCTCAGAAGAAAGAGTGGTACTGCCACTTGGAGAGAAACCGAGAACCTCTTGAGAATACTCCTCTGAAGCAACATCGATGATGTCAATTCGGTTTACCGTTTCAGAGTCATAGTTGGAGGAGTATCTTGAAGTCTGATCAAGGTTGAATGTAACGGCTTCATTACCAACACGCAAAGTGATTTCTTCTTCGAAAACATCAATTAGAGCACGACCCGTTCTTAAGAATCCCCTCCCAAGATTCCAAGAATGAGAGGAACTCTTGGGTCAGCATCGAAATCAACAATCACGAAATCTTCCGGAAAATGGAACTTTCCTACTTTCACGAAGATATCTTCGGCAATGCCAAGGGGACGAGATATAGTACGGTCTGCAAGCTCGAGAGTCATGCAGGTAGGAGTGAGCTCAGGAAGAGAGAGTTTCTTCCAGACTGAGTGAGGCATAAGGTTGATGCTTGCACCAAGATCGGCCAAGGCAAAGCATTCAACCATCCCCGGGAAAATGCAAGGAATGAAAAATTTCATGGGATCTCCAAGCTTTTCGGAAAGCTTTTTCAAGAGTACCAGTGCTCATTCAGTGGAGTTTTAGCCATCTCACAGAGTTTTTCCTTGTTACTTAACAAACTTTTGATTGTTGATGCGAATTTAGGCATCAGAAGAAGAGCATCCGCGAAGCTGATATCGAAATGTAATTCTTGGAAAATTTGGTAGAATTTTTCCATCTGATGGTTGGCTTTTTCGCGGTTCTTTTAATCATTCAAACGTGAAGGATATGGAATTGAAGGCTTGGGATTGTTCTTTGGAATATCATCAGGAATTTCCGGAGGATCAAATACAACTTTTGACTTGAGAGTCGGGACCGGGACAACTTGAGGGTGGACGTTGTTAGTACCTCCGTTATTAGCAGGAAGTACCGTGTCCATGGTAACCTCATGTTCACGTTCCGCTACCTTGGTAGGAGGAGAAGAAGAGGTAGAGGGAGCCGTGGGTCCATTGTATGATACTCCACTTCGGGTAGTGATCGCCTTAACATCGCCCCCCGGGTTAGCGATCGTGTTGCTCGGTAGTGTACCTGAGCCCGAGGGTCGATCATTTAAAGACTTCTGAAGTTCAGAGATCTTGCTGACCAATAACCGATTCGTTTCCTCTTGTGCTTTCATGAATTGTTTTAAAACTTCATCGGAGGAAGGTTGGGGTTGAACAACATTTAGATTTTGGTTAGGAAAATTTTGAACATGGTTGTTTTGAAAATTTCCTTGGTTTTGGTTGTTGTTACCCTGAAAATTGTTTCTTCAATTGAAATTACCCTGATTGTAATTCCCTTGACCTTGGTTTCTTTGAAAATTTCCTTGAAAACCTTGATTTTGATTGCCATTTTGAAAATTGTTTTGATTAAAATGACCTTGATTTTGGTTCGGGTTTTGGAAATTCAGGTTTTGACCTTGGTTAAAATCTCCTCGATTCTGATTTTGATTCGAGTTACGATTTTGATTTTGGTTAAAACCGGGAGGTCCGAGAAAATTGTTGGAACGATAGCTTAATAAATTACGGTCCCCTTGTGGTTGGTAAGAATTACCCCCCATATTGTAAGAACCTTGAGCAGCATAAACATTCTCTTGAGGATAACCAGCAGTAGCTGGACACTCGGAATATAGATGTGGGCCTCCACAAGTTTCACAACTTCGGGCTATGGCTTTCACTTGTTGATTTTGGAAGGTTTGATTCATCCTCAACATAGCCGTAGCAAAATCGTCCATCTTTTTAGTGAGAACCGCGATATCAGGAGATGATGATGAAGGAATGACTGATTTACATGACTCATCCCTCTCCGCAGAGGAATCCCAAAAGTTATGGTGGGCAGTCATGTTCTCAATTAGATCATATCATTCTTCGGGACGCCTTTTCATGAATGTCCCACCAGCAGCAGCATTGAGAATATCTCGGTGCCTCAATGTTAGACCATTATAGAAGGTATCTATGATGGTAACTTGTAACATATTATGGTTAGGGCACCGATCAATTGCGAGCTTATAACGTTCCCAAGCCTCGAATAGAGACTCATCGGGACGCTGCCGGAAGTTGCTGATATCATTTCGTAACTTGGTAACCATGGAAGGTGGAAAATATTTGGCTAAAAACTTGGTTACCATTTCATCAAAGGTACGAATAGAATTCTTGGGGAGTCGGTCAAACCAAGCAGTGGCATGATGGGTGAGAGAATAGGGGAAGAGATACAGACGGAGGGCATCATCGATGACACCGTGTTGTTTCATGCTTTGGGTGATGGTAAGGTATTTTTCAAGATGCTTGTTAGCATCGTCACCCGGTAGGCCGGTAATCCGTGAAATTGACACGAATTCTGGACTTGTTGGATCATGTGGTGCTTGAGGCCAAAGTCCGTAGCCTCAATAGTGAGTGGTGCAATAGGTCCGCCCCTCCCTTGCATGGTAGGCTGACACAACTCCTCCATCGTTCGGAGATCGAGAGCTGACTCATCCTTGGGAGGGTCAGGGGGTGGTGGTGGCCCATCGTCCATTTCTGTTTTTGGTTCTTCAATAACAGTACGTAGCTCGGGTACGTTTTTCTGATTTTTACGCTTTGTTTGTAAACGAGTGCGCATGCACTAAAAACAATTTTTCAAAACAAATTCGAGGCAAAACAACCGAGAACTTAAACCAATAATCACAAGTGAATGGCTTTTTTGAAAAAGGTACACCACTCACAGGGATACAATGGCAAGTTTTAATCTTATGTTTGGGAACTTATTATGTTCACACCCCCAGTTGGTAGGTGTTCTGCCTTGGTTTGCGGTGGTAAGATTTTATGTATTTATTATTAACAGAAAAATTGTTTTTGGGCTTTTCGGGTGTGTGTGCAGAAAACTTTGGGAAATATTTTTGGTATCGATTCGTTAACCGAAATCGACCTCTTTAAAATTACTCGCAGGGTGGCGGGAGAGAAGAATGGATCTCTCTTCAGTTCGCAATTTAATGTCAGAACTTCCGTATTCCACCTGTGTAGGTTGTAATCTTAAAGAAACCGAAGTAATTTAACTTCACGATTTGTTTTGTTGTTTTTGATTTTTTTGGTGTTGTTAACACTTTAGGAAAAGTGTTAATGAAATTTTTGATATGATTGATATTTTTACAAAAACTTTTTACAAAAGTGGTGAAATTTGTACACGGAGGGTTTTAAAAACCACTAAACTTAAAACGATTTTAAAATACGCAGCAACCTCCCCGGCAGCGGCACCAAATTTTGATTAAGCCCAAACAGTCAGGTATTATTGACCAAGTGATTTGGTCAACAAATTCAAACTGCCTAGAGTAAATGCTCCATGGATAGTATAGTGTTTCCCCGGGTCGTTATGTCCCGACGAGATTGCAATGGTGTTTGAAAACGTTTTTAGGAATGAGTGGCACTGAGGACAGTAACCAAAGATGATTGGGAAGTGATTATACTACTGATTGCCTGGTATTTAGACAATTTGAAACAATATTAACAATAACAGATACACAGATATGATTACACAAACACAAATTGAAAATCAGATTTGTTTACAAACAGAGAAAAATGTGAGATTTAGACAATTTACAACTACAGGGGGTGCAAGTGAAAATTTTACAAACTTAATTTTAAAAGAAAACGAAATTAAAAAGAAAATTATTATATTTTTAATTATTTTATTATTTAATATTAATTATTTAAATAAAACTAATTAACTATTTAATTAAAACTAATTAACTTAAAAACTTAATAATACAAATTTTAACTAAGAAATTGCAAAATTAATTTCTAAAAGTCTAAAATAACTTAAAATAAAAATTAAAATTAAAAATTTGTATTTTTATCTTTTTGTAGATTTTCTATTAATTAAATACTAATAATATTAATTAAACTATTTAAACTATTTTAAATTACTACTAATACTAAAAATGACTAGAAAATTATAGAAAAATTTATAAATATAATTAACTATCTCAGGAATCCTAAACAATTATAAAAAGTTTCTAAAAATTATATTTAGACTATTTTACTAATTATTTACTTAATTATTAATTAATATCTAATTTCTCTAAATTAATTAAGAAAATTAGAAAATGAGTAGTAGAATTTAAGAAACTATTTTCTAAAAATCCTAAATGATTTATAAAACCTAGGAAAAATATAAAAACCTACTGTTTTTAATTAAAATTTGATAAAACTATTTAATTACTAATATTACTTAATTATTTATTTAAACTAAGTTTAATTCTAATAATTATTAAATGAAAAGAGAAAAATCTAAGAAAATTACTGAAAATACTTTAAGGTTAAAGAAAATTAAGAAAAATATAAAAATGATGAATTGCTTATTAATAAGCTGAAAAGAAAAATTAAAAAGATAAATCCTATTAAATAAAAGCTATCACTATTTTTAAATTTGGTTTTTGTTGGTTTTTCTTATTGACAGATGATAATAAGCTAAAAATAAGTAACTTTTGTGAAAATACTTTTGATATAGCTTATTTATAAGCTATGTGCACCCCCTTGTGCTTAACAGTGGACTTATTAGCTTATTAGGACTTATGCACTTTTGAAAAAGCTTTGAAATAGACAAATGAGCAACAACAGATGATTAACAACTAGAAATAAGGCAAGGGACACAAATAAGCACTCTGGATAAGCTACTATGAACCAAATAAGCACTTATCAAAATACTAGGCCAAAACAGGCCAAACACATGAACTTTGGACCTCTGTGGGATCCACAGAAGTCAAGGGGGTCCAAAATAGGCTTTGAACCTTGAAGGTGGACTGGTCAACTCTGGAATAAGCCAATAAGCTAGGCTTATGGCTTATTAATGAGCACTGGGTGGGGCTTGGGATTTGGTCTCAAACACTGAGTGACTCAGTGTATGCTTTTGAGACAGGCCACAAAGATGGATCAATTAAGCTGAGGGCAAAAGGCCAGAGGGCCAAATTAAGCACTCCCTTAATAAGCTGAGGTGGAGAGCTTTCTAAAATACTAGGGTACATGGTGTGGGGTCCACAGAGTCAATCACAAAAGAGCTTGGAATTTTGGCCAAGAACCTGTGCACAGGGCTTGTACTTGCCCTGCAGGTCTAATTAAGCTAGTGTATAAGCCAAAATAAAAATCAGAAAAATAAGTTGGGTGTGGGAACTTGTAGCTTAGGTAACAGACAATAATTTGTGAAAAGCTCAGTGTCCAAATCTTAACACAAAAATCACAATAAATCTCCCTGATGCGTAGGGATTGCACCAGGATTTACCTCTCGAGGGATCTCGAGAAGCTTACAACCCCCACCAGGCAGTGTACCTGATCGTTGTAGTATAGTATAGTGACAAGTACCGGGGGATTGATCGTTCAGCTAGGAATAGTGTCGCTAGGATTAGAAAACCTAATTACTAGTTCTAAAGATGAAGGATGATTATTTTTGTATTTTTATATTTTTTTTAGAAAGCAAATTAAAAATCTCGGGGTTGAAGGATTTGGGTGGAATTATTTGCTAGTCAACTAACCCAATACTAAAGATGCAATCAAAATAAAATACTATAAATGAAAAATAAACTAAATTAAACTAAGGTTGTGAGCAATAAGTGGAGAAATTGTGTTTACTTAGATTTCACTACTCCCTAGGTATCTTTTACACGTTAATTACTTGTTATAGTTGCGTGGATGACGGCTTGTATTCCTTAATACCATTCATGGGGTGGCGTACTTAACTCCCCAATCCTATGAGTGCCTACTTCAATCCTATGTCGAGCCGGCTAAGAAGCTCCTAACATGGGATCATTAGAATTTACTCATGCATTAAATACAACCAATAAAACCTAGTACACATCGGTTCATGTTTCCTAAGACGTTCAAGCATGTTACCAATTGGAGATCTGCCAGTTTTCTTAAGCCTAACATTGAAATCATTCATCCAATACAACCATAAACAAGGAATCAACACATAATTAACATCTAGGTTTCATTAGATCTAAGCAAACACAAGATAAATCTAGCCTAGCATGGTGGAATCAAGACAAGAACAAGATATAGACAACCAACACATAGACATATTGATTGAATTAAAAGAACACTTATCTCAATTACACATGTAAGGGTTCAAGGGCTGAAAACCCTTAAAAAACCTGTAAAATTCATAATAGGTTCGGCCTTAGGGTTTCTCCAAAACTTCTTTTTTTAAAGAATGAAAATTAGAAAACTATATATAGATAATTGAGGCTGACGGCGTCAAGACCAAATGGGTGACGCCGTCATCTCGCCGCCAAAAGAATTCTCGGACTGCCTTGATCTACATCTGACGCCGTCATGTATTAAGTTTTTCCAGGCCGTCACGTATTTAACTCTTGACGCTCTTCCTTGTGACGCCTTCATTTTTGCACTGGATCGTCATGAAATTTACTCTTGACGCCGTCAGGATAGTACTCTTGACGCCGTCACATACTGTTCCCAGCTTTGAAAATTAAGTCTTTGGCGTTTTCTTCTCTTTTATGCTCCAAAAACGTCCGAATTGCTTCCTTTTCCAGATTTCACTCCCAAAGTACCTAAAATCACAAAAGGAACGATTTAGGGCAATATTTGATACAATAAATTTAATTCCGGGCTTAAATGACCCCCTAAAAGTGGTTCATTTTTCGCCTCATCATATACCCTTACACTTGAGATTTGCTTGTCCTCAAGCAAATGCGCTTTTATTCTAGTCAAAATACAAGTTAGGGGTCATTTAATACTAATATAAAAGTAATTACAACAAATAATCGTTCCACTAAAGACCAAAGACAAGCACGGAGGTCATACACAAGCACCTCACAAATAGTGTTTAGATACTCACATCTCTCGGGTGTAATAAAGTATAAATTACAATATGGAAACGGAAGATATCTCTCCTACCTGTCATAGCAAAATAGATTACCATAGGCTTGGGAAAGGATCAAACCTCCACCACATGGCGTAAGCACCTAGGATAAACTATCAAAGAGGTCTTTTAAAGGGTTGTAACGTTAGATGTAGGGATATGAAATACACGGTTTTGTTGGATATAGGCAGTCTTTACTGGTGGCGAGTTAACAATCTTGGTTAATTACATGTACAATGTGGCGTTGCTAAGGCAAGACTAGACTCGACTTAAGCTAATAAATGAAAAATAACAAAAACATAAAATAAACATAGAATGAAAAAGGATGGTAGTCCGTATGTTTTTTTTTTTTTTTTTTTTTTCTTTTTTCTTTTTTTTATTATTATTATTATTATTTTTTCTTGATTTTTTCGATTTTTTTTTTTTTTTTTTTTTTTTTTTTTTTTTTTTTTGCATACACTCTTACCTTACCATCCAAAATAATACATCATAGGGAATGAACATTCCCCTTACACTTGAATCTTTACATACTTTACAATAAACTAATCTAACGACTCGAATTAAGATAATCAAAACACTTAGAGTACTTTTAAGATTAACGTACATATGGGGGGTAATATATGATGTTCTTCCCCATTACTCCATAAAATAAGTACTTTACCCATGAGTCCCAATCGTCCCAAAACAATATGTACAAGGATATGACTCGACTTAGCAACCATGTAATCAATTAGATAGTTAACTTAGGGTTTAACAAATAACAATAATGCACTAAAGATGAGTGCATACACGGAAGACTAAGGCGATTTTGGTGTACATTTAAGTGGGGTGTAACAAATTCTTCCTTTAAGTAAAATGCTTAAAGTTAGAAACGAAAAGATAGGCTCGGAGGGGTGTACTAGGGGTTTCGTGTACTAAAAATGAGTACAACGCTAAGGTGTGGGAAAAATTAGTTGACTTAACTAGCCAAGTAATATGACTTAAATGGTCAAGTAATTATAAAACGGGTTTAACACAAGGGTGATCCTAATGCCTCTTATCATGTAGTAAATCCTACCACACGAATGTAGTCTCACTAGCGGTCTCGGGATGCATCACTAACGCAAGTTCTAGAATCTAAATGCTACCGGTACACTCATAAGCACTAATAGTAAATGCTTTTCCTATCAAATCTAAAGGCGAACCTCACATATTCGGGTGGAAATTTTTTCTGAAAGTACGGTTATGTGCTAGTCATACAATCTCCTATCCATGAGACGCTTGCTATGGCTAAAGTTTCACTCCTAAATGTTGTAAAAAAAAATTAAATTTGGCGCTAAAATTGCACTAACAAGTATTTCTCATAGTTTTATTACACATCTACCATTAAACAAACAAACTCAAGCGAAAGTGTATCTGTAAGGTATCATCATTTTACCCTCCCCTTACACTTAAGATGAACATTGTCCCCAATGTTCAAGTAAAGAATGTAAAAGTGAAATAAGTAAAACAAATGAAATCAAATACTCCCCTGATTCGCTCGGTATGGATAATAAGGTGGCCAGGTTAAATCTTCCTCCAATAAAATGAACAATCAAAGCTTCCCTTCCAGAATATAAATCATCTTCTTGTCATACATAACCTGTAAATCCTGAGAAAACAAACAAAGCAACCTCGCATAAATCGGCGGCAATCTACATAAGTTACTAACTCCTAGAAAACAAAGTAAGATATAATGCTTGTGGAATGAAGTTTGCAGATTTCCTGGAGATTATAAAACTTAATAATTCAACAAAAACTTTAAAACTCCGTTAGAAAAACAAAATCGGTAAAATTTCCAGATTTTTACACGTGACGCCGTCAAGAGTAAACTCGTGACGCCGTCAGAAGTGACCTGCAGAAATTCTTATGTTAAGTTTCTGGAAAATTTCTGGAAAAACTTGGTCCTACTTCCTGGAAAATCCTGCAACACTTCATTATGACTCAATACAAGCATTTGACTCTAACAAATATGAATATACATGTTCATTTAATATTGTGGAGAATCATGATCGGTTTGTTTCTTAAAAACATATTTGGGGTTTCCCCTTACACTTATCTTTTGCAAAAATACCTTTAGGTGGAGTTAAGACAAGGCTAAACAACAACAAAGTAAAGTATTTCCACTTTTTAGTTTAGAAACATGATCTACCAACAATAAAAATAAAGCATGCATACGGAAGCAAATAACAAACAAACAAAATAAAAATCACACAAAACAAGGGTTGCCTCCCAAGAAGCGCTTTTCTTTATTTACGAGTCTTGTAGCTAGACTCAAGGTCATAGGTTACTACGTGACCTCATCATTGGTTTCACTCTCTAGGTCGTCTTCTAAACCAGTTTTGTATTCCGGACCTAGTTGCAAGCATTCTTTGTAGAAACCAAGCATTCTATTCTTCACATACTCTACTCCTCTACGTCTATCCTCATCATTCCTATAATAAGTCGCTTGCTTGTGTTCCTTTTCTAAATTAGAGAGGAGGCGGTATTGTTCAATCTTGTAGGGCATTTGGTAGGCAATCTCATCATTCTCTTCCTTGAATCTAACTATCCCTAGAGTCGGATCATAGCTCATCCTAGTGGCCTCAACAAATGGTTTTCCAAATATTATTTGGCTTAGGCAATCATCTATCACTGGACGAGTGTCTTCTACTATCATAAAATTGATCTCATAAGTGAGATTACCTATAATTACATGCAATCCCTTCACTCTTCCTACAAAATTACTTATCAAATTCTTATTGGGCATCATCCTAAAATCAAGTTGCTTCTTCATTACCCAATTGTAATAAGTCCTAGTCATGATGTTTACGGGAGATCTAAGATCAATATAAGCTTTCCATATATGCATATGCCCGATGTTGCATGGTATGTTGATGTTGGAAGGGTCTCCCATTTTGATAAGGGGTGTGCCAAGGATATATGGTGTCTAGGGATCATTGAATAAATCCTTATGATATTCCCGTTCTTCCTTGGTGGGCAACTTATCAAAGTACTCTTCTACAGTCTCTACTTCCTCTAACTCTTCTCCTTTACTAACCTCAACTTCCCTAATTTCATCCCTAGTCTCAGTTTCTACTCCAACTTCATCCTTGTCACTTTCTTCTATATCCTTATCAATTGGTTTAACGGTGACAACATTGACAAAGTGGACGTGTTTGGAAGACGAGGGGTCCTTGGTTTGGATTCCGCTATTGGCGTCCCTAGTGTCCTTCCCAGGTGTAGTTAACGCTTGGTTGTTGAGGGCTTTCAACAAGTTGTCAATCTTATTGGTCATCTCCGTTTGTTGTTGGTTGAATTCGGTTTCAAACCTAGCTATGCGAGCTTCTTGAGATGCCATGAACTTTGACATCAATCCTTCAAGATTGTTGGTACTACCATAGTTGTTAGAAGGATTGTTGTTGAAAGTACGGTTGGAGGGTGGACCGTTTGGTTGGTAGCGATTAGGCGGATTGGAGGAATTGGGTTGATTTTGCTTCCACCTAAGGTTTGGGTGATTTTTCCAATAGGGGTTGTATGAATCACCGTAAGGGTTTGGCTCGGGCTTGAAAGTGTACCACTTATCTCCCGCTTCGTCGGTACGCGAGGACGCGTAGTCCGCAAAAGCTGTTCCGGGGAGTTCCACACAATCACGAGTGTCATGGGGACCACTACATAATTCGCATGAAGAAGTGATTTTGTTCACTTGGCTTGAAGGCTTAGGAGCTTCGTAGGATTTCATGAGAAACTTGACTTGGTCCTCAAGTTCCATGATCCTACGGTCGGGAGTGCTAGAGTTGTTCAAAGGCAAAGATATTGCCTTGACCGTTTTGTTCAAATCACGGGGATCATTCCAACTTTCGTTGTCATAGAGAGCAAGATCTTCTATGAGTTCCCATGATTGTTCCACACTTAGATCACGTAGCTTACCACCGGCCCATTGGTCAATGGCTCGCCTCGTGGAGAGATCGATATGGTCATAAAAGATTTGGACTTGGAGCCAAAGATCTATGCCATGATGAGGGACTTTTTGGAGTAAGTCCTTGAAACGAGTCCATGCTTCATAAAGAGATTCATTTTGACGTTGTTGGAATATCAAGATGTCATTTCTAAGCTTAGTAGTTCTCCCCGGTGGGAAAAATTGAGCAAGGAAACGAGTGGTGAGATCATCCCATGTGGTGATGGATCCCGCGGGTAAACGCTCAAGCCATTGACTAGCTTGATCCCGTAGAGAGAATTGGAATAGGCGTAATCGGGTTGTCTCTCTAGTTTCAACATCTAGGTCTATGGAGTCTACGATTTTTAGGAAGTCCTTAAGATGTTGGTTTGGATCTTCGGAACGAAGTCCATGGAATGCACATCCGCTTTGCACCAACCGGATGGTGTCGGATCGCAAGGGGGTCACATTGGCTCCGGTGAGCTCAATGGTGTTTCGATAGCCTTGGTGGCTAGGTCGGGAATACTCTCCTAAGGTTCGGGGCCTAAGAGGTTCAAGTGGTGGGTTTTGTTGTGGTGGAATGATGGATTCAAAGATGTTCCCGTTGTCCATGATGTCGGGTGGTGAAGAGTTACGAACAAACACACAAAGAAATAAGATAGACTAAAGAAAACCTAAAAAGAAAACTAAAATTCTTACTAGAAATGAATCTAGCAAGTAGACTAATAAAAAGAGATTATAACATAGACAATAACTATTCCCCGGGCTGCGGCGCCAAAAACTTGATGCATAGGGATTGCACCAGGCTTTACCTCTCGAGGGATCTCGAGAAGCTTACAACCCCCACCAGGCAGTGTACCTGATCGTTGTAGTATAGTATAGTGACAAGTACCGGGGGATTGATCGTTCAGCTAGGAATAGTGTCGCTAAGATTAGAAAACCTAATTACTAGTTCTAAAGATGAAGGATGATTATTTTTGTATTTTTATATTTTTTTTAGAAATCAAATTAAAAATCTCGGGGTTGAAGGATTTGGGCGGAATTAGTTGTTAGTCAACTAACCCAATACTAAAGATGCAATCAAAATAAAATACTAGAAATAAAAAATAAACTAAATTAAACTAAGGTTGTGAGCAATAAGTGGAGAAATTGTGTTTACTTAGATTTCACTACTCCATAGATATCTTTTACACGTTAATTACTTGTTATAGTTGCGTGGATGACGGATTGTATTCCTTAATACCATTCATGGGGTGGCGTACTTAACTCCCCAATCCTATGAGTGCCTACTTCACTCCTGTGTCGAGCCGGCTAAGAAGCTCCTAACATGGGATCATTAGAATTTACTCATGCATTAAATACAACCAATAAAACCTAGTACACATCGGTTCATGTTTCCTAAGACGTTCAAGCATGTTACCAATTGGAGATCTGCCAGTTTTCTTAAGCCTAACATTGAAATCATTCATCCAATACAACCATAAACAAGTAATCAACACATAATTAACATCTAGGTTTCATTAGATCTAAGCAAACACAAGATAAATCTATCCTAGCATGGTGGAATCAAGACAAGAACAAGATACAGACAACCAGCACATAGACATATTGATTGAATTAAAAGAACACTTATCTCAATTACACATGTAAGGGTTCAAGGGCTGAAAACCCTTGAAAAACCTGTAAAATTCGTAATAGGTTCGGCCTTAGGGTTTCTCCAAAACTTATTTTTTTAATGAATGAAAATTATAAAAACTATATATAGATAATTGAGGCTGACGGCGTCAAGACCAAATGGGTGACGCCGTCATCTCGCCGCCAAAAGAATTCTCGGACTGCCTTGATCTACATCTGACGCCGTCATGTATTAAGTTTTTCCAGGCCGTAACGTATTTAACTCTTGACACTCTTCCTTGTGACGCCTTCATTTTTGCACTGGATCGTCATGAAATTTACTCTTGACGCCGTCAGGATAGTACTCTTGACACCGTCACATACTGTTCCCAGCTTGGAAAATTAAGTCTTTGGCGTTTTCTTCACTTTTATGCTCTAAAAACGTCCGAATTGCTTCCTTTTCCAGATTTCACTCCCAAAGTACCTAAAATCACAAAAGGAACGATTTAGGGCAATATTTGATACAATAAATTCAATTCCGGGCTTAAATGACCCCCTAAAAATGGTTCATTTTTCGCCTCATCACTCCCTATTTTTGGATTTCTGAAACAAGTATGCTTTTGACTTTTTAAAATTATGAACTTAGGTTCGCTTTTGTGAGATTCTACCTAGATTTAAGCACTGATTAAGTTATGATAAGCTAGGATAAGACTAAAGTAAGCTAGAACAACTACTTGTGAAAGGATTTGATGAGGTTTGAATTGAAATCTCTTGACAGACAACAAATGGGATTAATTCAAAAGCTATTTTGACTTTTTAACAAACAAGGGTTGGTTTTTATTGTTTGACTGAGCTAATACAAACCTAAGTAACAAGTAACAACCACAAGCATCAACAAAAACACCCTAGAGCACAGATATCTCAGTAATCCCAAACACCCTTTTAAAAATATGGTTTAATGATTTTCATAGAGTTTGACAGATTAAGACCAAGCACTAGATTCTAAGGCTTATAATGTGATGAAATAAGCTATTTTAAACACAGAAACAACAACACCAACAAAAAATACACAAGAATCTCTATAGTACTAATTAAACAGTGAAAATGAAATACTAAGCAAATACCAATTTTAAATAACAAGCTACTGATTTAAAGCAAGATTAACACTAACTAACACTAAACAAGCACAAATAAGCCAAATAAGCAGTGATATAAGCTATGCTACAGTAGAAATTTAGAAATGAGATTATAGGCTTACAATGTGCAATCCTGCCAAAACCATGAACCAAGGACCAAAGATCTTTCCTATAGAATCCCCACATATTCACTAACCCACAACCATCCAAGATTTACTGTGCTCCAGCTTTCTCCAACATCTTCTTCATTTTTTTTTTCTTTATTTTTCTGATTTTTTTGTATTTTCTTGTTTATGAGACTAGACTGCTTTTAAATGTTTCTAAAAGCTTTTCAAAGCTTTTTGGGAGCTTATATGTGCCTAGGAGTCCATACCATTACACAGAAACTACAATAAAGCTTAATTAAATTTTTGAAATAAAATGGAAATTGCATACACTGAGATGTGAACTGAAACTTGATTTTTATTATTGGAAAGAGTTTATATTACACTGAAAACATGAAATACAATACTTGAAAGCTAAATCATACACTAAAAGCTTGAAAATTAATTATACGACATAAAAATAACTAAGTTATGCTAATACTTCTCCCTTGATGCTTCCCTTCTATTTATACTTGATGATTAGGGTTTGTGAACACCCTCTGAGCATTTCCCATCAAAAATTTGGTCCATTGGATTACTGAGATGCCCCCACAGGCTGCCACGTGTTTTGGTGGGAAAATATAAAGGAGCAAATTGCTCTGTTATACGGCAAGGGGGTGGTGGCATTAAATGCATTTGTTTTGTTAGGTGAGAGTGGTGAGGTGAGTGGTTTGGGCGGTGGATATGATGGGGTGGTGAGGTGATGGTTGCAGGTTGCAAGTTGGGGGGAAAGGGGTGAGGGATGGTGTGTTTGACTGGGTTTGACCGAGGGGTGGTCAAATGTTGACCCCCTATTATTTGAAACGGTTCTATGGGGTTTTGGGCTTGGGGTAAGGGAGTGGGCTGGTTGTGTTTATATGTTTGGATTGGATTTGTTTTGGGGTGTTTTGATATTAAGGGTCCGGTTTGGTATAGAAATTAACACAAGGACCAATTTTTTAATTTCCTGAATTTTAAGGGGATGTAATTGGCATTTGACCAAAGTACTCACAAGGGTGATTCTTGGCAAAGATGAATAGTATAAGGACAACAGTTGACTTTTTCCACTTTTGAAATCCTAGGGACCATTTCTGCCAAACTTGAAACTTCAGGGACCAATCTTGTAATTTTACCAAACTTTCCAACCAAGGACCATTCCTGCCATAGATGAGAAGTACAAGGACAAAAATTGTTTTTCTCAAAGTTTTTATATCCCAGGGACCATTTTTGTCAATTTTGCAAAGTTGAGGGACTAAACTTGTAATTTTGTGAAACTTTACACCAAAGGACTAAATATGTAATTTGTGATTCAAAAATGACCTTTGGTGGCTTTTTCATGTTTTAGAATAACCAGGGACTAGTTTTGACAACTTTTGAAAGATGACGGACTGAAACTGCCAATTATGCAAACTTTGTTCATTTTTCATTTGTTTTTTATTATTTTGCATCTGAAACATATAAAACACATTTCTGGGATATTTTCAGTATTATGATGCATATTTGAGTGTTTTTGGATGTTTTGGCAGCTCAGATTAGGTAAAAATGATGAGTATTTACACACTCATCAAGGCACATATCTTTTCTTTAGTCTTGGCAGTGCATGTTTCTTTTGCTTTGTTATGCTTGTCGTGCTTCCAGCTTTACTAGCTCTCTTGCTTCGGGTCTTGATTTCAGATGGTTCATCATCATATTGACTGAATCCAACTCGTCCGCCATTGAAAGCATCATCATACTTGGTGTATGCTTCCGTCTTCTTGATCTTTTCAGTGAGAAGATTGTCTGGAAGTCTTTTTCCTTACTTGCGAGTGCACGTTGCCTGTATATTGATTTTACTGAGTGTTTTGTCCATTCTGAACCGGTTCTTGTCTTTATCTTCCTGACGACAAGGGATATCTTCGTTGTCATCGAGAAGATTGTGGATGATTAACTTTGTGAATCTGACAAAAGGAATTTTGGTTAAAGGAGTGATGTAATGGCTCTGGATCTGAAAGACAATGTTAACCCATATGAGTTGAGCATAATCAATCTGCTTTTGATTAACAATTCCCCATAATATTTGAAGATGATGGAGTCGGGGATGATCGTGTCCACTATCTCTCCCTGTAACGGATCGAGCCAAGATGTAGTAGATTGTTCTCCACGGTTATGGGAAGAACTTGGCCTCGACTTTGATCGTATGCACGCGCATTGGACCACATAAATCCATGTGATGAAGATGTAGTACCTGATTGGTATTGTGTTAAGCTTTTAGAGGAAAGTGTGCACGAGTGATCTTCCCTAGTTCACATGCAGGACATAATCCTTAGAGTAACGAAATCTTGGAAGACCGTTAACTAGTTTGTGTCGTGCAAGTTCAGTCATGGTTTTGAAGTTCAAATGAGAAAGTCGTTTGTGCCATAACCATGATTTTTTCGAAGTTAATTTGGAGAGGAAACATATTGGAGAAGAAGCAATCATATCAGACATGAGATTGTGTAAAGACTAGTTCCACGAGTACCTGACATGAGATCATTTCCTTGTAAATCACGAACGAAATATGTTTTCTCCCTAAATGCTACTTCCAAATCCCCAACACAAAATTGACCGACTGAGAAAAGGTTGTGACCAAGGCCTTCGACGTAATATACATGACTAATTTTGATGTTACCATTTACATATGATGACATCAAATAAGTTCATATTATTGTCATCGTTTATTCTATTTATTTGACTTGTTTTATATTATTATCTATGAGAATCGATGATTAATTGTTTACTTTAGTAATTCTCGTGTAGAAACAAGCAATTGGTGAAAGTTAATGATTTTGGATGAAATATGAAGCTAAATGATCAAGTTTGGAAAAGTCTATTGAAAATTGATTCAAAGACCATTGACTGACTTTGAAGAATGCACCGCATCTAATTTATCTGATGCGCCGCATATGAAACTTTGATCAACAAAGAAGAACCAACTTGTTTTAGCTCAGATACGCCGCATCACAGTCCTGACATACGGCGCATCACTTTTCAGATTTCACCAAATACAATCCAAGATACTGACGGACATGCGCCGCATTGCATTGAAGATACGACGCATCTGAAGACGGTGTATGAATGTTCCAGAATATATTAATCATTGACCCCACACGAAGTTAAGTCAATGTGCCACATTTACTTATTAGATGCGCCACATCTATCCCTCATACAGAAACTATAAATACCCTAAGATACAGCCGTATTTCGTGTGCCATAAACCCTAGAACAAAAAGAAGAAACCCTAAGGAGAAGAATACATACGAAAAGGCAACACAAGACACACCAAGTTGAAGATTTCATAGCAGTAAGAAGGTTCTGAATGTGTTTTAATTCAATTAAGTAGTTTTGTTTTATTGTAATAGTGCACTTTAATCCATCAGGATTGATGGGCTTATGACCGCCATATTGCTCCCCTTAAAATTGCTTTCCCATCGATTAAAGTTTATATGATGTTTTTTTGGTTCTTGTTATATGTGCTTTGATAACCTCTGTGTCTAGCAGTAGCAAGCTTGGGCCGCCATACCCCTCATACGATTACTTCACTAGCATTATAAGTTAGTGTAAGCCTGTAAAAAGGATAAATAATTCTTAGACATAAGTGATCATTAAGGGTTTACTTGCCTATAGTCAAGATACCAAAGAGAGAGAATAGTTTACGATACTCATCATATAAAACTAGCAATAAAACAAGTGACTAGCTACTTAATCATTAGTCAGGCCTTCTATCTGAATATGTTATCTATTTATGTACGTGTTCGCCATTCGTTGTATTCTTCTCAATAGTTTTGGTTTAATTAATCAAACCAATTCGTGCCAGTCTCTCAGACTGAAAACCCCCTGTGTTAGAATAGATTGTAAAACTAACTTAGATATTAAAATACTGATAAACATTTTAGGTATTAACGTTCCACTCTTAGTGATCGACACTCTACTTACCAACTAGGCTACATTGATGCTCGTTAGTGTGTGTTATAGGATAAGCCGGCTATCATAAATGTTGACATAAATAATGCCTAAAAACATTATTAAGTTTTTATCAATATCTCTATGTTTTGATCATTACAAAATATAACCTCAAAGAACTAAAACTTATGACATAAACAAGTATTTGGTGATTAATATTTCTCTTTACATCCAAATCACTTAAGGTATGAATAAACAAAGTGTTTAGTGCAATGTATGATCAAAGGGGTATTTAATTAACTAATACAAAGTTTATTTAATTATATAATCTTATTATATATTTTTGAAAAACACTTTTGGTAATAAGAAAAAATGTTTTAATCATACTAAATATATGATTTCAAATATTTAACCAAAATCAGTTAGTTTTTCACCAAATAAACTTTCCCCACTAAAAGACAAAGTTTCTGGCCGTTTCAGCTGGGCGGCCCCCTTAATTATAAAGGGTGGTCCCCTTAAATTTAAGGGGACCGGCCATGATTTAAGGGGACCGGCCACGCTCCTCTGTCAGAAACTTTTGCCTATAAATACCACCTTAAACCTGGATTTTTTCCCCACCTTTTGCACTCCAGAACTTTCTGTTCTAGATCTCCATTTCCAATCTATAAATCCTTTGATCATACATTCTTAAATCTTTGTTTCAAAGTGATCCATACATAATCCATTCAAGTGCAAGAGAAGAATACTTCTATCCCTCAAGACAAGAAGTATTACAACTAGTTGTGATCTCCACATCTAAGTTGTTTGAGCATCATCATTGATTATTATTTCATAGTGTGATTAGTTGTGAATATTTGTTAGAGAATAGTTGAGAAAAAGATAAGTTAGGAAGAAGATTGGTGTGTAGAAGAATTGGTGTGTAGAAGTATTGGTGTGTAAAAGATTGGTGTGTAGATTAATGGTGTGTAGAAGATAGGTGTGAAAGAAGTGGTGTGATTAAGTAGTGAATTGGTGTGTACTAGTTGTGATCTAGGTGTGAAGATATTGTGGTGTGTAAATTGGTGTGTAAGGTTTTCTCCGCCATAAGGGAGCTTGTTGATATAGTGAAGAAAACTCTCGAGTTAGGTGCTCGGGGAGTGGAGTAGGGCAAGGAAGGTGCCTTGTAGCCGAACCACTATAAATCGCTTGTCTCTCGGTTTGATCTTTCCATCTTTTACTTATTTCATTACTTACATAATTATTGCTTCATAGTATATATACTTAGTGTTGTTCATATTGTGTATAACTAGATTTCATATACCATCGAATCTATATTTTATAAATCAACGAAAACTTTTAAACAATTTGTTTTATAACAATTAAAACGACGTAAAACTATTCAACCCCCCCTTCTAGTTTTCCACAATTGGTATCAGGAGCCACGTCTAGCAATATTTTTAAAATATATTGTATTTTAAAACTTGTAACGATCTATGGAATCTGAAAAATATTTAGAAGGGCAATCTATGCAAAGACCACCACTATTTGAAAGTGATGGATTTTTATATTGGAAAAATAGATTCGAAACCTATGTGAAATCAAAAGATCTTGATCTTTGGCATATTATTACCTTTGGTGATTTTCCTCCTATTCAATATAATGTTGAAACTAAAATGGATGAAATTGTAGATTTTGAAAAACAAAATGATGATTTGAAAAAGAAACTAGCAAAAAATAATGAGGCTAAAATGGTTATTTATAATGCGTTACCACGTAAAGAATATGAAAGAATTTTTATGTGTAAAACCGCAAAAGAAATTTGGGATTCTTTACTAATCACTCACCAAGGTAATAGTCAAGTTAAAGATAACAAAATAGATCTTCTTGTACATCAATATGAACAATTTACGATTCCGGAAGAGGAATCAATTGATAATGCTTTTGCTAAATTTAACACCATCATCACAAGTTTAAAAGCACTTGATGAGACATTTTCTAGTAAAAATTGTGTTAGGAAATTTCTTAGGGCATTACATCCGAAATGGCGAGCTAAAGTCACGGCTATTGAAGAATCAAAGAATTTGATGACATTATCACTAGATGAGCTTATCGGCAACTTGAAAGTCCATGAAGAAATTATAAGAAGAGATTTGGAAACGGTCAAAGTCAAGAAAGAACAAATCAAATCCATTGCTCTAAAAGCCAAAATGGAACCTTGTGAAGATGATGATTCAAGTGACGAGAGTGAAGATGAAGAATATGCGATGGCCGTAAGAGAATTCAAGAAATTCTTCAAGAGACGAGGAAGATTCACTAGATCACCACGTGACGAAAGAAAGGTGTTCCAAAGAAATAGGAGTGATAATTACGTGAAAAGAAAGTGCTTTAGATGTGGAAGTCCAAATCATCTCGTTGGAGAATGTTTAAAGCCGCCGGGTTATGAAAATCAAAGCGCATTTGTTAGTGGAACATGGAGTGATAGTGATAAAGAAGAAGTGGAAAAACCAAAAGAAGAAAAGTGCTTTGTGGCAAATGCAACCGACGAAATATGCCTTGGAATTGACTTGGAGCCTGACGAATGGATCAAGGATAGCGGATGTTCGAGGCACATGACGGGGAATCGCAAGCTATTCTCTACATACAAGGCATACAATGGAGGTAACGTTATTTTCGGTAGTGACTTGCGTGGAAAAATTATTGGCAAAGGTACGATTTCTCAAGACTCACTTACTATTGAAAATGTTGAACATGTAAATAATTTAACATATAACTTACTTAGTGTAGGCCAAATATGCGATAATAAATGTAGAGTTATCTTTTCCGAAGAAGATAGCGAAATAGTTAAGAATGGAAAAATTATAGGTAGAGGTATTAGGAAAGGAGGAGTATATGTTATGAAACTAGGAAACAAACCTGAAGATAGGATATGCCTAACGACCCTAGATGAAAACTCTACATTGTGGCATAGGAGATTAGGACATGCTAACATGCAACAAATACAATCTTTGGCCTCTAAGGAATTAGTTAGAAATTTGCCTAATCTAAAATATGACAAGCATTTTTGTGATGCATGCAAAATTGGAAAACAAGCTCATGCTAGTCACAAAGCTAAGAATATAGTATCCACTACTAGGTGCCTAGAATTATTACATATGGATCGTTTTGGTCCATCCGCTGTGCGGAGCTATGGAGGAAACAAATATACCTTAGTAATAGTAGATGACTACTCACGATACACGTGGACTAGGTTTTTAAGTGACAAAACCCAAGCCTTTGAAAAATTCGAAATATTTAGTAAAATGATTCAAAATAAATTAGGATGCTCAATAGTTGCCATTAGGACGGACCATGGTAGGGAATTTGATAACGAAATACAATTCGGAAAATATTGTGAGTTAAATGGAATATCTCACAATTTCTCCGCTCCTCGTACTCCTCAATCAAATGGGGTAGTAGAAAGAAAAAATAGGTCACTACAAGAAATGAGTAAAACTATGTTAAATGAACAATCAATTACACAAAAATTTTGGTGTCACGCCGTAGATACATCGACTTATATTTTAAATAGGGTATCAATTAGAAGAATTCTAGGAAAAACTCCTTATGAGTTATTAAGAGATAGAAAACCAAACTTAAGCTACTTTAGGGTATTTGGAAGTAAATGCTATATTTTAAACACTAAGGACTACCTCACTAAGTTTGATCCAAAATCATATGAAGGAATATTTTTAGGATACTCACAAAATAGTAAAGCATATATAATACTTAACAAACACTCCATGAAAGTAGAGGAATCACTAAATGTAACATTTGATGAAACACCACCACCTCCTAAAACGCTACCATTAGAAGATGATAATTTAGTCGAAGATGAAGCTATTGAGGTTAGTAAAACAAAACCCATAGGAAATGATTATGAAGACATCCACTTAGAAAATAACGAAACTGTTAATATTAAAGAATCTAGATCACATCCATTAGATAATATAATAGGACATCTTAACCAAAGAACCCGTAGGTCACAAGCCCAAGATAAAAACAACTTCTTTTGTTTCCTCTCAGCAATAGAACCTAAGAATATTAGTGAGGCTTTAAAGGATGAAAGTTGGATTACAGCTATGCAAGAAGAATTAAATCAATTTAAGGCAAATGATGTTTGGGAACTAGTCCCAAATCCAAAGGATATGACCATCATAGGAACCAAATGGGTATATAGAAATAAGTTAGACGAGAATGGAATAGTTACTAGGAATAAAGCTAGGTTAGTTGCCCAAGGTTATAATCAACAAGAAGGAATTGATTATGATGAAACTTATGCCCCCGTAGCTAGACTAGAATCAATTAGGATATTACTTGCCTATGCTTGCGCCCTAGATTTTAAGTTATTTCAAATGGATGTGAAAAGTGCATTCCTTAACGGTTTTATCAATGAGGAGGTATATGTGGCACAACCTCCAGGATTCATTGACTTCGCAAAACCTGATTATGTTTATAAGTTAAAGAAAGCTTTGTATGGACTCAAACAAGCTCCCAAAGCTTGGTATGATCGATTAAAAGCTTTTCTTATTGAACATGATTATTCCATGGGAATGGTAGATAACACTCTTTTCACTAAAAAGAAAGACCCAAATCTCATCATTGTTCAAATATATGTTGATGACATTATATTTGGATCGACTTGTCAAGACATGTGTGATGAGTTTGCCAAAATCATGCATGATGAGTTTGAGATGAGTATGATGGGTGAACTTAACTTCTTCCTAGGATTACAAATAAAACAATTAGATGATGGAATATTCTTTAACCAATCTAAGTACATTAAGGAAATGCTTAAGAAATTTGGCCTAGAAGACTCAAAACCCATGAAAACACCCATGTCTACGGAGGTAAAGCTCACAAAGGACGATGAAGGTGAGTCCGTAGATAACACCAAGTATAGAGGAATGATAGGTAGTTTACTATACTTGAAGGCAAGTAGACCCGATATCATGTTTAGTGTCTGCCTTTGTGCCCGTTTTCAAGAGGATCCCAAAACCTCTCACCTAGAAGCGGTTAAGCGTATCTTCCGATACGTTAAAGGCACTATACACTTAGGATTATGGTATCCTAAGGAATCCGGCATAGAAACCATTGTCTATGCGGATTTGGATCATGCGGGAGACTACGTAGATAGAAAGAGTACTAGCGGTATTTGCACGTTTATGGGATGTTGTCTAACGTCTTGGTTTTCGAAAAAGCAAACCGCTCTTGCTATCTCTACCACCGAAGCCGAATATGTAAGCGCCGGAAAGGCATGTCAACAAGCACTATGGATGAAACAAGCTCTCGTAGACTATGGCATTAGGTTAGAAAATGTCCCAATTATGTGCGATAACAAAGGTGCGATAGATTTAAGCAAAAATCCGGTACAACACTCTAGGACTAAACACATAGAAATACGTCACCATTATCTTAGGGATAATGTACAAAAAGGAAATATATCTATAGAAAAGGTTGCATCGGAAGACAATATTGCGGATATATTCACAAAACCCCTTAAGCGTGAATTATTCAACCACTTGCGTTTAGGATTAGGAATGATGGAACAAGTTGACTAAATTACATTGAATTAATTCTAAGTTATACTTGCATGAAAATTTATTTTTCTTTCATTCCATCTTCTTTGAGTCTAGGAATCTATTTCGCACAAAACTTAAGATTGAGAAGATTTATTTTCTTGGCATAAATTTTTTTTAAAAACTCAATCAATTCTCTCTAATCTTTATTCTCACAATCTAGGAATCACATGAAAATCATTTTCATTGCATTGTTGACTAATTCTAAAAACATTGTATTTCAAAATCATGCATAAACTCTCACATAAATTGTCAAGGTATATAATCTAATATATGTCTTTGACATTCATGATCGAGCAAAAATTGAATCAAGGAGATCATTTGGATTGTTTCTTAGGATCGTTATTTCTTTTTGCTTCTAGGTGTCGAAACAATCACAACTCCACATTTGTTGCATATAGACACTCACTAGGACAAATTCACTAGTAATGGTGTCATCTTGATCCATCATTAGTCTTTCACTCACTAATTGCCCTTGCCTTTAATTCAAGATAGGTGCCTTAGGAAGCTTATGTAACAATTCGCAATTTCAGGTTAATTACTATTCCCGGAAAATTCACTATTCACTTTTACTATTCATTTTTACTATTCATTTTTCCCGAAACTTTCCCGAAAGTTGATTTTTATTTGATTTTATCGAGTGATAAATCATTTCCATGGCAAATTAAAAGTTTGACATTCATAAGCTCATTTTCGTGAAAGTTATTAAGGAATTACACGGAATTACACGTTTTAGGGTAAAACGTCAATCAGAAATTCTACGCACAACGAAATTCAACCCCGTCAGGTGACCCCACATCAGAAAAATGTTTGACACACTCATGATTTATTTGAGAATTAATCGTGACTGAGAAAAACATGACCAAAGACTTCCCAGCAGGTCACCCAAGCCTGTACTAATCTCACATGAGCACGCTTAACCGTTTGGGCGATTAACCGTTAGACCACAAAACGCGTTTCTAAGACTATTTGAGTTTTCAACTTCTTAGAAAAATTCAACATATTCTTTCCCTCCTCCATTGACCAAAAATCATCCCTTGATGTTATAAGTCATTCCTTGATTTTTAGGCTTACGGTTTGATGTCTAAAAGACATTTAATACCAACCGACACTAGACTGAGCCCAGTCTAGACATTATAAGTCATTTTAAATCATTTTTATCACATTAGAAAAGTAACATTTTACTTTTCTCAATTTTACGCAATATTCGTACGTTTTACGTATTACGCGTTTTAGACCCGCGTTTCCAGTTTTTAGCAGGGTTTTACCACTCAAATGGAACCTACCACTCATTTTATATTTTATTATGGGACATATGGACATGTCTAACAATACTTTAAAGTTCCATAATTTTACGACACCCGGTTTTACGTTTTGAGGCCTAATCATTTACGGTTGTCATTTCCCGGAGTCAAAACTCTTCCTAATACTTGGATAATACCAAGAAAAGTCCACACCCTTGCTCTCCAAGCTCATGAACAGCCTTGGAGGGGGGATTCACCACCCATGTGGCTTGATCTTATGCCTTGTGTCATGAGATGTGAACATGTGTTCAACTTGGCCTCCAAGTGTTGACTAGTCAACAATGTAACCTCCTCATTTGCATATAAATGCTTCTCCTCCCACTCCTTGACCATATGAACGACCCACACACACAACACCCTTCATTTTACTAGTTTACTTCAAGTTCCATCCAAGAAATCAAGTGCAATATCCATACATAAACCCTAGTTTAGTTTTGATTCATCAAAACTACTTCAAATCTTTAGAACTTTGGTGATTTCTCTTGAGTTTGAATCCACTCAAGTCACCTCAATTTTCATCATCTCTCTTTCAAGATTACAAGAGTAGAAAGATTGCATGAAGTGAAGTGGGTTGAAGCAAGTCTATCAAAGTCCTATCCTTACATGTTAACTTCCTTTCATCTTTGAAAGCCAAAAGTTGTGAGCCAAACCCTAACTTGATTCTTGTTAAATAATCATGTTCATGTTATTTACATATTATTTGTGCTATATTATGTCTTGTATTAATGTCCATGATGTATAAAAGTGAGCAAAACAAGTTATTGTTATTGATTGTTACAACAAGTTACTAAAACAAGTAAACTAGTGACTTTCTTGGTAAGACCTGATTAAAATGGTAAAAATATGATGTTGGATCATTACATATTACAGTAGAGGACCTAACAAGGAAACCATAGCAATTTGAACCACCTAAAACGAGTAAACGAGTCAAAAGTTATGGCGATTTGAAGTTACCAAAGATTTCCGGCAAAACTGCCAAATACCATTCTGATCAAATTTGAGTTTTGAAAGTCATACTTCTGGTCCGATTCATCAAAAAGTTAAAACACGAAAGTTGTCCGGAACGACGTTTTCGTTCAGGAATAAAGAAGCTCGAGCCCTGAAAACGCTTTTTGAGTGATAAATTCTTCAAAATCTTAACAGCCCATTTTTAGACCAAATTCATTACATATAAGTTATGGTTTATGAAGACCAAAGGGGTCTTATGACCTAAATCAAGACCACAACCATGGCTAGAGCCAAGGTTGAGTCTCAAGACCATGGAACAATGACCAAAGGTCATGGCTAGGCCATGACGAAATGACCATACAAGCTTACCAAGGCAAATACATGAATTAGAGAAGTTGGCGATAACTTGAACATACAATTTGGATCTACTTCATCTAAAGGAAACCATGAGATTTTACCAAGAGAAAATGGTCATTCAAGACTTATGAAACTACCCCTAATAACAATCTTCATGTACAAATAAACTTTCCTAAGTTTATTCAAATATCGGACATGTAACCTTTCGGATCAAAACTTATATCTATATATTTCATCAACTACTACAATAGTAGGGAGCCTCATGTGAGGAGTTCATTATGTAAGCCGTCGAGTTGAGTTGTGGATTTACGAGTTAAAGTGTCCTGGCTCCTCGAACGCTTACTAACATGACTTCTGAATTATGTCGGCCCGAACGGTAGTAAACGATATACAAAACATACATGTTTCATGAATCTTCTCTTTCAAAGACTTACACTATACATCATACCACATCATGGACTAAATGCAAGATATATATATATATAGGCACTACTTCATATTCTTTACTCCGATCTTAACTCACAACATTCGATTATAGGTTACTCGTAGAAACCTTCATGATTCAACCGTTACATTCATTTCTTGCTATCTTACTTAAGGTGAGTTCATAGCCCCACTTTCGATTACTTAATTGTTTTACAAACCCTTGGGGGGGAATACATGCTATTTATAACCGAGCACAATGTTTTTAAATTGTATGCTTACCTGATTGTTTTATTATCACTAAGTACCAGCCTTGCTAAACCAATATCCTTTATTATGAACCATTTAATCACTAGCAATAGTGAGCGCGAATATTGTGAATAGGCCTATTGGGATTGACGAATCCCATTTGTATTGACTAAGTTCAAACAAATGCATTAATATTTGAGATTTAGGTATGTTAGCAAAGTACCTACCAGGATAAATCTGCCGATCGATATTGGTACACGTTAACGTTATGGTGTCATAAGCTTAGTGTATAATACATGTTCCGGGCGTATAATAACGTAGCCTACCTGTTTTGTTTTCCAAACATTGGTGTGAGCCTATAACTCACACTACCAACATATTGTGTTCAATCGATTTAACAAACTCTATGAATATCACTCAACCTTTGTGTTGACCTCTCAAGCATGTATTTCAGGTTCATGACGATCAAGGATGGAACGGAAGGGCACGGATACTCAAGAGGGCTATAAATTTTATTATCATTCAAAACTCATTTATTATACATTGTAAACATGGAACCAATTGGGACCTCATTTTGTAATCTCTGATATTTATATAATTTGAATGATAAACCTTTTCAAAACGACTCAATTGGAGTTCGTTTTCTATCATTGTGACTATTGTGCCGTCGAGTAACACCCAGTTTGAATTCCGCTGCATCCATGAATTGGGGGTGTTACAGCTTAAGTGTGCTTGCATTTACTTACCTCCTATTGCTTATTATGTGTTGATTATTTGCTCTTGTGCCTATGTGTTTTTGCATGATATCTAATGTTAGATTAGATGCTATATTGCCTAAAGGAATTGAACTTGCTTGAATCCAAGTCCAAAAACACAACCTTTCTGCAAATTTTCTGCCAAAACCCCAATTCTGGCAATCTGGAAATCACCAGATGGGCGGCCCCCTTAATTATGTAAGGCGGCCCCCTTAATTTTAAGGGGACCGCCCCCTAATTAAGGGGACCGGCCATCTGATGGTCGGGTTTACAGAATCTTTTCTGCTTTTTAGCCCATTTCAACCTACATTTCCCATTTTTCACCAACACATTTTGTCCTAATCCTCCAAACAAACTTTATCCATCCTTAAACACACAAATCTTACACTATAAATAACCCCAATCCTCAAAGCTCTCCATTCATCCCATCATGAACTCTCCAAACAAACCAAAATCAAAAGCCTCAAGGCTAGCAAGGATGACGGAAAAACCCGTTTGGCGACGAAAAAGTCCTCGAAACAAATCCATCATCACAAATGAAGTTGGAAATCATTCCTCACCACCAACCTCTTATTTCCCAAACTTTGCATCAAACCAACAAAGGCATTCATTTGATCCACTTTACAAACCATACAACATTGGCCAAACATCTTCCTTCAAGCCAAACTACACCTCTCAACCTCCAACAACTTATAATGATCCATGCAAGTTTGATCAACCATCAAACTACTCAAACCCAACTCATCCATACCAAACCTATGATCCCCTCCACATTGCCACGGAAAAACAAAAGTCCCGTGATGAAATAAACCAAATCCATGATCTTAGTGATCTCCTTGCTATGCATCTTGCACAACGCAACAAAGGGCTACCTCCATCATCACCCTATGCAAATTGCCTTCCCCACTCTCTTAACTTGGATCAAGTTACAAATCACACTCACTTTTGCCCTTGTTGCATATTCCTTCAAAAACAAATCCTCTACTTGAGTGAAGATATTTCTTGGATTGAATATCTTCTCACTCGTAATCATCCAATACCACCCTTAACACGATACAACATCGTGAGATCCACTTCTTCCGCTCCATACAACACCCCATATCCACCTCAATCAAACATCTAAGCTCCATGCTTATGTTTTCCTTCAAGCAAATAAAACAAATCAACCATGGGTTGCAAGCAAGTCCAAGTGCTCTCTTAGGCAATATAGGACTATATCTTTTATTTTGTTTTATTGTAATCAATATGCTACAAGCATATTGAATGTTGTTATGCTAATTATTTCTATCATGCTTGAATGAATCTATTTTTATTTGCATAATTGTTGTTTTTGCATATATATGTGTGTTGTTCTCTTCAAAATATTTTTGTAGCCAAGATTCCAATTGCTCGTTCCCTTTGTGCTCTCAAACGAGGGGGAGCATACATCAAGGGGGAGTTCTCTACCCGTTTAAACTTCTTTCACGAAGATTATTCGGCCTAACCTTTTTGATTTTACAAAAAGGGGGAGAAGAGAAATGGTAAACTCTATAATACTTGTCTAATAACAAGTTTTAAATCTTTTGAGTTTAAGGTTTTGTAATAATCAAAAAGGGGGAGATTGTTGACATAAATAATGCCTAAAAACATTATTAAGTTTTTATCAATATCTCTATGTTTTGATCATTACAAAATATAACCTCAAAGAACTAAAACTTATGACATAAACAAGTATTTGGTGATTAATATTTCTCTTTACATCCAAATCACTTAAGGTATGAATAAACAAAGTGTTTAGTGCAATGTATAATCAAAGGGGTATTTAATTAACTAATACAAAGTTTATTTAATTATATAATCTTATTATATATTTTTGAAAAACACTTTTGGTAATAAGGAAAAATGTTTTAATCATACTAAATATATGATTTCAAATATTTAACCAAAATCAGTTAGTTTTTCACCAAATAAACTTTCCCCACTAAAAGACAAAGTTTCTGGCCGTTTCAGCTGGGCGGCCCCCTTAATTATAAAGGGCGGTCCCCTTAAATTTAAGGGGACCGGCCATGATTTAAGGGGACCGGCCACGCTCCTCTGTCAGAAACTTTTGCCTATAAATACCACCTTAAACCTGGATTTTTTCCCCACCTTTTGCACTCCAGAACTTTCTGTTCTAGATCTCCATTTCCAATCTATAAATCCTTTGATCATACATTCTTAAATCTTTGTTTCAAAGTGATCCATACATAATCCATTCAAGTGCAAGAGAAGAATACTTCTATCCCTCAAGACAAGAAGTATTACAACTAGTTGTGATCTCCACATCTAAGTTGTTTGAGCATCATCATTGATTATTATTTCATAGTGTGATTAGTTGTGAATATTTGTTAGAGAATAGTTGAGAAAAAGATAAGTTAGGAAGAAGATTGGTGTGTAGAAGAATTGGTGTGTAGAAGTATTGGTGTGTAAAAGATTGGTGTGTAGATTAATGGTGTGTAGAAGATAGGTGTGAAAGAAGTGGTGTGATTAAGTAGTGAATTGGTGTGTACTAGTTGTGATCTAGGTGTGAAGATATTGTGGTGTGTAAATTGGTGTGTAAGGTTTTCTCCGCCATAAGGGAGCTTGTTGATATAGTGAAGAAAACTCTCGAGTTAGGTGCTCGGGGAGTGGAGTAGGGCAAGGAAGGTGCCTTGTAGCCGAACCACTATAAATCGCTTGTCTCTCGGTTTGATCTTTCCATCTTTTACTTATTTCATTACTTACATAATTATTGCTTCATAGTATATATACTTAGTGTTGTTCATATTGTGTATAACTAGATTTCATATACCATCGAATCTATATTTTATAAATCAACGAAAACTTTTAAACAATTTGTTTTATAACAATTAAAACGACGTAAAACTATTCAACCCCCCCCCCCCCCTTCATAGTATATATACTTAGGAGTCTGCCGTTATATATGTGTGACCTTTAGGTCTCGTATATAATTGACTATAAGTTTATACTTTATACGTTGTACATTGCACACATAACCAAAAAATACTTTTGTCCATTTTACGACAACATGTTAAGTGTTCGAACTTACAAATTGGTGTTATATAATATGTGTTATATATATATATATATATATATATATATATATATATATATATATATATATATATATATATATATATATATATATATATATATATCTATATATTATATATAACAGGAGGCGTTACACGTAGATAATGCCACGTAAACGCCACCTCATTGCCATGTAATTCTTATACCTGCCATGTCATCACATTGTGGCCATGTAAGCAAGCTATTAAATTATTAAATTTAATTAAATAATCACCTTAATATGTTTTCCCCTAAAATTCGTGTGTTTTTGTTTATAAAAAATAAAGATGTAAAGGGATTCGAACTCAAGACCTTACAGGTCTTATGTGGTATCTTAACCACTGAACCACAACATTTTTTTGATTGCATTCTGCAACTTCTTTTTTATAAACCCTTAAACTGGAATTTGACTAAAAAACCCTAAGCCCATGAAAAACTATACACGATCATACAATCACGACATCTGCATGATAAACATAACACCCTGCCATTCTTCCTCCCTCCTCTCACAAAAAACCCTAACGTGCTTCGTTTTTCTATAGTGATGGTGTTTTATGTTTTTTATAGGTTTTTGGTGTTGTGATTATCATCCACTGCTAAGTGTTGATAATGATCATCTTGATGATGTTTAGAAGAAGTTCAACATACACGGTATACATCTGACATCTCTACTCAATAATTTATGATATTGATATTATCATCTGTGTTTAATTATATGTATTAAGAATTTAGAGCTTATTTATTGGGATTCTTTATTTGAGGTATATTATTGGGCTTCTTTAAGTTGGTATTTTAACAATATTCATCAATTAGTACAAAAACGTACTCCTCTTTTGAAACTGGATGTGTTTATATTTTATTTTGCTTGCAACCAGTGATGAAGTGGGGTAGAACTTATTTACATGTAATTCAGGTCATGGTTGTTGATCACTATTCGAAATTCAAAGACATGAGGATCTTGCAATAACTTAAAGGGCACAAAACCCCTACAATTTCGTAACACCATCACCGGTGCAAGCAACAGGATGGTGTGTGCCTAAACATGGCGTATCAGATGCAGAATTACAGTCAAATCTGGACTATGTATGTAGTCAAGGTCTTGATTGCGGCCCTCTTCAACCGGGTGGTGCCTGTTTTAAGCCTAACACAGTAATATCACATGCTTCTTATGCAATGAACCTCCTATATGAAACTGTTGGTAAGAACCCATGAACCTCCTACACGCTTCCTAACTTAAAGTGTACTGATGATCATTTACACGTTGTTGTATTATCATATTAGCAGATATCAGTAAGCAACAACGCAGTAGCAACACCTATAGGAGCAACAATTTGCTGATCAATCTCTTTCAAAAGCATATTCGCATCGGGCTTTGGTTTTTCTTCGATTGAGCATGTTCGTGTTCTGACCTTTTATTACATAACATAAGGAGGTTTAAAGAGATAACTTATTCACGATGATAGAGAATCAGCATTTCACTGCATCACGAAAGGCTTCAGAAGCATATCATATTCGCTATATATAAGTTTCATACCAAGCGGGCCGTTTTTTTAATTTTTTGGTGTTCTTTATTATATATCTGTTATTAACTTAGTGGACCGTTTTTTTAATAATCAGGCTACTGACATGGATGTAAAGGTTAGTGAGTCTGCTCGGTTGTAGCCGCTGCTGAGTTAATTCTACTTGCTGATTGACTTGGTATACAGGGAAATCAAAGGAGGAAACAGCAGCTGCTATTAAAATTCAAACAGCTTGTAGTGGCTACTTGGTATGTAAATATTGTATCTTAATATATCCGATGTCCTAATATAATCAAGATTAGTAATCTATTTTTATTTACTATGTATGCAGGCAAGGAGGGCTCTAAGGCTGTTAAGAGGGCTTGTGAGGTTGAAAACACTGGTGGAAGGGCCTGCTGTGAAACGAGAAACAGCAAACGCACTCAAATATATGCTAAACTTATCTCGTGCGCAGTCTCAAATCAATTTTAGGAGGATAAGGATGTCAGAGGAGAATCAAGCCCTTCAAAAATAGCTCCTTCATAAACGGGCAAAAGAAATGGAGAGCTTACAGGTTAGTTTGCATCTTTTATATACATGGTTCTCTCTTTTTAATAATGTATCATGTATATATGTTTATCTGGAAAGCTAATAAATATTGGTGCATATATGATATTATAAAAGACGGGAGAAGAATGGAATGATAGTCCGCAATCAAAAGAAGAGATTGAAGCAAAGCTGGTGATGGCATATTCCTTTTCTCATCGATCAGGTAAACATTTATAAACCAAATATCACATATATGAGTCATAAAAACAAAGATAAAAAAAAGGTTTTAGTACAAACATTTTTCTTCTTAATGTTCACAAAGCCATAAAGTTAATAAAACAAGTTTATTTTGATTATTGCAACTTCAGACAGCAAACCACATCCAAACATTATCTCCTATAATATGTCTTATCACAACTGATTATATTATTCTTATTATTGCAAATCACATAATAGGATTGTTTAGATTCTTTATTATGATTTTGAGTTGGAACTTATGAGATACTTTGGTTTCAGGTAGTTAAGGTAACAGATTTTGGTGTTGCGAGAGTGAAGGCTCAGACTTGTGTCATGACAACAGAAACGGGGACATACCGATGGGTGGCTCCAGAGGTGGATTTTAGATGCCATATCTCCTGCGTATTTCTAATTCCTGATATTTTACCTCTGAGTGCTGAAATCCATACGCTTCTTGAGCCTTGATACGCTGGCATATATAATAGTAGTGGGTATATTTTACAAATAATATGATACATAGGGTATAGTTTTCATTGAAAATCTACTTTGTTGTGGGTGACTGAATTTACTTGAAGTGTTTCACTACTTGGTTCTTCTTTGTAGTATGGTCGCTGCAATATGTTGTTGATTGTTTGCTTTGACCTATACTAATTTTCAACGGTTTATTGTTGTAATAGGTATTAACAATGTTGTAAAAAATAGTTACATCAACTCGCGCGCACAAACTGCACGATCACGTTCTGTGGCCCAAGGTAATTTAGAATCCTATTACATTTTTCTATTGAGCTTTACATTGGTAGTCTACTTTGTTGTTCACAATTAAATTCATTCAAAGTTTTTCGTGAAGGATCTAAGACAAGCTGGAATTAGAGTGTGACTATACAGTTGAGCATATGGATATATATGTAGTCTACAAATACAAATATTAGTTAATGTTTAATTAAGCATAATTAATATGGGAACAGGCAAAGGTCGTTGAACTATAAGGAAGCTAATTGATTCACTATACCATGATTAAAGCTTTGTGTCATAAATTACAACATTTCCATCAGGATAGTAACGATCTACATATGTGTCAACCAGCTCCTGAATTGCAGATCAAATAAGTAACCCATCATTGGCATATGGGTAGTCTTCAATGAGGCGTCTTACTCCATACGGCTTTGTCTCATCGGGTACTACCATTCCTCTGCAACCGAAGTCAATAAAATACTTACAACATGTGGTTTCTTTGACTATCATAGCTGCTTCAGTTATTAGATTTCGCAGGTGATCATCTAACATGTTTCAAGACCTTTTTGTTTAAACCAGAAATTATTTTGTTTTTAGTGGATTCTCCTTCAGTTATTGAAATAAAAATGCTTCGGTAATGCCTTATAGTCGAGAAATTTTGGTCCCAATAACATGTTGCATAGATCAATTATCTTTTTTTAAATCTTTGTGATTCTTTTCAATCATTCGTCAAATATTTCCTCTCTTATCAGTAACTTCTTTAGTGTGCAGAATATCAGCATGGAAGGTGAACCAAGGTCAGTATCGTCTCCTGTGCATCAAATAAAGTATATGTATGAGCACAAAATCAGTTCAGGTCATCTAATAAAGTACAAGCCGTGTCCTGTGTACCAGCTCGAAGTGTCGCGAAGAGAAACCCATGACGTCTTTTTAGCCCAAACCCGTGGTCTACTGGTACATACGAGAACTGCACCGTTATCAAGGTAAATCTTTGTTCGATATTATTGCTTATTCCTTCATTGAATATTGAATTATTTATATTCTTATGATGTTTACGAATCCTTCTAATTAGGAACTTTGAATGATAACACTTGATTTAATATTTTGGCTAATCTTTTCAAGAAATAACCATCTTGACAACGTTTATTTTTTTGTGACGAGGAAACTTGATTAAATGATTCAAGTGGCAATTATGATGAGGAAACACATTTATAGACTACCTATGTTATTTGAATTAAGAAATATCATGTCCTATCTCTACAATCACATGGGTCTGAACAAATTCTTTTTTGTGCAAAGTTTTAAATGTGTATTATGCGCTTAAACAACATAACATGAATGAATACTTTCATATCATATTGTATATATTATGCATTTTTTTCTTTCAATCCGGTAAATTTCTGATAGCAGAAATACACTTGGCTGACTAATATGCTTGCAAAGGTATATTATCGAGGATGGGTTCAAACATATTACTTCGTGTATCACTATGATATGTTATACACACTAAGAAGCTCATTTCAATAAGAAGTTTTTACATGGTCATGTTAAAAAGACTAAGCAAAATATACTCATTTACTTCTACATAGGTAACTCTTTTTCTATATTTTTGTTTTGTGTTGTACTTTTATTTGCAACTTGTAATTAACAAAAGTATATAAATTAATTGAAAACTTATCATTGAAAATATTAGTTGGATACATAGTTGCCTAATTATAGTTAACCAATGATTTTATTGACTACATGCTAGAAATATCCTAAAGTAAGTCTTATACATGCACTTCAGTTCCTTTAACCCGAACAGTCATCGTGTAGTGTAGTTCGTCAGAATTTGATCTTTATGTGGTGGTATTCTTTTGGACATGTGGTTACTTTAGTGGTAAAAAGGGAACCTAATGTCATATTAGCTATTGTGACGATTGAGGTTTATGTTTTCTTATTTTAGGGGTGTTTGAATGGATATGTGTCATATGTTTATTATACAAAGTGTTGCAAACTGAAGTCGTAACAATCAATTTTTAGTACAAGGAATATATTTTAATCTCAAACCACATAAGCATATCAAACCGCCATCTCATATCACATACTAAGTTGTATTACAGCTAAGGACTCGAAATACAGTATATGTATTTCCCTAACTAAACACCATGATGTTCATAGTGTTATGTTGAACAGGTTTCTCGGGCTCGAATCATCGGAACCTCGGCTAAGAATTATCAATAGTACTATCGGCCCAATAAGTGATCCACATAAGGTAAGCTTTAATATAATGTTGGTATTTTATGTAGCTGAGATGTACATCAAGAACGGTTAGATAGGATATCCCGAATGTCTGAGATTGAGGACCTACATGCACCACGTCCACTTTCCACTGCAACAAATAACTGCTCATGAACTACTCCTATGTAAATCACATTCCGTTTTTGTATTAGTTCACCATTGATTATATGAAACTCAAATCATTTTACTATATCACGTTCAGTATAAATTTCATTGCGTTAGATGCCATAAAGGTATATAATTGGTAAATTTTAATATGTCTATTTTATTTGTGCATATATATGATGTAATATCAATTTTAGCTATCGGCACTAACCTGCCTTTCAAACACAGTCACAGAATATTATTGAGGCTTTGGTGACAAAGAGGTTTTGCTGAAGTTGTGCATGGTGAGGCCGGTGACTTTATCACAGATAAGTATGTCCGCATTCTTAAAATATTCAATACATAAATTTACTTCATCTGTAATCTTTTTTTGACGTGCTTAATTTTGAGTCATGCGATAGGATGGAGTAAAAAAAGATAATTTAAATGAGGTTGGTTTCTATTTCATTCTTAATTTCATAAGCAAATTATTTGGAGCTTGTGCATGTTTAGAAGTTAGAAGTATCAGCTATTAGTTCCTGGTTTTTGAAAATTGTAATTTCTTTTGTTTCAAGTGTCATTTATTGCTATTTATAGGAAAGTGGAGTGCAAAGGCTGATACTTTCTATTATGCAACAACATTTGCCTAATCTTGAAATTCAAATAAGAAAATCTAAATATATGTATAAGGAACATTCATGGTGGTCGTAAGTGAATATTTGGGAGGAATAAAAGGAAGTAACATATGGCTAATAACAATAACTTATCGGTGAATTGTACGTTTGTGCACCCAGTTTATCTATGTCTGAAGAAATGAATCACAGTCGGTTTTCCTTATCAGGTTGAATGTATATCTACTCTTAATTTATCTATGTATGTGTAGCACCTTTATTAGCGGTAAAAAAAATTTGGTTCACATAAGATATGACAATCAGTTTAGGTTATGTTAATTATATTTTATGCATTGTTACAGGAACTAATACGACACCATAAATGATTCCTGTCTCACAACATACTAATGACAGATTCAGGTGTTCGGCCGCTCAAGGTAAATGTGGTCATCAGTTTCTGTATTGTTTAATAGTTGCTCGGAGAATGTAGTTAATACTTTAAATTATACTAATTTTTGCTGAACTATTGTTGTTACAGTAATCAACGGATGCGTACATGGCCCAGTGATCAAACCATTTTTTTATATAGCATCGTACTTTAAATTATACTAATTTTTGCTGAACTATTGTTGTTACGGTAATCAACGGACGCATACATGGCCCGGTGATCAAACCATTTTTTATATAGCATCGTACGTGCGAAGAGAGTGACACCATCTTTTATAAGTCATGTACGTGCGAAGAGAGTGATGATGAGACAGATGCAGTTATATCTTCCGCTAACGGGATCTCATCAGTTGGTACATTATTTAACCAATTTTTTAACAAATTGCAGGTCTTGAATCAGTAGGGTCGGGGAACGGGAATCTGGATGAGATGATGTGTTTGGTTCAAGAAGAGTATGAACAAGTCAAACAAGTTTACCGATGGAACTTACAGGTGATGGAATTTATATGTAACTCAATCATATTATCTCTATTTCTATATAAATTTTAAAACTCAAACAACGCATGATTGTGACGACATGGTCATGTAAGTAGCGTATGTTTTTGTTGATATAAAGCTTTCACAACTTTTTAATGAGTAACCAATTGTGACCAAACACCATGTATGTGTGTGACACTCTATATATTGAATATTACATTGTCTATATACGAGTAATATATTTAACAACTTACCTTTAATTTATCTTGCAGTGGAAACCACACATACATAGAGGCAGATATCGACAATGAAGCCTTTGGCGTTAGTCCATGTTCCAGCTCATGTGACGATCGCAGGCACCATGAACACAAGAGGTGGTTCTATCTTCCTCAAACTTATTGTTCTACAAATTATTTTTTATAGGATACTAAAACTTATCGTTCTACAAGTTAGCAAAGAATATACACTTTCCTTTCGACATCCAAAATGACACAGCACGTGATTTTTCTGCAGGAATGGTGAAGGAATTGGATATTAACCACTGCTAGCCAATTGATAGCGCTGATATGATTGATAAGGAGATTGCTAGATTCCGACATGGAAGAAAGTTTATGTGGTCGCATGTCTCCTCTCAGCAACAACTACTTCTCTTTCCACACTAAATTCATACTCTCAAAATATTGTTTGAAAGTGATTATGTAATGAATCATATAAAAATTACAGTTTGGTATCCTTTTTGTTTGACATTGCACTAATTAAATAATATGATGTTTTAATGTTTGCCAACTTATGCTAGCAACGAACAGCCAACAAATTCTTTGGAAAAATAACGAAAAACAATATATCCGAACCATAACCTCTAAGAAAACGAAGACACCAAAACCAAAAAATCCCCATGTACGTTGAGGTTGTCAGACTTTACACCTGAGTTTTTGTCAGACTTTAGACTAACAGATATATTTTTTGATTCCTTATTGTAAATTTCATTGTGGCAATAGGCCTCAAGGACAACATTTAGTATTATTAGCCCATGAAGTAGCAAAATATATGGATTACAAATACGTTGCACCGCCTATGGAATAGATCGAGAGAAAATACGCTATCCTTCGGCCACACCAGTTGTTGACAAGTAAGTAAAGTTTCTTCATTTTTTATTTATTTATTTTTATTTTTTAAATTTCATATAATTGTATATATAAAAACCAAAAAGTCATAGTAGGAATCCCCAGAACCGAATAGACCAGTAAGTCTAATTAATAGCCAAACACTATTTTTTTCATAAGTGTATAAAAGCTAATAACTCTAATTAGTCAATATTTCTTATGCGAGGATAGGCTATGTTCAGGTTGTAACAAATGGGTATAGCAGACCTGTGAAAGATCATATTGGCAAGTTGGGTTGTCGAACGTAAAGGTGATATTTTGTATGATAAGCAGAAAGACGTGATTCTGAATGTGTTATTGTTATCCAATAGTTCACATGAACTTGGCTTGGCGTCGCAAAATTTGGATACGGTAACTGAAAAGAAGATAACAGGAATGTTACCGATTATAAGCCATAAGTCCACAAGTTTGGACCAAATTGTTAAGCTTATCGTCATCAAATCAAGGTTTGTTAACTTCACACTTTACACAATTCTGGATAAGAAATAACTATAAAAGATCACTATTATCTATATATTATTAAATTAAAATGTAAAATTACAAGTCATGCCCGCCCATCGGGCGGGCTTCGAAAACTAGTATATATATATATATATATATATATATATATATATATATATATATATATATATATATATATATATATATATAATTTAGGAGTCTGCCGTTATATATGTGTGACCTTTAGGTCTCGTATATAATTGACTATAAGTTTATACTTTATACGTTGTACATTGCACACATAACCAAAAAATACTTTTGTCCATTTTACGACAACATGTTAAATGTTCGAACTTACAAATTGGTGTTATATAATATGTGATATGTCAGACGAGTTTGAATATCATCCCCCCCCCCCCCAACTTTTATGAATAAATTGTATTAATTTAGAGGTTCAAAATACTATGTGTGATATATGGTTAGAGAGTTAAGGATTTGTATTTTTAAATGCAAAAATCGGTACATCTTTTTTAGTTCTACACAAATACTTGGCCATTTTACGACACTATATTGAGTGTTCAAACTTACAGAATAGTTTTGTGTCACATGTGAGATATCAAGCAAGTTTTAATATCGAAAAAAAATCTTATATGTTCTCGAAATTGTATTTACTCAGATTCAAAATTTATATCTGATATATAGTTAAAAAGTTAATGATGTGTATTTTTCAATGTAAAATTGATGAATCTTTTTTAGTTCGATGCAAATATTTATGCCCGTTTTACGATAAAATATTGAGTGTTCGAACTTACAGATTAGAGTATATCATATGTGATATGCCATGCAAATTCTTGTACCGGGAAAACAAAATAATAAAATTTGTCAAAAGTATATGAAAGTACTATTTTATTAAAAAATAATTAAATTTTCGTTGCGATGCTGTAATTTATTTTGTTTTACGATTAACGACTTTTTAGATATGTACTTTTCTTAAAAAGGACATGAAATTGAATTTTATTAAATAAAGTTATTTTTTTTTCCAATAAAACACGTGACTAAGATATGTCACTAAGTATATAATAATTACTGTAATAGTTTATAACTGAACTTTTCTCTTTAATCAAGTATAAAAAACAAAATAAGTAGGTTATAAAAGTAACTTCACTTTTCACTTTGCTCATTGTCGGTTATCTTTACAAATTACAAAGCAACATCATTTTTGCTTGAACTTTTCTCTTTAATCAAAAAATATAAATAAAAAAATAAATAAGTTATAAAAGTAACTTCACTTTTCTCATTTTCGGATTATCTTTACTGAGATGCAGTTTGATTGAGGGGTTTAAGTGGGGTTGGGTTGAAAGTTAATCAAAATCAATTATCTAATTTTATCATATTCGTTTCACGCGGTAGTTTCAAAATTTCACCCAATCTAATATGGTGGGGTTTTGACCATTCACAATATTAAAGATTATTTGATATTCTTAAATAAATGTCAACTATAATTTATTTTTTTTAGTAACAATTTTAATTATTAATTATTCTATTAACTATAAAAAAAATATTTACAAATTAAATATAATATTTTCTCTTACTTCAAATTTAAATCCAATACCAAATTCAAATTTAAATTAAAATCTAAATCATAAACCCATCTACAAACCAAAAGGGCTTAATTACAAAGCAACAACACTTTTGCTTAACCACCTACAACCAAATAAATGAGGCGTGCATGTTTAAAGAAAATATCTTACTAGCTTCTTACTTGTATTTACATAATTCGAATATCAAATATTTGAAATAGGTTACTTCAACTTGCTAGCAAATGTAAGGAAAGTTATAAATTAAATTGCAAGCTATTATAAGAACTCTAGGTACGTTGCGCAATCATCCAACGTTCTCTCCAAAACGCCACTCAAAAACGCGAGACCCGTACTGTGGGGTGGCATTTCGTGTCTCGCATCGTCCCTACCAGACCAAATGGTCATGTATTTTTCCTTTTTTATGTGTGTTGTACTCGTGTTTTAGTGAGTTACGTGTAAGCTAGATGGTGTCTCATGACACCAAAAAATAGGAGGGATGTGTGTTTTATGTGGTGTGATGGATTTTAGCGTTATAGGAAAAAGTGCTAAGTTAACAACACTTTTCTACGACACCACACGACGGAACGAGAGGGTACCCAATGCTCTAAGGAAAGTCAAAAAATATTACTACAACGACCAAGATTTAATGTACAAAAAACAGTGTAATGAAGTATTAAACCTCAACAAGTTACTATAGATATTACGGTCGTTAGCTATTATACAAAAACCAATCATTTTTTCATTACTCCATCCAGTTCAAAATTATGGTCTTGTGATAAAAAAAAATACACAGTTTGAAAAAAGTAAGGTCAATTCATTTTTTAAACAATCAGTATCATTATTATCCACTAAACTCTTTTATAATTAGTTGAAATAAAAAGCAATAATTATTTTGGTATCTAAAATAAGAAGGTGAAGACGCTTTTTGATAAAGTGAGAGCTTCAAGCCTGATTTCTGCTACGCACCCCCTAAACACATAAGTACTGGTCGACGAAAGGGGGACGGGTAAAGCTAATCTTAAGACAGAAAGACTATCTTTTTAAAAATTCTTAATACTTAAAAATAAAAATGTTACAACACAATGATTTGATGGTGTTTGTATTTGAGTTAATTGCTTTAATATTAAAAAAAATAATGTTTAAAATCATGTAAAAAGTTGTTTGTTTTCTACTTAATTAAAAGTATGAGTTAAAAAAAAGGGTAAATTGCAAAAATGGTTACTAAAGTATCACGAAATTGCAAAAATGGGACCGAGTCATAAAGGCGTGCAAACTTGCCACTAACGTTTCGTAAAAGTGCAAAATAGCCACCGAGAGCATTTTTTTGCTAACGCCCATTAGTTTGCTTGTTAAGTGACATGCGAAATGACTAATATACCCTCATCTATACGTCATAATTACTTGCAAATAATGTCCCTGCACTATTTCTATCACCAACACTCTCTACTGCCACGCGACCATTGCCATTACCCTCCACCACCACCACACAACCACCACCACCACCCTCTACCACTACACAATATTTTCCATAACATACATTCTTCCCCACGAAACAAAACCTTAATAATAATAAAAATTTCTCATTTCATTTTAACATACGTACATACAAACAGATTCTGTCTTGGTTGTGCATAATCTATAATCAAATATATATTTATTGAAAGAAACACAATAATAATCACGTAAAAATGGAAAGAAGACCTGATCAAATCACACAGACAATAATAATGACTGTAAACAATTTGGAATCCCAGTAGTAAAATTCTTTGGATTATTAATTTATAGATGCGAGAAGCACTCGTTTACCAGAATAGGGGAATGTTATATATTTATATGTTTTAGTAGCAAGGATAGATTGGTGATTTATTTAAACATGGCCATACTTTAGGATTTAAAGTATATCAACCTAAACAAAGTAAACACACGCACAGAGATAGATACTCACTTCCTCGCTGAAGAAGCATATATATTTTTGATTCATAATGCAGTTGAGGATGTTTCGTCTTGGTTGGTTCCTGAAAATTACAGTACTGGATAAATAAGTTTAACATTGGAGATATAAAAAGTCAACCGCCTAAAAATGGATACTGTAAAGGGCGTATCATAATGTATACTTTTTTTAAAAGACTTTTAAGGTCACGGATTTATGTTAATACACCTCATTATGTGAATTTTGATTGGCTGAAGTGCTCAACTATGTATGTTGTTCTTTTTTGATGGTCAGGAACACGGTGGCAATCTCAGTGAAGCGGTTAATTCACATTTCGCCAAAGATACAAACATGTCAATCCCTTGGTGTGTCTCTTGTTGACCATAGACAAAAAGAACTGTGCTACCTTTACCTTGAAAGGGTTTTTATATCCTATTCAACTGGCTACAATAGTGGGACCACAAGCAGGTTAGAGTTTTACCCTGTGAATAAGTGCATTGTGTTTTGTCATTTGTGGGAAGAATTAAACCAGCAGTAATACATAAACTTTGCACAACCAAAACCCTCGTCTCACAACTCACAAGGATACACTAACAAAGAACACGAACTAGATTAA
Source organism: Artemisia argyi (assembly GCA_030686995.1). Classification (NCBI taxonomy): domain Eukaryota; kingdom Viridiplantae; phylum Streptophyta; class Magnoliopsida; order Asterales; family Asteraceae; genus Artemisia; species Artemisia argyi. The sequence continues at coordinate 46,042,496 of CM060700.1, forward strand.
ATTTGTTCCAGTAGAGGTTTTGCAAGTGCTGTCAGTCCCTTATAATTTTGCAGACATAAATACTTGACTTATAACTTTGTGAACAACATTAAATTTGCCCCCAAAATAAGGTTAAATTTTGCAGATGGTTTGTGCTCGTGTGGGGATTATTGGTGATATAAAAGTTAGCTTTGTAAGCGATTAGAACCTGTAAAATGAGTTGTTAAAAACTCAAAACTATATAGATGTAGATCATTCAATTAGTCAGCTAGTAAGCTGATTAGGGGTCATTATATTTGATGTAATAGAATAAAAGTTCATTACATAAAGATGAAGCAAATAGAATAAAAGCTATTGTAATTAACAATTGACACAATGTTGAGATATTAGGCTAGAGATTCAAATGGGTTCAAGGCAAATGATGTTAGTTGTAACTCTGTAAGCCTGTAACCAATATTAAATGGGTGGTGGTGTTGGTTGTGGCGGTGGAGGGTGGTGGTGGCGGTAGAGGGTGGTTGATGAGTGCTCAAACACTCATCATTTTTATCGTATTTAAACTGCCAAAACATACAAAAACAATCGAAAAGTCATCAAAATACTGAAATTATCCCAGGGATTGTGTTTTATGTGTTTTAAATGCAAAATGAGCAAAAACAAATGAAAAATGATCAAAGTTTGCAATATTGGCAGTTTCAGTCCCCCAAGTTTCAAATTTGTCAAAAATAGTCCCTATGCATTTATTTTGAAAGAAAAGTCAACCCAAGTCCTTCAAAAATCAAAAATTATCAAAAATGGACTTTGGGTGAAAAGTTTGGAAAATTTACATGTTTGGTCCCTGGAGTTTGAAAATTTGCAGAAATAGTCCCTGGGAATTTTGAAAAGTAAAAAAAATTGCAAAAATGGTTTTTGGATTATTAAACTTTGCATGAATGGTCCTTGGTGATATTTTAGGAGAGTTACAATTCAGGTCCCTCAGGTTTTGGTAAATTGCAAAAATGGTCCTTGTGTACACTACTAAACCAACCGGACCCTTAATAACTCTAAACCAAAACCAAATCTAAACCCAAAACACAACCAAGCCCAAACACCCACCATTATAACTCCAAAAGCCCACTCCACTCCTCCAGCCCATCTCACCCCAGCCCACTCCCTCTCAAAATAATACTCACCCCCGTTTTTCCCACTCGGTCAACAAAGGTCAACCATTGACCTTCCCTCCCACCCAGCCTGTAAAACCAAAACAATACTAAACCCCCCTCCTCCACATCAGCAGACCCACTCCCTGCCTTCCCCAACTCCTACAAACATCCAAATGTTTTAATTACTTCATATAATCTCCATGTTACCCCATCCTGACAAGATGAGAAAATGGCGCCAAACATCAATTTGAACGGCCAAGATTATTCCCACCCAATCCAATGGGTGGGATTTGTTCAGGAGGATGCATTGAAGTCAAAAGAGCCAATAATTCAGAAAAAGGAGAGAAGGAAGAGGCAGTTTAGGTCATTTAGTATAAATAAGCTCCTTGTAAGCCATTTTGGCATATCTAGATTATTATTAGCTTAAGTTATGTTGTAATTTCCTTATGTTGTAACTTTTTTATCAAGTAATACAAGTCTTTCATTTTTAATATCCCTGTTTCAAATTTCAGTTTATATAAGTCATTAAAAAAGTTCCTTGTTAAAAACCAAGTTTTGGAAATAAGTTAAATATAAACTCACTTGTGAGTTCTTAAAAGCTTTATGAGATTCTGTAACAACTTTACATTCAGCTTAATAAGAAAGTTCTTAAAAAAATAAAAATATAAAAAAATATATAAAGAAAAAAAAATCACAAAAAAAAAGAATGGAAGAAGCAGGGTTGGAGATGGATTAGCAGGGTTTAGAACTCCATGGGGAGTATAGGAAGGTGACTTTTGTTCTTTAGTTCTTGGTTTTGGATCACATTGGATTTTTGTAAGTTTCCATTTACTGTAGCAACTCCTTATTAGATTGCTTATTCATGATTGTTTTTGTTTGTTTCTTCTTATTCTAGCTTATTATGCATAAAGCAGCCTAGTTAATGTGATTGAGCTTAGTTTTATATAACCTTGCTTGTGGACTGTCATTTAGAGCTCTTGTAGCTTATTTGTGAGTAGTCATTAGAAACTGCTTATTGGTTCTTGTAAACTTTCTATTATATATTTTCAAACCTGTCTCAAACCCATTTGATCATTAGTGTTTCAAAAATCACAAGTTTCCTTTGAAAAAGACACAACAGTCAAGTATAAAGGTGTGTTTGGATTAACATGATCTGTTGTGTCCAGGGTAGTTAAAATGGTTGTTTGCTGTTCCATCATACTAGATTAGGTTATATTAGTTCATTTAAGTCATAAAAACCTTAGGTCTTTTGGATAATAGTCAAAGTTCATTTTAAACCTTTCCAAGTTGTTGTCTGTTTGAACCAAGGAGTCCACACTCATCATATGAGCTTATTAGTCAGTTGAAAAAGCTTAATTTCATGCCTCAGTAGCCTATTACACCATAATTAACCAGTAAAATAGGTTAGAAATTCACCAAAGTCAAATGAGTAAGATTATAGAAAAAGTCAAAATTGCTTGAATCAGTTTTTTTTTCCAAAATGGGATGAATTTTCCTGATTTTTGTACTTGGTTTTAGGTTGTGAAATTTCTTGGGTAGTTAGTCTACCAGTAAAACTTGAGATTCCCACCATATTTATATTTTTGTGAATTTTTATTGTGGACCTTTTTGCCCCTGGAACACACCTGCAGGGTAATAACCTGCCCTATGCATCAGCAGACCCTCAGTACACCACCACCTTTGGTGGTTGTTTGTGGCCACACCAGTGGGTCCCACAGTCCATATTTGGGTTTTCCCAACCCCCTCCTAGCAGGCTTCAATAGTTGACCATGAGTTTGACCTTAGGACCAGTGGACCCCACTTGGTTTTGCCTCATAAGGTTGTCCTATTTCTGTCTCAGATTCCAAGTAGTTAATTGCTTATTGTGGATTATTGGCTTATTTAGCCATCATATTTGAGCAAATCTTGCTTATAATTGTCCAAATAACTCAGAGGAACCAGAATACACCATTGTGGACCCCACATAACTCCATTTGAGCCAAATTCCCTTCTTGGTCAAAGAAAGTCAACTGTTTGGACAAATAAGCACTCAAAGTGCTTATTTCTGGTTTACATAAAAAGTGTTTTTGTAAAAAGTGTTAGTTTTTAAGGTAAAATTAGTTTGAAAAAACAAAAAACAAAAATAAGCAATCAAAATTTGGCGCCGCTGCCGGGGAGGTGTGCGCGTTTCTATAGCGTCATTTGAGATTAGTGTTATTTCACCACAATCACTGTACAAATACCATCACTTTTGTAAATTTGAAATCAAAACATAAAAAGTCATTAACACTTTTCCTAAAGTGTTAAAACACCAAAAAAATAAAAAAAACAAACAAAACAGATCGTTACGTTTTCTATATTGTGTTTCTTTTAAGGTGATTCTTAAAGAAATACGATTTTGGTAAACGAAACGATACAAAAAATATTGTCCAAAAGTTTTTAAACCCATACACAAAACACAAAAACATCCATCTTTTCTTATGAATAATAATAAATACATAAAAACCAACCATCGCAAACCAAGACTGAACACCTACCAACTGGGGGTGTGAACATAATAAGTTCCCAAACCAAAGATATAGAACTTGCCTTTGTATCCCTGTGAGTGGTGTACCTTTCTTAAAGAAGCCACTTGCTTATGATTATTGGTTTAAGTTCACTGTGGATTTTCCTTGATTTTGTTTTGATTGGTTTTATCTCTAGTGCATGCGCACTCGTTCTTCAAGGTCCACGAGCCCGTTACGTGAGCTTGTTCGGAAACCTCGAAGACCTCGCAGACGTTCAGCACCAACAGTCGGATCTGAGATCCGTACTGTTGCCACACCCACTGTCACCATGGCGGAAGACCGCCCCATGTGTGAGCTTCTCCAAGCACCCATCGAGGGTTACGGAGATGCCATTGTTGTTCCAGCCATCATGGCTGATAATTTTGAGCTCAAAACCGGGTTACTCAATCTTGTAACCTCAAGTCAATTCTACGGTTTTGAGAGGGACGATCCTCATGCTCACATTCGATGGTTCAATAAAATCACATCAACCATCAAGTACAAGAATGCCCCTTGTGAAGCAATAAAACTTCTTCTCTTCCCATTCTCACTGGAGGGACAAGCCCAGATTTGGCTTGAAAAACAACCTCCTCGATCAATTGAGACATGGGAAGATCTTGTCAAAAAAATTGTGAATGAATTCTTCCCACCTTCCAAGACCACGAGTCTTAAGAACGAAATCACCAAGTTCACTCAAAAATATGATGAATCTTTTGGTGAAGCGTGGGATCGTTTCAAAGAATTACTTCGCAAGTGTCCACATCATGGTTTCTCTGAGTTGATGCAACTCGATACTTTTTACAATGGCGTGAGCCAAGCTGATCAGGATTCTCTCAATGCCTCCGCGGGAGGTAATTTCTTGAGTAGAACCACAAAAGAAGCTTTGCAAATCATAGAAAACAAGTCCAAGGTCCGCTCTACACGAAGCAAACCGATTGTTTCACAAATCAATGCGGGTCCTTCCACTTCATCTTCTGTGAGTCAATCTAGCACCGGATGCTAAGATTGACAAGCTCACTGAAGTAATCCAAGCTTTGGTTCTCGCCCAAACAAAGAAAGTTTCGTTTCCACAACATCCTCCACCTGCTGAGGTTAAAAAAGTGGAAGTCTGTGTGACTTGTGGTGGGCCGCATGCCTACTACAATTGCACAGCTACTGATGGTACTCCATATGAAGCTCATGCTGTAGTCGGGTCCCAAAATCAAGGAGGTAATCAATATCGCCCTCCTATGGACCCTAGCTATCGTCCTCATCATCATTATCCTGGACCTCCCGGTTTTAATCAAAACCAAAATGTCCAAAACCGTGGCCAAAATCAAAATAGAGCGAACCAAGGTTTTCAAAACCAAGGTAACTTCAATCAGGGTCATGCTTTTCACAATCAAAACCAAGGTTTCCAAAATCAAGGTTTCCAACATCAAGGAAACTTTAATCGAACCCAAGGTCAGGGTAATTTCAATCCGGGATATTTTCATGGAAACAACAACCCTAATCAGGGTAATTTTCAAAATCAAGGTCCCAATCCGAACAATCGAGCTCCAAATATTCCTAATCCGAATCAAGCCATTATTCCAACCGGGCCTTCATCTGACGAGTTGTTAAAACAATTCATGAAGTCCCAAGAAGAGTTGAACAAGTTGCTGGTCAGCCAGATTTCTGATATCAAGAAGTCTTTAAATGATCGACCCTCGGGCTCAGGTACTACTTTACCGAGCAACACGATCGCTAACCCGAGGGGCGATGCTAAGGCGATCACAACACGAAGTGGTGCTTCATATGATGAACCCGCGATTCCTACTACCTCTTCTCCCTCTCCTCCAAAGGTAGTGGAACGTGAACCTGAGGTGACAAAGGACAAGGTGCAAACTCCTAGCCCACGAAGTACAGCACACGTCCAACCTCAGGTTATTCCTGAAACCAGATGTAAGCCTGGAGTTGTCTTTGAACCACCAGAAACTCCAGTGGACAACCCTAAATCCAAAACTTCTATTCCTTACCCATCACGTCTCAGTGAACAAAAGCTCCGCGAAAAAGCTAATCACCAAATGGACAAGTTTTTCCAAATCTTCCAAGATTTTCACTTTGATATTAGCTTCGCGGACGATATTCTCTTGATGCCCAAGTTTGCATCAACAATAAAAAATCTGTTAAGTAATAAGGAAAAACTCTTTGAGATGGCAAGAACTCCTCTGAATGAGAACTGCTCAGCAGTTCTTTTGAAAAAGCTTCCTGAAAAGCTTGGAGACCCCGGGAAATTTCTCATTCCTTGCACTTTCCCGGGTATGGTTGAATGCTTCGCCTTAGCTGATCTAGGTGCTAGCATTAACCTAATGCCATATTCTGTGTGGAAGAAACTCTCTCTTCCCGAACTTACTCCCACGTGCATGACTTTAGAGCTTGTCGATCGTTCAATTTCCCGTCCCCTTGGCATTGCCGAGGACGTGTTTGTTAGAGTGGGTAAGTTCCATTTTCCGGCAGATTTTGTGATTGTTGACTTTGATGCCGATTCAAAGGTCCCTCTCATTCTTGGAAGGGGATTTCTTAGAACTGGGCGTGCTCTCATCGATGTATTTGAGCAAGAGATCACACTGCGTGTTGGAACGGAAGCCATTACCTTCAACCTAAATCAAACTTCGAGATACTCCTCCAATTATGACTGTGAATCAGTGAATCAAATTGATGTCATCGATGTTGCTGCTGAGGAGTATGCTCAAGAGATTTTAGGTTCCATTGATGATTCTTCGAGTGAAAACCTCACTCAATCTTCTCATCCCATCATAGCCAATTCTTCTCCTTCCCTTATTCCGTTTGAGGGAAGTGACTTCATCTTAGAAGAAATTGAGGCCTTTCTCAAAAGTGACTCGATTCCCGATGGAATCGATAACCAAGAGATTGACCCTGAGAGGGATATTCTCATGCTTGAGAAATTGTTAAACGAAGATCCCTCTCTTCTTCCTGTTCTACCACAAACACTTCATAAAGAGGAAGTCAAAAATATTGAGAAAACTGATGACTTCCCTGAGGTTGAACTTAAGGACTTGCCGCCTCAACTTGAATATGCATTTCTGGAGGGTGATGATAAATTACCCGTCATAATTGCTAAAGACTTAAGTGTTGAGGAAAAGGCTGCTCTAATAAAGGTTTTGAAGTCTCATAAACAAGCAATTGCTTGGCGACTCTCCGACATCAAGGGCATTGACCCTGAATTTTGTACTCACAAGATTTTAATGGAGGACGACTTCAAACCTGCAGTCCAACAACAAAGAAGGGTGAATCCAAAAATTCACGAGGTTATCAAACAAGAAGTCTTAAAACTTCTTGATGCCAGATTGATTTACCCTATCTCGGACAGTCCTTGGGTTAGCCCAATTCATTGTGTTCCAAAAAAGGGTGGAATTACTGTTGTCACAAATGAGGAGAATGAGTTGATTCCAACTCGTTTGGTTACGGGTTGGCGTGTTTGTATTGATTATCGCAAGTTAAATGACGTCACCCGTAAAGATCATTTTCCTCTGCCCTTTATGGATCAGATGCTCGAGAGATTAGCAGGGAATGAGTACTATTGCTTCCTCGATGGTTTCTCGGGTTACTTTCAGATTCCCATTAATCCGCAAGATCAGGAAAAGACCACTTTCACGTGCCCCTACAGAACTTTTGCTTATAAACGTATGCCATTCGGCTTATGTAATGCTCCGGGCACGTTTCAAAGATGTATGATGTCCATATTTTCCGACATGATCGGGAAAACTATGGAGGTCTTTATGGATGATTTTTCGGTCATTGGGGATTCGTTTCAATCATGCCTCTCCCATTTAGACAACATGCTAAAACGTTGTGAAGACACAAAGTTATGTCTAAATTGGGAGAAGAGTCACTTTATGGTCAAAGAGGGCATTGTCCTCGGCCATAAAATTTCAAAGAACGGGATTGAGGTTGACAAAGCCAAAGTGGATGTCATTGCAAAATTACCTCATCCCACAACCGTAAAAGGTGTTAGGAGCTTTTTGGGTCATGCCGGTTTCTATCGTAGGTTTATTCAAGATTTTTCTAAAATCGCCCGGCCTATGACCCATCTCCTTGAAAAGGATGCTCCTTTTATCTTCTCCCCCCAGTGCATCAAAGGTTTTGAAACATTGAAGAAAAAGCTTACTGAGGCACCGATTCTTGTTGCCCCCGATTGGGACTTGCCCTTCGAGCTCATGTGTGATGCTAGTGATTATGCGGTAGGGGCAGTCTTGGGGCAGCGAAAAACAAAACATTTTCAGCCTATACACTATGCCAGCAAAACTATGACCGAGGCTCAAAGCCATTACACCACCACCGAAAAAGAATTATTAGCTGTGGTGTATGCTTTTGAAAAATTTCGGCCATACTTGATACTGACCAAAAGCATAGTGTATACGGATCACTCGGCTTTGAAGTACCTTTTTGCAAAACAAGATGCAAAGCCGAGACTTCTCCGTTGGGTTCTCCTCCTACAGGAATTTGATATCATTATTCGTGATAAAAAAAGGAGCTGAGAACCTAGTTGTTGATCATCTCTCCCGATTGGAAAATCCCCACCAAGATGTCTTCGAGAGGAAAGAAATTAATGAAACATTCCCTCTCGAGACACTCAATGCGGTTACCTTTCGTGGAGACTCTATTACCCCATGGTTTGCCGACTTTGCAAACTACCTTGCGGGTAACTTTGTGGTGAAAGGGATGTCGTCCCAACAGAAAAATAAATTCTTCAAGGATGTGAAACATTATTTCTGGGACGACCCCTATCTTTTCAAAATATGTGCGGATCAAGTCATCCGGCGGTGTGTGTATGGCCAATAAGCCACTGAAATTCTTAAGGCTTGCCATGCTGGTCCAACGGGGGGCCACCACAATCCAAACTACACCGCCAAAAAGGTGTTTGACTCCGGTTTCTTTTGGCCCTCGATTTACAAGGATGCCCAGGAATTAGTCAAATCCTGTGACGCTTGTCAACATCATGGGAATATTTCACAAAAGAATGAAATGCCTCAAAATGCAATTCAAGTTTGGGAAATCTTTGACGTTTGGGGCATCGATTTTATGGGGCCATTTCCGTCTTCTCATGGCAACAAGTATATACTCGTGGCTGTTGACTACTTGTCAAAATGAGTTGAAGCGAAAGCTTTACCCACTAATGATGCCCGAGTTGTTGTGAAGTTTTTGAAAGCTCTTTTCGCTCGATTTGGAACTCCACGTGCTATTATCAGTGATCGTGGTACGCACTTCTGCAATGACAAATTCGACAAAGTCATGCAAAAGTATGGTGTAACTCACCGTCTTTCTACTGCGTACCACCCACAAACAAGTGGACAAGTAGAAGTTTCCAAGCGAGGAATTAAGAGGATTTTAGAAAGAACCGTAGGTAAAAATCGTGCATCGTGGTCGGACAAATTAGATGATGCACTTTGGGCTTTCCGTACGGCTTACAAAACACCCATTAGGTGTACGCCTTACAAACTTGTGTACGGGAAAGCGTGCCATCTTCCGATCGAGCTTGAGCACAAAGCCTATTGGGCTCTCAAGCATGCCAATTTTGACCTCAAAACTGCGGGTGATCATAGAAAAGTTCAACTGAATGAATTAAACGAACTTCGTGATCAATCTTACGAGAACTCTTTGATCTATAAAGAAAAGACAAAGAAGATACATGACTCAAAAATCAAGAACCGCGTTTTTATCGTTGGTGATCGAGTCCTTCTTTTCAACTCTAGACTCAAGATCTTCTCGAGAAAGCTCAAAACCCGATGGACTGGTCCATTCACTATTGTTAAAGTTTATCCTTATGGCACCGTCGAGTTATCTCAAAATGACGGTCCTAATTTCAAAGTGAATGGACATCGTTTAAAGCACTACTTTGGAGAGGACATACCATCCATGGTTGTCCCGGATCTCCAAACTTTCCCCAAGGACAATTGAATTCGGGGATCGAGTCAAGCTAGCGACTCGATGAACAAAAACAATAGCACAATACGGGTTTTCACCCGTATCTCTTATTTCTTTCTATTTTCTACCACCTAGTGTGGGGGAATGGCCAACCCCCCGCTGTTTGAAAATGTATATATGTATATAAGTCAAAAAAAAAATGTGTGTATATATATAAATAAAGTGAAAAATAACATTTTCACAGTTTGCTTCGAATATTATCTTTTTACGTTCATAGATTCGGCATAATAGCCGGGACTTTGAATATTGAGGACAATATTCATTTCTAAGTGTGGGGGGGGGGGGGGATTCTAGCGAATTTTATCACAAAATACTTTCAAGTACCCCCCATTTTGGCCCAAAATTTTCAAAATTTTTTCACTTTATTTCAAAATTTTTGTGGTTATCAGTCCGCCATGTCTATACGACAAAAGGATTGGCTAATCCAGGAGCAAACGGCTCTTGGTAAAGATAACTCAAATCCGTTGACGGCTTGCAATTTGCCCAAAATTGTATGGTAAATCAACTCGCCATATCCCATAAAGTGAATGAGTTGGCTAGCCCGCAAGATTATGGCTTGTGGTAAAGGCCGTTGAAAAACCATAATTGATAATCAGCTCACCAAGATGTTGACTAGGTCCATCAAGAGTTGGCTAGTCCAGGAGCAAACGGCTCTTGGTAAAGACAAATCAAAACCGTTGAAAGCTGGTGGTTTGCTAAAAATCACATGGTTATCAAGTGGACCATAGTTCTTATTTGAATCGAAACATTTGGCTACTCCAGAAGTGATGGCTTTTGGTAAAGAGTTTTCAAATCCATCAAGTTTTCCAAAAAGATTGCTAGGGACTAGCAATAGTTTAGTATAGGGGATTGATGAGTGCTCAAACACTAATTATTTTTATCGTATTTAAACTGCCAAGACATACAAAAACAATCAAAAAGTCATCAAAATACTGAAATTATCCCAGGGATTGTGTTTTATGTGTTTTAAATGCAAAATCAGCAAAAACAAATGAAAAATGATCAAAGTTTGCAATATTGGTAGTTTCAGTCCCCCAAGTTTCAAATTTGTCAAAAATAGTCCCTATGCATTTATTTTGAAAGAAAAGTCAACCCAAGTCCTTCAAAAATCAAAAATTATCAAAAATGGACTTTGGGTGAAAAGTTTGGAAAATTTACATGTTTGGTCCCTAGAGTTTGAAAATTTGCAGAAATAGTCCTTGGGAATTTTGAAAAGTAAAAAAAATTGCAAAAATGGTTTTTGGATTATTAAACTTTGCATGAATGGTCCTTGGTGATATTTTGGGAGAGTTACTATTCAGGTCCCTCAGGTTTTGGTAAATTGCAAAAATGGTCCTTGTGTACACTACTAAACCAACCGGACCCTTAATAACTTTAAACCAAAACCAAATCTAAACCCAAAACACAACCAAGCCCAAACACCTACCCTTATAACTCCAAAAGCCCACTCCACTCCTCCAGCCCATCTCACCCCAGCCCACTCCCTCTCAAAATAATACTCACCCCCGTTTTTCCCACTCGGTCAACAAAGGTCAACCATTGACCTTCCCTCCCACCCAGCCTGTAAAACCAAAACAATACTCAACCCCCCACCTCCACATCAGCAAACCCACTCCCTGCCTTCCCCAACTCCCACAAACATCCAAATGTTTTAATTGCTTCATATAATCTCCAAGTTACCCCATCCTGACAAGATGAGAAAATGGCGCCAAACATCAATTTGAACGGCCAAGATTATTCCCACCCAATCCAATGGGTGGGATTTGTTCAGGAGGATGCATTGAAGTCAAAAGAGCCAATAATTCAGAAAAAGGAGAGAAGGAAGAGGCAGTTTAGGTCATTTAGTATAAATAAGCTCCTTGTAAGCTATTTTGGCATATCTAGATTATTATTAGCTTAAGTTATGTTGTAATTTCCTTATGTTGTAACTTTTTTATCAAGTAATACAAGTCTTTCATTTTTAATCTCCCTGTTTCAAATTTCAGTTTATATAACTCATTAAAAAAGTTCCTTGTTAAAAACCAAGTTTTGGAAATAAGTTAAATATAAACTCACTTGTGAGTTCTTAAAAGCTTTATGAGATTCTGTAACAACTTTATATTCAACTTAATAAGAAAGTTCTTAAAAAAAATAAAAATATAAAAAAATATATAAAGAAAAAAAATCACAAAAAGAAAAAAAAAATAATGGAAGAAGCAGGGTTGGAGATGGATTAGCAGGGTTTAGAACTCCATGGGGAGTATAGGAAGGTGACTTTTGTTCTTTAGTTCTTGGTTTTGGATCACATTGGATTTTTGTAAGTTTCCATTTACTGTAGCAACTCCTTATTAGATTGCTTATTCATGATTGTTTTTGTTTGTTTCTTCTTATTCTAGCTTATTATGCATAAAGCAGCCTAGTTAATGTGATTGAGCTTAGTTTTATATAACCTTGCTTGTGGACTGTCATTTAGAGCTCTTGTAGCTTATTTGTGAGTAGTCATTAGAAACTGCTTATTGGTTCTTGTAAACTTTCTATTATATATTTTCAAACCTGTCTCAAACCCATTTGATCATTAGTGTTTCAAAAATCACAAGTTTCCTTTGAAAAAGACACAACAGTCAAGTATAAAGGTGTGTTTGGATTAACATGATCTGTTGTGTCCAGGGTAGTTAAAATGGTTGTTTGCTGTTCCATCATACTAGATTAGGTTATATTAGTTCATTTAAGTCATAAAAACCTTAGGTCTTTTGGATAATAGTCAAAGTTCATTTTAAACCTTTCCAAGTTGTTGTCTGTTTGAACCAAGGAGTCCACACTCATCATATGAGCTTATTAGTCAGTTGAAAAAGCTTAATTTCATGCCTCAGTAGCCTATTACACCATAATTAACCAGTAAAATAGGTTAGAAATTCACCAAAGTCAAATGAGTAAGATTATAGAAAAAGTCAAAATTGCTTGAATCAGTTTTTTTTTTTTTCCAAAATGGGATGAATTTTCCTGATTTTTGTACTTGGTTTTAGGTTGTGAAATTTCTTGGGTAGTTAGTCTACCAGTAAAACTTGAGATTCCCACCATATTTATATTTTTGTGAATTTTTATTGTGGACCTTTTTGCCCCTGGAACACACCTGCAGGGCAATAACCTGCCCTATGCATCAGCAGACCCTCAGTACACCACCACCTTTGGTGGTTGTTTGTGGCCACACCAGTGGGTCCCACAGTCCATATTTGGGTTTTCCCAACCCCCCTCCTAGCAGGCTTCAATAGTTGACCATTAGCTTAACCTTAGGACCAGTGGACCCCACTTGGTTTTGCCTCATAAGGTTGTCTCATTTCTGTCTCAGATTCCAAGTAGTTAATTGCTTATTGTGGATTATTGGCTTATTTAGCCATCATATTTGAGCAAATCTTGCTTATAATTGTCCAAATAACTCAGAGGAACCAGAATACACCATTGTGGACCCCACATAACTCCATTTGAGCCAAATTCCCTTCTTGGTCAAAGAAAGTCAACTCTTTGGACAAATAAGCACTCAAAGTGCTTATTTCTGGTTTACATAAAAAGTGTTTTTGTAAAAAGTGTTAGTTTTTAAGGTAAAATTAGTTTGAAAAAAGAAAAAACACAAAAAACCAATTTTAATTTTAGTGGTAGCTTCTATTTAATAGAAATTATCATTTTAATTTTCTTTTTAGCTTATTTATAAGCAATATATCATTTTCATATTTTTATTAAATCTCTTTTATATTAAAGTAATTCTAGAAAATTTTCCAGATTTTTCTTTTGTCTTTTAGTGGTTTTTAAAATTAATTTTAGTTTAATTAATTATTAATTAATATTAAATAATTAAATAGCATAATTAGATTTTATAAAGTAGCACCTAGTTTTTATAATTTTTCTAGCTTTTATATAAGTTAAAACATTTTTATAAATTTTTATAGAATTTATACTGTTCATTTTCTAATTTTTATAATATAATTAGTTTAATTGGTAATTAATAAATAATTAGAATAATAATTAGTAAATTAGTTTAAAAATACATAAAATCAACTTTTTATAATTTTTTAGGATTCCTATGATGGTTAATTAGATTTTAAAAAATTTTCTTAATTTTCTAAGCCTTTTTAGTATTTTTAATAATTATAATTAGTTTAATTAGTTAATTAATAAATAATTAGTAATTAATTAATAATAAATAATTAAATAGTGTAAAAATAATTTTTCTTTTTCTTAAAATTTTCTTTATTTATTAGGATTGTAAAAATAATAATTTCACACTTGTAGCCTTTTCCGTTCATCAGTTGTACTTTCTTTCTCGTTCGTCAGCGTACGTTTTTAATTAAAACGTACATTTTTAGGTTTTAAATCGATTCTTCTTAATCTCAATTCCAGTAATCAATCACATAGCTTTCCTAAGCTATTTCATTTCATAATTCTCAAATAATTTTTATCACAACCCTTTTCTGTGAATAATCACCCGATCACAAGTACGCTAAAGCACAATCCACACCTCGTCGGGACATAACGACCTGGTGATACTCTATATTACCCGGAAGCATTGGTCTAGGTAGTTTGGCTTTGTTGACCATATACTTGGTTAATTTTGGTTGACTGTTCTGAGCCAATCAGTGGTGGTGTTGCTTGTGTGGTGGTAGAGGGTGGTGGTGTTGGTGGCTGTGTTTGTGATGTGGTGGCTTCTAATCAAGAAAAAAATGAACTGGGGTAAATTGCAAATTATGTCTCTGAAAGTGGAGAAGAAGAAGAGGGTATATTAGTCATTTCACGTGCCACTTAACGAGCAAACTAACAGAAGTTAGTGAAAATGGCTATTTTGCACTTTTACGAAACGTTAGTGGCAAATTTGCACGCCTTTATGACTCGGTCCCATTTTTGCAATTTCGTGATACGTTAGTGACCATTTTGCAATTTACCAAAAAAAAAGTAATGTAATTTAGATTTAATTAAAGGAAAAAAGAAAAAAAAATATAATTTATATTAATATCTCTTTTGAATTAAAATTACATATATATATATCCAACATAACATAAAAGTTAAATATATATAAACTTAAACTTACATACATATAAATCTAACCTAATTTAAAATTTTCATATATATCCAATCTAAAACTTAAAATTATCATATATGTCCAAATGCCCAATTTATATATAATTAAAACCATAAAATACACATTAATTATTATTTGATTTTAAAATGACCATTATACACTTGTTTCTTTTTTCATTATAATTACAACATAGGAGTGTTAGTTGGATCGGGTTCGTCACCCAACTCTATTTAGAACTCGACATGAATAGACCCGAACCTGACTAACGAAGGTTCTAAATATAGTCGGGTTTGGGTATGAGTTTTTAGCCTCGACCCGAATTAATCCGAACCCGACCAACCCGGCTTGACTAACACCCCTATATGTGACTACAATAAAAAGGGAAACAAGAGTATAATGATGTTTAATATGTATTTTAAGTTTTAATTATTGGACATATATGATAATTTTAAGTTTTAGATTAGATATATATACATGTAGTTTTTAAGAGCAGGAGGTACGGGAGTGCCATCGGTTGCGTTTTCACCACCAGCCCAAAATCAGTGATGGCGCACCGTACCGTGGGTGGTGCCATGGTCGCTTGCGATTAACGGCTTTTTAGATTTCTTAAAAAGGACGTGGAATTGAATTTTATTAAACAAAGTTAATTTTTTCCCAGTAAAACAAGTGATTAAGACTTGTCACTAAGTATATAAAAATTAATAGTTTATAACTGGACTTTTCTCTTTAATCAAGTATAAAAAACAAAATAAATAAGTTATAAAAGTAACTTCACTTGCTCATTGTCGGTTATCTTTACAAATTACAAAGCAACATCATTTTTGCTTGAACTTTTCTCTTTAATCAAAATATAGATAACAAAATAAATAAGTTATAAAAGTAACTTCACTTTTCTCATTGTCGGGTTATCTTTACTAAGATGTAGTTTTATTGAGGGGTTTAAGGTTGGGTTGACAGTTAAGCAAAATCAATTGTCTGATTTTATCATATTGGTTTCATGCGGTAGTTTCAAAATTTCACCCCATTTAATATGGTGGGGTTTTGACCATTCACAATATTAAAGATTATTTAATATTCTTAAATAAATATCAACCATAATTTACTGTCTTTTCAGTATTAATTTTAATTATTAATTATTCTATTAACCATTAAAAAAATCTTTACAATTAAATATAATATTTTCTCTTACTTCAAATTTAAATTAAATTTTAAATCATAAACCCATCTTATATCTATAATACTATAAGATTCAGTCCCTAAATTTAATGTGGAGTTATGATGATAGAGTTTTTAGAGTTAGAAACAAGTTGGAGTTGTTTAGTAGTTGCATAGAGTACAAGATAGCTAATGCTCGGAATTCAATGCAGCCTCATAATAACTATACAATCATGAAAGAAGATGAAGTGCAAGGGTTGCCCGAATTCATCACATAGCATTTAGTATAGAATTAAAGTCTGTTAGATGAAGTGCAAGGGTTGCGAAAGGTTGCAAGAATAATTAATGATTTAACTTAATTCATGCCTATATAAATCGGCGAAAATCACATTCAGTATGTACATTTGAAAATGATTCACACATCTTTTAGATCTTTGATTGTTGGTAGCGGTATGTAAATTCTCTTTTGCAACATTTTTTAGATGATTCACACATCTTTTTAGATCTTTGTAAACTTGGTCTTTTTTTTTTTTTTTTTTTTTTTTTTTTTTTTTTTTTTTTAGTTATCATACGCAGGTATCATGAAAATCACACAAGATCATACATGCTCACATAAATGGAACCAAAGATTGGGATACCAACTATTTTCTTTGTTTCTTACATATTTAGGTGATTGTTATAGATAAGCATATATATATAGATATATGTATTATGTTAATGCATTTTCATATACAAGTAATTTATGTGCGTTTTCTATTGATGTAGCTCACATGTGCGAATTGATTCAAGAAAATGAGCACGAGCATGTATGTAAAGCAACATTTAAATGGTTAAATGATACTTTTAGCGTGATTAGTTTATGTAAGTAGTTGCTTTCGAATGCTCTTTGAGAAATATTAGAATGAATTTATCGTGTGCAATTGAATTATTATTGAAAAGAAGAAGGTTCGCGCATCGCAAAGTGTTTTCTTTTTCTATATGTAGAATCATTAGTGAGAAACCAATATTTACGCTCATTAAATGAGTTTGCCATAATAGCAAAATACGACATATTAAAAATATCACATTGAATAATGAATAGAAAGGAAAAAATACATAATTTTGACTTAAATCCGTTTGTAAATTATAATATCAAATACAAAAAATTGAGTTTTAAACATAAGCAAAAGTTCAAACTTTTATCGAAAAACAAAACCGGTGCATTTAATGTGAAGTATATACAACATCGAGATGGAAGTGCAAGGCTTGCCGGAATTTATCACATGATATTTAGTAATTAGTATAGAATTAAAAGTCGGTTATAGATTGAGATGAAGTTGAAATGGTTGCAAGAATAATTGATGATTTAACCTAATGCAATATATATAGATATATGTATTATGTTAATGCATTTTTATATATAAGTAATTTATGTGTGTTTTCTATTGATTTAGCTCACATGTGCGAATTGATTAAAGAAAATCTGCACGAGCATGTATGTAAAACAACATTTAAATGGTTAAATGATACTTTTTAGCATGATTAGTTTATGTAAGCATGCAACTTGAATAATGAATATAAAAGAAAAAGTACATAATTTTTCTCAAACCCATTTGTAAATTAAAAAAAAAAATAAGTTTAAGACATAATAGTGGAGTTCAAAGGTTTTAGGAATTATTAATAGTGTGTTAATTAATATTCATTTAGTTAGCTATTTAGAATTGAGTTTATTGATAAAATTTATTAATATTAGTTAGATTTCAATGTTAATTTTCAATGAAATTAGTTGTACAATAAAATGAGATGAAGCTAAAAAGGTTTGTAACGATTTTTATACAGTTTATGTGGCATTATTATATATACATTATTACACAAACTTTAACTTACAAACTTAACAAAGAAAATATTTAACGCACATTAAACTATGACCAATTAGATAGACCCCGTGTGCTTCATATTACCATGCAAAAACCATCTAATGGACAAGTATTGTAGGGTTAAGTAATAGATCAAAATAAATAAAGCCATTTTTTTATCATGCAAAAAAGTAATAGGCCAAAAGAAATAAAGCTATCACAACTTATTAACCAAAAGCTCATATATAAAATACAACACCACAAAAGCAAAACAACATCAAACACTTTTAAATTTTTATACAAGAAAGTTAAAACATTCATACAATATACTAAACAATAATTAAGTATACACTCGCCAATATACAGAAAGAATACACGATTAACAATTAGATTCTTAGCCCGTGCGTAGCACGGGTTCTGCATGCCTCGTATAATATAAACTTAGGTTGTCTTATAAATGCAAAATACCCTTAATAAATGTTTCAAAAGTTGATTATTCCAAATATGCACTTCAAGTGTGATTTCAACAAATGTAGTTTGTACGGTACAATATTTTTTGCATGAGAAATCGTGCACAAAAGTTTGTACGGTACAACATGTTTCAAGCATCTCTAAACCTCAAAGAATACAAAGCAAAAATGTCATGAATGCATAAATTAAACACACCAATTAGTGGTTAGTCTTTTTACCTTCCCGTTCATGAATTACAAATATTTTATCAACTATATAATGTGTCAAAAATCACACACAACAAGCCACAACTTCCTCCACACCGCATGCACATTGGGCTACAACTTATAATAGTGGTAAAGTAAGCATCATATCGTCTTACTTATTAATCATATTGATTTATATTATTTTATGTAAATTTCACGTGTGTTTTGTGTGTGTAACAATGTAGGACATAAAGATGGTGCTTAGAAGGTTTGGTAGTAACATCATCTTCTCTAATAGTTTAAGAGATCCTACACATCGTTGTCTTATCAATTAAGTGGAACATGCATGAACATTTTTACTTTGATTAACTATATTTAAGTTACTAACGATCAACTATATCTAATTGTTTTTTGTAGCACGTCAAGAAGCATTAAAGAAAGAGATCGAGAAGTTACAAAAATGGTATCAAGAACAAAACATGCAAAAGGCCAATGAACAACAACGACAAAGAAAACAAAAACAACAACAAGAACAACGTCACGGCCACCGGTGGGATGAATACTTAACATTCATATAAATAGTAGGTTACAAATTAAACATGCAATATTTTACTTTATGTATTACCGATGAACGGGCTAATACTATTGATTCGTTAGCAAGTAAGTTTATTGAAAATAATGTGACGAGCATTCAATTTTTAGTCAATAATTATTACTACACTTTGTTGGTGCATTTTAATATTTTTGCTATTAATGTAGTTTTTTGTCTTGCGGTGTGTTAATGTCACTTTCTTAATTAAATATCGTGGAATATTGTGTGACTTGATATTTGATATAATTGTGAAAATTATGTCGATGTTACATATTGAAAATGGTAGTATATAATAAAAATATCTTCACACTATCATCTTAACAATGAGAATCTTCTAAATCAAAGAAGTTTATAAATGAGAAGAAAATTGTATTTCAAATGTTATCCTACACCTATCACGAGGTAACCATTATTCATTTGAGTTTGAAATCATGTGATTCATGTCGTCATACTGTAAATACTTAGAGTGAGTTACTAATGAATGCTCCAAATTCGATATTATAGTTTATGAAAAAATGTTGTAATAATGCATTAATTAAAAATAGTAATTTATGTGACTTACTCATATTAAAATATTACATATGAAAAGCCTCATTTAAATATAACATTTTGCAAAAAACCTCTTCACATTAAAGAAAGAGATGGAGAAGTCACAAAAATTGTATCAAGAACAAAACATGCAAAATGCCAATGAACAACAACGACAAAGAGAACAACAATAAGAACAAAGCCACGGCCACCGATGTCAATATAGATGAATACTTAGCATTCATATTAATAGTACGTTACAAATTAAACATGCAATATTTTACTATACGAATTATAATTTATACTCTTGAATATACTAATTACTTTAATGTTTTATGTTTTTATAGTTTTGTTAAAAAGGAAATTTGTTTTATACTTCTCTTTTAATAATGTAATTTATTGAACAACGAAGTCCGCCTTTCACAAAAAATGAGAGTTTCAAACATGAACCAAAAATTAGTCCCGAACATTACCAAAAAAACAATTAGATCCAACATGTGTGCATCGCATGAGTCCTGAGGCAGTCCAAACCTGTGTGCATCGCACGGGGATGAATATAAAAGGTCTCCAACATTAATGTCATCGCTTCATATTTAAAATAATTTATGTAACTTATACATATTAAAAAATTACATGTGAAGAGACTCTTTTCAATATAACTTCTTGAAAAAAATCTCTTCACATATACTCTTTTAATGCCTATAAACTATTTTAAATGTGTGTCATGCCTAGAAATGTGATACCATCACAACTTAGATATATAATGACGAAAATAATTGCCGAAGATTATGCTATAAAAACTTATATACAGCCCATGTGCAGCTCAATAAAGTATTTTAAATACGTATAAAGCTTAGCAAATGTGTGATACCATGAAAACTTAAATATAAAATGACAAAAATAAATGCCGAATATTACGCTATAAAAACTTCTATACAGCCCATGTGCATCGCACGTATTTTAAATCTAAGAAAACTTCTATACAACCCATGTGCATCGCACGGGAATTTTTGACTATCATAAGAAATAGTTATAACTTAGCCCAATGTATTAATATTAGTTAGTTCAAATAAAAAACGATAGAGTCAATACCAAAATAAATAGACAAAAAATATTACGTAAAAAAATACATCTTAAAAGATTACATGTCAATAAACTATTTTAAATACGTATCATGCTTACAAAATGTATGCTAGCATTAAAACTTATATATATAATGACAAAAATACGTCCTGAATATAAAATGACGAAAATAAATGACGGATATTAGACTTTGAAAACTTCTATACAGCCCATGTGTATCGCACGGGCTTTCATGACTATTCATGTTTGCAAGTGTATTCAAATAATGAAATGACATGATCCCGCAATGAATACATGACGAAAATTAGTGAACATTACGTTATGAACACTTAGATACAGCCCGTGTGCAACGCACGGGTCTGGTTGCCTAGTCTACAAATAAAACGGGCTTAATTACAAAGCAACATCACTTTTGCTTAACTACCTACAACCAAATAAACGAGGCGTGCATATTTAAAGAAAATATCTTACTAGCTTCTTACTTGTATTTACATATTTCGAATATTAAATATTTGAAATAGGTTACTTCAACTTGCTAGCAAATGTAAGGAAAGTTATAAATTAAATTGCAAGCTATTATAAGAACTCTAGGTACGTTGCGCAATCACCCAACGTTCTCTCCAAAACGCCACTAAAAAACACGAGACCCATACTCTGGGGTGGCATTTCGTGTGTCGCATCTTCCCTACCAAACCAAATGGTCATGTACTTTTCCTTTTTTATGTGTGTTGTATTTGTATTTTAGTGGGTTATGTGTAAGCTAGAGGGTGTCTCATGACACCAAAAAATAGGAGGGATGTGTGTTTTATGTGGTGAGATGGATTTTAGCGTTATATGAAAAAGTGCTAAGGTAACAACACTTTTTCTACGCCACCACACGACGGAACGAGAGGGTACCCAATGCTCTAAGGAAAGTCAAAAAATATTACTAGAACGATCAAGATTTAATGTACAAAAACAGTGTAATGAAGTATTAAACCTCAACAACTTACTATAGATATTACGATCGTTAGCTATTATACGAAAACCAATAGTTTTTTCATTACTCCATTCAGTTCAAAATTATGGTCTTTTGATAAAAAAAATACACAGTTTGAAAAAAGTAAGGTCAATTCATTTTTTAAACAATCAATATCATTATTATCCACTAAACTCTTTTATAATTAGTTGAAATAAAAAGCAATAATTATTTTGGAACATTCTAAAATAAGAAGGTGAAGACGCTTGTTGATACAGTGAGAGCTTCAAGCCTGATTTCTGCTACGCACCCCCTAAACACATAAGTACCGGTCGACGAAAGGGGGACAGATAAAACTAATTTTAAGACAGAAAGACTATCTTTTAAAAATATTCTTAATACTTAAAAATACAAATGTTACAACACAATCATTTGATGGTGTTTGTATTTGAGTTAATTGCTTTAATATTAGAAAAAATAATTAATGTTTAAAATCATGTAAAAAGTTGTTTGTTTTCTACTTAATTAAAAGTATGAGTTAAAAAGAGAAAAAAAGTGATGTAATTTAGATTTAATTAAAGAAAAAAAGAAAAAAAAATGGAATTTCATATTAATCACTCTTTTGCATTAAAATTACATATATCCCCAACATAACATAAAACTTAAATATATATAAACTTAAAATTACGTATATATCTAACCTAACTTAAAATTTTCATATATATCCAATCTAAAACTTAAAATTATCATATACGTCCAAATACCCAATTTATATATAATTAAAACCATAAAATACATATTAAATATCATTTGATTTTAAAATGACCATTATACATTTGTTTCTCTTTTGCCTTTCAAAAAAAAAACAAAACAAAACATTTGTTTCTCTTTTCATTATAATTACACATAAGGGTATTAGTCGGGTCGGGTTGGTCAGGTTCAGGTTGAGACTAAAAAAAATACCCGAACCCAACTCTATTTAGAACTCGACTCGAATAGACATGAACATAACCAAGGTTCTAAATAGAGTCGAGTTCGGGTATGAGTTTTTAGCCTCTACCCGAATTAATCCGAACCCGACCAACCCGACTCGACTAACACCCGACTACAATAAAAAGGGAAACAAGAGTATAATGATGTTTAATGGGTAAGGATCCAGTGAGAAGAAAGCTTAAAATGAGAAGAATGAGAAATAACTATAACCACACATTTGAGATGCATCGACTTGATTTAGATGCATCTCTATTCATTTAGACGCATCCCAATTAGTTCCAAAAAGTGATTTGAAGTGAAAACGATGCAAAATAGTACTAATAACAAATTTGACCCGCAGAGGATGAAAAATGTATAGGATTTATCTAACTTGATAACATGCATCTAATATATGTATATGCATCTAATTTTTTGCTTGAAAATATATTATTGTGCATCTAAAAGAATAGGGGTGCATCTAATTTAAGTCGATGCATCTCAAATGTGTGGTTATAGTTATTTCTCATCCTTCTCATTTAAGTTTTCTTCTCATTTGATCCTAAGTCGATGTTTAATATGTATTTTAAGGTTTTAATTATTGGACATATGTAAATTTGATTCAAAATAAGGATATAGGAAAAAAAAAAAAAAAGCCTAAAAGATTAGTAATTCGTGTATAAAAAAGCAGCCCCGCCCCAAATGTGATTCCTACCATACCCGCGTAGATTTCCCGCCTAAAACCCCCAAACCCTAACCCTCAGTCAAAATTCACACCATCAACTCTTTAAATAATTCGTACTAATTTTAATTCATTCTGTTAATTTTACAATTGAGAATCAAAAGATGGAAGGCGGCGATTTACAAGACCACAACAAGCTTCCTGAACTCAAATTAGGTACTCTATTATTATTATAATTCATTTCATACTACGTATTACTTTTTTTACTCTCAAAATTAATTATAATTATTTGATTTGATTGATTATTGTAGATGCTAAACAAGCCCAGGGGTTTCTAACCTTCTTCAAGAAATTACCCACTGTAAGTTTTATTTTTTTATTATTATAAAGGGATGTTTTTTATTACTGCTAAGAGGGTGTTTGGGATTGCTTATTATTTCTAACCCTCTGATCGAAAATATTGTTAATTTGATGTGCAGGACCTGAAGGCTGTTCGGTTTTTCGATCGAAGGGTTAGTCTTTTTTTTTTTTTTTTTTTTTTTTTTTTTTTTTTTTTTTTTTTTTTTTTTTTTATACCTTACTGTAAATTTGGCATAAGTATGTTAACTTAAGTTACCCTTTTTACGAAATAAAGTTATGAGTATGTTACCTCTTTTTGAGATGACACGGGGTTTAGAGTAAATTACCTCTACTGGGGCGAAAGTGAATCACTTACTTGACAGTTAATATGTGCGAATGTAGTGACTAGTGAATTTACCGCTTGAATTAGACCCGAATGTCTTTAGAGTGCATGTGGCACGAAATGAAACTTAATAAGAAGAATGATAACGGGATATGTAATTCAAACTTTCAAAGTTATTGAAAATGAATAATAAAGTATGATGAGATTTAGTACGTTATGCTACACTTGCATCATAGTAGGACAATCCCTGTGTTCTATTGGAACCTGCGTGATTAAATAATTATAACCTACAAGTTTGCGCAAGATAACTTGAGTTAAAGCAATATGCGGGATGAATATGAGGATTTATTGGACGGAAACTTACAATTGCCCCTTGCTATTTGTTTGCCAAATGACTGCTGATAAATTTAAATCTTTCGATGAGTTTTATTTTTTGCATCTCATTTCTATTTGTTCATTACCATGTTGCTTATTTTTGCAAAAATCCATGTTGCAGTACCTGCCTATGGTTTTGCCT
Source organism: Artemisia argyi (assembly GCA_030686995.1). Taxonomy (NCBI): domain Eukaryota; kingdom Viridiplantae; phylum Streptophyta; class Magnoliopsida; order Asterales; family Asteraceae; genus Artemisia; species Artemisia argyi. Next base: position 46,066,810 of record CM060700.1, read on the forward strand.
TACTCTACCATTTTATAGTTTTCTCGTCAATCTTCTTATAATTATGTGGGATGTGGCGTTAGAACTTGTGACGTGCTTCGGTCCTAAACCGAGAAACATTTTTAGATAAATAATACCTATGATATGAGTTATGGCTCATGTTTTTTTATTTTTAATTATTTTTTATTTATTTTTTTTATTTTTATTTCTGTTTAACATATGCGTAAGTCTAGGTTGTTGCAAACACAATCTTACTCTTCTTAATTCTCATTTTTGTTGTTAATGTTGGTTTTCAACTTTCGTCATTTTGTTAAACACCATCATTTGTTTTGTTGGATTTATGAAAATGCTTCGCAAGTCCATGATCTATCAAGAGTTGACTTGTTTATGGGCTGGTTTGACATACACTTTATATAAAATTAACAAATGCAATCGTCTAAAACACAATATAAACAACTATGGTCATTTTGTTAGAACTCATAAAATCTATTTCTATATCAGCTTAAATTTGGCAGCTATTTACTTTGTACTGTATTAATTGATGGTGGATAAAGATGAAAGTGATGGCCAAAGTTAGTGTAACTTAATTTTTATGTTAACTGGCGAGTTATGTCTCTTTTGAAATCATATTCCAATTTATAGGCGTGCTTTTACTTGGCTGATGTATCATGCTCATGCTTACGACGTTCAAGTAAAGTTTAAAAAAGGGATTTTTTTAATGAAATATTGTAGTAATAAGAACTTATAAAAGATTCTATATTGGTGATAGCTGGTAACAACATGTCAATAAATGTTCACAAATTAAAATGTTTTCTGTTATCTACTAATTTTTTTCTATCTTCTAACAATTCTCATCGTTTTAATGGGATTTATTTTCAGGACTATTTCACTGCTCATGGTGAAAACGCTACTTTTATTGCAAAAACATATTACCATACAACAACGGTCTTAAGACAAATCAGCAACGGTTCTGATGCTTTATCTAGTGTTAGTGTAAGCAAAACTATGTTCGAGACAATTGTTCGTGACCTTCTTCTAGAAAGAACTGATCATAGTCTCGAGCTATTTGAAGGCAGTGGGTCAAACTGGAGAATAACAAAAAGAGGAACACCTGGTAATCTTGGCAGCTTTGAAGACATTCTATTTGCAAACAATGACATGCAAGACTCGCCTGTGATTGTAGCTCTGATTCCGAACTTCCGTGAACCGGGGTGCACCGTTGGTTTGGGTTATGTTGATCTTGCTAAACGGGTGCTCGGAATTGCTGAGTTTCTTGATGACAACCACTTTACAAACGTTGAATCAGCTTTAGTTGCTCTTGGTTGCAAAGAATGCATTCTGCCTATTGAAATTACCAAGCTAACTGAGTGTAAACCACTGCATGATGTAATGTCTAAATGTGGTGTGATGGTAACTGAAAGAAAGAAAGCCGAGTTCAAAGGAAGAGATGTAGCTCAGGATCTTGGTAGGCTTGTCAAGGGTTCAAGTGAACCAGTTCGTGACCTAGTTGCGGCTTTTGAATTTGCACCTATGGCTTTAGGTGTTTTATTGTCTTATGCCGAGTTACTTGCTGATGAGAACAATTATGGAAATTTTAGTATCTGTCAGTATAATCTTAATAATTACATGAGATTAGATTCTGCTGCTATGAGGGCACTGAATGTCATGGAGAGTAAAACAGATGCCAATAAAAACTTTAGCCTTTTTGGTCTCATGAATAGAACGTGTACAGCTGGCATGGGTAGGAGGTTACTGCACATGTGGTTAAAACAACCTTTGATGGATGTTACAGAGATAAATGCTAGGCTAGATTTAGTGCAAGCTTTTGTGGAGGATACTGGTTTTCGTCTGGACATGAGGCAACACTTGAAGAGGATATGTGATATTGAGCGAATGATGCGCCAAGTTGAGAAGGGAAGAGCTAGTTTGTTGCATATTGTCAAGCTTTATCAGGTACATTTTTAACTTACTTTGTTTGCATTTTTGTTTGGTTATGATTTTTTGATGGTTCATAAATTGAGTTTTGGATATTCTTTGGCCACATTTAGAATTTATTTATGTCATGCTTGGAAATAGAGTTGGCAATTATGAGCATTTACTAATAAGTAGTTTGTTTGGGCTGCATTTTGTCTTTAAAGGGTTAAAGTAAGTCAAAACAAATAGCTAAATAGGGTATGCATCAAATGGGCTGACATCGCTCAAAGTTTCTTTTTAATTTGTATTATATATTTTAAATCATTTAATTCAATAAATCAGATTATTATTGACCCGAAACTGCTTTGACCAGTTTCATTAACCTGCCTTACCCACCCATTTTGTCATCTCTACTTCTGACTTCTGAGTGTGACCAACAATAAAATGCACAAAAAACAATAAGCTGAGGCATGTTGAGTTTGCAAAATTGTTAAGGATTCTCACCTTTAAAATAACAAGGGATAGTGTTGTACATATAAATACAATATGGTCAATAACTAGCTTTTTACTCAATGAGAGGATTTACAGTACATGTTGTTATACAGACTGCACAGTACTGAGTGTAACATAATGATTATATGATAATTCTTGTGTAATTTTCTGTAAGTAGTTCTTTTGTTGGGTAAATCATGAATATTCATGCAATTGCTCTCTTTTTGTGCAGTCAAGCATTAGACTTCCATATATTAAAAGTGCAATGGAACGGTACGATGGTCAATTTGCATCAATAATTAAGGAAAGATACACGGATCCCTTAAATTATTGGACTGATGATGAACACTTAAATAAATTTATTGGTCTTGTGGAAGTTTCTGTGGACCTTGATCAACTTGAGAATGGAGAATACATGATCTCGCCTGGTTATGACTCTCATTTGTCGTCCTTGAAAGATGATCAAGAGTCGCTAGAACAACAAATACACAATTTGCATAAACAAACTGCAGAGGATCTTGATCTGGCTTATGACAAGGCTTTAAAGCTAGATAAGGGTACACAGTATGGACATGTTTTTAGAATTACAAAGAAAGAAGAACCTAAAATAAGGAAGAAGCTGAACACCCATTTCATTGTTCTTGAAACTCGAAAAGATGGTGTAAAATTTACAAATACCAAACTAAAGAAATTAGGAGACCAATATCAGAAGATACTAGATGAATATAAGAGCTGTCAGAAGGAGCTGGTAGCCAGAGTTGTTAAGACAACGGCTACTTTCTCTGAGGTTTCTACACTTATCATTTGGCTTCTATAATGTTTCTATGAATGGTCATTGACTAGTCAATTATACAGGTTTTTGAGGGTTTGGCTACGTTGCTCTCAGAGCTTGATGTCTTGCTAAGTTTTGCTGACCTGGCAGCTAGCAGCCCCACTCCTTATACAAGACCAGAAATCACATCATCGGTAATAGTTCGAATTGTATTTATGTTGTTTATATATTATTTTTCCTTTTGAAGATATGCAGAGGTGACAGCATGCGGGTTGGGTAACGGGTTAAAAAGGGTTTGGATCAAAATGTGCAGTTTGATGCTGTCAATACTCAAAACGGGTCGGTTGGGTTGGACTCACCCACGGACTATTTCTTGTCCAGTTATAAGATATGGTTGGTAATGTATTAAATGTGTCTAATAAACCATATTAAAAATCACAATGATTTCTTCGAAATACACTTACATAGGATTTTGTAAGCATTTGAAAACACACTAGGTGACTTTTGTTCCGTTACATTATTAGCTACATTTTTTACTATTTCACCCGTTTAGCGTGTATGTAACAAGTAGAGCTCTAATTGACCTGTTATAATATAAATGTGTTATAATTGCCACCTCAAACAGGAGTCAGGAGATATTGTATTAGAAGGCAGTAGACACCCATGTGTGGAAGCTCAAGATTGGGTGAATTTTATACCAAATGACTGCAAACTTGTAAGATATATCTTTCACTTTAAGGCCTTTTTTGGCTATATAAAAAAGAGTGGCACTAAATTGATTTGATCTTTTCTCACAAACTATCAGGTTAGGGGAAAGAGTTGGTTTCAAATAATCACAGGGCCAAACATGGGTGGAAAATCCACTTATATTCGTCAGGTAGAAATCTATCAGTTATGAAATACTTTTCTGCACGTTTAAGTTAATTAAAAAATTGCATTTAGTTCTTTGAAATTTGCTAAACCGTTTTTTTATGTGTAAAGGTTGGTGTGAACATTCTTATGGCACAAGTGGGTTCTTTTGTTCCTTGTGACAAAGCTAGCATTTCTATTCGCGATTGTATTTTTGCGCGTGTTGGGGCCGGCGACTGTCAGGTAAACTATTTAACGTCAAAATAAGAGCAGAAAGCGAGAAGAATATCTTGTCCTGTTAAATCATAAGGACTTGCTTGATATGTATTATGCACATTTAATTTCAACTTTCAATTTCTAAATAAAGCTTGCTAGCAATCGCTAACATATATTATATATATATATATATATATATATATATATATATATATATATATTTATGCCGATAATAAACCTTGTTATGCATTTGTTTAATGAAATATCTTGACTGTACTTGATACCTGAAAGTAGTACATCTGTTATTGCTGCTTGGTGAACAATGCGGACTTAACTTAATAGCACAAGTAATCATTACCATTAGAAGAGATACCCTCTTATATTTTAGATGTTAGTACTAATTTTTGAACACCCACCATTCATTGCCTAAGAAGATAGATCATGTGTCTTTGTTAAAAATCATATTCTCATCATCATTGTGTCTCCAAACTTCAATTTTATGTACATTTGTTTGTAATCGTTATCTCATGATTATTAGCATTTGTTTTAATACTGATTGACATTCTAGTAGAAAACCAATCTTTACTTTCATTTGTGGTGCATAGTTACGTGGAGTTTCTACATTTATGCAAGAAATGCTTGAAACCGCATCAATTTTGAAAGGTGCCACCGATAAGTCACTGATTATTATTGATGAGTTGGGCCGAGGGACATCGACTTATGATGGATTTGGTAAGTTTTTCACTCCAAGCATCTACAATTTGATGGACTTTTATCCTTCCATCTGTAGTTCTGCCTGTAAAGCTTAACCTGATCACCCATTTTAATCCTCATGAGATTCTTGATTTACTTATCGCATGTTGATGTTTTGGCCTTATTATTATCTTATTACAATTATGTCTAATTGGGGAGCAGGTTTAGCGTGGGCCATTTGTGAACATTTGGTTGAAGTAATTAAAGCACCTACTTTGTTTGCTACCCACTTTCATGAGTTGACTGCATTAGCGCACGAGAATGCTGGTCAACCTTCTGGTATAGCAAATTATCATGTCAGTGCACACATCGACTCAGTGAGCCGAAAGCTAACAATGCTTTACAAGGTTGGTTGATTTATACAATACCATAAGCAGACCATTGTTACAATTTTAAATCTTTACTGGTATCTGTCACAAATCATTGTTTATAGCTGACTTTGCCATTATTTCTTTGTCATGTTGATTATTCAGGTTGAACCAGGGGCGTGTGATCAAAGTTTTGGCATCCATGTTGCAGAGTTTGCAAACTTTCCCGAAAGTGTCGTTTCTCTTGCTAGAGAAAAAGCAGCGGAGTTGGAGGATTTCTCACCTCTTTCAATTGTTGCGAATGAGGGTGAACAAAAGGTTAGATTTTTATTTTCTTTTTGTTATTTAAGCACTTAAAATTCTATCGAATAATTGCAGTCTATTATTGGTTTCGTTTTTTTGCTACCAGGTTACTATTTGCAAAACATCAGTTGTGACCCACTTATGAGTGGGTCAATTTGGGTTGTATTATCGTAAATGGATGAACTAAATCTATATAGCCAAACGATGAACGGGGAAAATGGGTTGAAAGGGCTGAGAGTTGTCTATAGTCTATTCTGAATGCATACAATCTTGTAAAATTTAGACTCGAGAACAGAGCGTACTGTCATAAATAGTTTATGTAGTCATAATCAGCACGTCCAGTTTTTTAATAATACTAAAAAATGACCGTTTTGTGCTGCCACCTTAATTTTTTATCTCTCTTTTCCTGGGATCAATACCAATAGCTATTTGTTTTTCCAGTTTACTTCCATTGTTGCTTTTCTTTATTTTGTGATCTTTCATTTTGTTCACAGGAGTACAAGATATGAAGATAATATAACTTTTTAATGAACTAAATGAACAGTTAACATTCAGATTAAGCTAGTTGTCTAAATCTAATAATCATGTTCCTACAGGTTGATTGTAAGCGTAAGAGACCTTCAGAACCAGATGATATGGCAGTAGGCGCTCCTCAGGCTCGTCAGTTTCTGAAGGACTTCTCTGAATTGCCACTTGACAAAATGGACTTAAAGCAGGCTTTGCAAGAAGTGAAAAGACTAAAGAACGAGTTCCAGAGTAATTCCGGCAATTGCAAATGGATCCAGCAATTTCTTTAGGATCCCTATAAACTGGTGTTATGCCTTCCTCCACATTTTGGTAATTACTACTTTTGCTCCCACTCTCCCATGGACCCGCTCATGTATTTTCGGTGTTGCCACTTTACATTTTGGGGCTGTCCTTTTTAATGTTGACCTGGACATGTTGGTCAACTTGGTTTTGTTTGGTGCAGGGATAGAGGGTGGTTTAGAGTTTTGATAGTGGTAGGGGGTGTTTGTTCATTAGTAGTTTAAGATGTGCTCTTTATGTGGATTTCCACAGTAACATGTATATTATGGTAGAACTAATGGTACCTTTCCATTGCTTTGCATTAAGTACCAACTGATTTAACAGTTTTTTTAGAACCTGGGTAATATCAAAATTTAGGTTCTTTCCAAGACATGGCCGAGAGCTAGAAAATTTATATAAGAAGCAAACTTTACAACAAGAAATGCAGTTATGAAGGGGAGAATCATTTGGTATGCAAATGAAATGCCAAGAAATTCAAAGTATGTTGTAGACATTCCACTAGGTCTGTTCATGAAATTCTGTTCTAGATCATTGTTTTCATATGATAAAATAGCAAGAAAAAGTTGTAAATGCATAGTTCTTCAGTCTTCACCAGTGTGAATTACATTGTTATCTTTGATTTTTACATAAAGATAGTACAGGAAATCCCCATTGGCAAGATAAAACAATGGCTGGATAAGCACCGCTCATCACCATTCTTTTTACTATATTCCCGTACGTCCCTGATACTCTTTTTGACATTATCACCATTGAAAAAGCTTTCCAATTTAATCTGCGAGTACTTGTTACTCTGAAACCCCTAAATCTTCCTCTCATTTTCCCCAACAACAGACACTTTCTAGGCTTGGCCGGCTTCTTCTCAACAGCTTTACTAGCTGTTAACCTCTCATATCCTGCGGATATTTGGAAACCCATTTGTGGGTTACAATGGTACTAATGAAAAGTTGTTTGCTTGTAAGTAGTAGAGTTGAAGCATGTTGTGATATATAGGGAATGAGGGGAGTACAAGCACATGGGTAAGAATCAAATATAGTTGTTGAGTATATAGTTAAAGATCAGCAGAAGTTTATTCCCTCACATGGCTAGCAGTTTGTATATGTAGCAAATTGGATGGGTTGGGTAATGAGTCAAAACAGTATTATTTTCTTTGAGTTACGCGGGGTTTACCGGAATCACTTTTGTCTTAATTATCTATACATAACTAGTCTGGGAAATATGATTATGGATAAACTTCTCAATGAAAAACCTGTTTTTTGCAGTAAATCGATTTAGAAGGCTCTATGTACAAAAAATACATTATGGGTGGTGACTTTTTGATATTGTTTGACTCATTGGAGTTATTTTAGGATTGGTTGTTTTGTTTTTTTGTTTTTTTTGTTTTTTTTTTTTTTTTTTTGTTTTTTTTTGTTATTATTATTTTTTTTTTATTTCATTTTTTTTTTTTTATCACATATTTTCAACTCCTACGGTAAGAGAGTAACCAGGCATGGGATACGTGTTAGGAAAGTCGTAATTGCCACCTCTAATTAAAATTGATATTCAAGTAGAGTTCCGGCAATGGACGCGTACAAAGACTTGTTTCCGAGACCTCAAGGTATTGGGTTTGCAGTTGCATACTTAACACTGTTAGTAACTAAAAGATCTTGGCAGTTGGCACACCAGGACTGCTTTTAGGACTGAGAGATGTCGATGCATTGTTCCTGTTTACCTACTCTTTTGCAACTACTTGTCTCACATGGTCACTTGTGTTTGTCCTTTAGTGACTAGTATATGATGGGAGGAATGTGGATTACATGTGGAAATGATTGGAAGCCATGTTAGGGATTAATCTCATAGTCAAATGATTTGCTTGTGAGAACTGTTTATAATTACTAAGACGTGTGATAAGTGTGTACTTAAGTAGAATAAAGATATAAATAATAGAGATTACAAATATAATAACTTAATAAGTTAGTTAAATTAAGGATAGCTCAAAGGAAAGACTTGTCGACTCAACAATCAGTATATCAATCGTATAAATTGCATGTTGCTAATGACAATGGTGCACGTAACAGCATGTACATGATGTATCATTTTCTTCTCCATGTAGATGTGAAAATCTCTAGTGGTAAAGTAATTCACTAGATTAGGTTAGTCGGCCTAAACTCATTTGTGAGTTTAGAGTTCATTAGGATTTTCCTTTCTCATGTAATTTTTATATATTGTAGCTGAATAATCATTATAGGTAGTGAACAAATTTTTTTTGCTAATACGGGTATTTTTCTTTTAAATTCGGTCTTTTTAAAGTATTTTGCGATATTTTGTGACATTTTTGCCCCTTTTAGCTAATAGGATTTTTTATTTTTTATTATTATTATTTTTTTCCGGAAAGACAAAAATGTCACAAAGTACTTTAAGAATGACGAATTTGAAAGAAAAGTACTCTATAAGCAAAAAAAATTTGTTCACAACCCAGAAAAACAAATAGTGTCAAGTAAGATACTTTTTAAAATATTTGCCTAATAAAATTAGATAGAAGTAAGTTAAGATTCCATGAACTAAAATAATACATTGATATTGTTTATACGGCTTTAATCACCCAATCAAGTTTTAACTAATCTGATAAACCACTAAAACAAGAAATACAAATGGCAAGTCAAATGAAGTTGATCATAAACTAGAAATACAAATGGCAAGTCAAATGAAGTTGATCATAAACTTGAAGTTGCCCTTGTCGTTAAATATATAGTTTTTTTTTTTTTATTATTATTATTATTATTATTATTATTATTATTATTATTATTATTATTATTATTATTATAAAGTTGACGATCCCACTACTATACCCCGCCCTTCATATTCCAAAAGTTCTTTTGATCTTGAAACAAATGAACTTTAGCCGTTAAGTGGCACAAACCACATACCGCAACAAGTTAACAACATTGTTGATTTGTATCATAAACCAAATAATTAAGGGTAAATTGCAAAAATAGTCCTTAACGTTTCACGAAATTGCAAAAACGGGACCGAGACAAAAAGTAGCGCAAAAAAGACACCAACGTTCCACATTTTCGCAAAATCGCCACTGAGAGGCCTTTTCCGTTAGTTTCATCGTTAAGTGCCATGTCACCGAGGGTATTATCGTCATTTCACTGCTTTAAGGTCCACGTGGCATATCACTATTGATTCAGGGACTAAATTTGCAAAGTTATTTTTATCTTTTATTTCACATCTACACCACCACCACCACCACACAACCAACACCACCACCCTTTACCCTTTATCTTCATCTTCTCCGGTGACCAAACCCAGATTCCGGCCACCTTTTTTTTTTTTTTTTTTTTTTTTTTTTTTTTTTTTTTTTTTTTTTTTTTATGGGGGGTGGGTTTAAGACGTTAAGTTATGAAATGGGTTGTTTGGATATTTTGTAACCCGAATATTGAATAGCTCATTTACCAGTTGGGGGATTCACATATTAATTTTGACGTAGACCCTGTTCTTTTGGCCCTTTTTAACATTAATCAGTTGGACCAAAAAATCTTTAGTTCTTGTTTGAACAGTCTCGATAAAAATGAATTTTATGTTATATGATGTACACAGTGTGCATCATAACACTAAATTTTGTGTTTTGGTGGGCAAAACTTAAAAGTGGACAAACTGCTTAGATGTCAAAGTTTCTAATCTCCAAACTAAATGTGTCCGATATCTTTATTACATTGCTTACTAGTTACTAGTACAGTATATCAATCTCAGTTAAGTGTGAAGATTCAACTGATATTGTAGTGCATGTGTTTGACAATTAAAACAACTTTCTATTAATTTTAGTAGTTGGGGACATTAAAACACAATTTACAAACCGGGTAGTAAGCTGTATAGTTAATACATAATAAGGAGTATTTTCTTGAAAGGATGGTTAAATACATAAAGTCGATCATGTTTATTTCAAGGACATTGGTGCTCTTTTTTTCTCATTTCAATAGGCTCAATAATCACGGACAAGAATCGCTCCTTGTGTCTAGTATCAGGAGCTCCAGGTCCGTCCCCGTATTGGTATATATATATATGTACAGGTTGAGATTCAAGCAAGATTAATGGTCATATCAATTATTGGATCTGCGGATTCTTGAGAAAAATCTATTCTGGCTTTGATCAATTTTCTCCATGCTTCATCAATTAAAACTTTTATATATCCACGCGCAACTTCCTCACAAAGGCCAGTATCATGCATGTAACATGTAATTGCATTTACGGTTTTACCTCTCTCAATCTGCTGTCTAAAAAACTGGAGCAAAAATAGAAGGTTTAGCCCACAATTAATGAACAAATAGTCTGGAGCAAAAATAGAAGGTTTAGCCCACAATTAATGAACAAATAAACGAATTAGCCAAATCATTGCAAAGACGAAATATCATTGATGACCATTTCAAAAGATGGTGGCATTCTCCAAGGACACTAGTTCATCTTTTTGATCTCTTGGTTGGTAAAAAGATTAGCCATGAGTGAGGAAAACAACTCATGAGACTGCAGATATCCATGCATTTTCGAGATATTCCTCAAGCGTCGGCATGTACTTGTTATAAATCCACTTCTTTTCCACCAATAATGCTTCGCATATATTCAACGGACTTATTTAATATCAGATCAAAGCCATATCAATTGGTAAATGAGCTATTCAATATTCGGGTTACAAAATATCCAAACAACCCATTTCATAACTTAACGGCTTAACCCCCCGCCCCCCCCCCCCCCAAAAAAAAAAAAAAAAAGTGACCGGAATCTGGGTTTGGTCACCGGAGAAGATGAAGATGAAGGGTAAAGGGTGGTGGTGTTGGTTGTGTGGTGGTAGAGAGTGGTGGTGGTGGTAGATGTGAAATAAAAAATAAAAATAACTTTGCAAATTTAGTCCTTGAATCAATAGTGATATGCCACGTGGACCTTAAAGCAGTGAAATGACGATAATACCCTCGGTGACATGGCACTTAACGATGAAACTAACGGAAAAGGCCTCTCAGTGGCGATTTTGCGAAAATGTGGAACGTTGGTGTCTTTTTTGCGCTACTTTTTGTCTCGGTCCCGTTTTTGCAATTTCGTGAAACGTTAAGGACCATTTTTGCAATTTACCCAATAATTAAAAAATCAAATTTTCGGTGGTGGGGTTCTCTCTTCCAGGGGAATTTGATTACAAAAGTGTTTGCAATTTTGTTAATAAAAGAAATAATATTCTCACCATTTCATCTCTAATACTTTAAAGCCGTCATGTTCGTCTTTGTTTGATATATTTTGAGAAGTAGAAATGCTGAGGTTGTCATCTTAAAAAAATCCAATGATAGTGATATCTTTAAGGACGTTCAATGCTTATTATTTTGTTAGGTGAGCCATGAGCATAAGAAATTTTAATTAGATTGAATATTAGGTAGAAAATCAATTTTAGCTATCTCTTCAATTATGTAATATAATTTTTTTGCTTTCTAGCATCTAGATCTTTGTTCTAATAAAATTCCGCCATTAAAAAGAATAAAGAAATTGAAATAACTAAGAGATAGGAAAGAAGGTATCCAAAACAAGAGATTCTGATCATGATTAATGGTTAGAAACAAATGTTTAATTGATGTAGGTGTACAAAAATATAAAAATGTGATTTTGCCTTTATATGTCTGGCAAAACTTGCAATAGCAGTTTATTTTAAAAAAGTGTTTGATAGAGTACTTAATATTCAATCTAATTAATAATGTGCAAAATTACGTAAAAGGACATACATACTTAAATAGAAACATTCTAAATAAGTAGAGTTACTTTTGCATGAGGAGATTAAGTAATTTGTAAATTTTACTGCTCTTAAATGCTAAATTTGTAAATGCTTCCTCAAAAAGTAGTAGGAAAACCGCATTTTTATAAATTTATAATTGCTAACTACTTCTTTTCAAATAAGCTTTGTACCAATAATGCTAAATGCTTAAAAATACTTTTATATGCTTGTTGCCAAACACAATACATAACAAAGTGGAAAGCTTTTAATTTTGAGATATCATAAACTTTTTTACAAATAAAATTACCTAACTGACTACTCTTTTTGTACCAAAATTTGTAAAGGCATCAAGTGATTATCAAAAGGCCAAAACACATATTAGTATCCTGAACTTGAAAAACTGAATCATTTACCTGAATTTTTAAAGGTGTGGTATAATACCCTGAACTTGTCAAATTAAATTTATTACTACCCTACGCTAAATGAAATCAATAATTTATTATTTTTTTAATTTATGCTAAAAAAATCAATTTACAAAGACCTAATGTATTATAAATGATTTTTTGTTAAATTTAAATTAATTAATTAATTTTAAAGAAAAATTAATATTGTAGCCAATTAGCTACAAAATATTGTAGCTTTTATATATATATATATATATATATATATATATATATATATATATATATATATATATATATATATATATATAGTAAGGATCACGTGCGGATTTTGAATTTTAGTGCGGACGTACGGACAGATCTGGACCGTCTATCCAGATCTGATCTAGATCTAATCACACACACATCACACACACGCACTATTATCGCGGTACCAATTGACCATGCAAATGATTTTTTTAATTTTTTTCCTTTTGAGGGCTCCTTACTATTGTTGTCTTCTTTCATTTTTTTATTTTTTCAGATTTTTCTGAGCACTTTTTTGTTTTTGTGATTATGAGTCCTACTACGATATTAACAATATTATGAGTTCTACTGTGATATTAACGATATTTACTTAAAAAGTTACTTTGATATTTGTAAAAAAACTTAATATCACTGTTTTTTTTATTACGATATTAAGAAAAGTTACGGTCATATTAAGAAAATTAACTTTGATATTAAGAAAGCATGATAATTATGGTGATATTAATAATATTATGATACGGTGATATTTATAAAACGGTGATATTATAAACCAACCGTGATACTAAGCTTTTTTTACATGTAAAAATGAACCATGATATTAAAAAACACAAGATAGTTATGGTGATATTAACAATTTTATTAAGAAAAAGTTTTTATGATGTTAAAAAAGTTATTGTGATATTAAAATTTTAATTAAAAGAAAGGGCTTATGTGATATCAGATCTTGACTTTTGTAAAAAGTCAAAATTAGACGCTAATATCACAATACCTTTAATGATGAAAACGACTTTTTTTTGAAATTTTTTTCAGCAATTTTTAATAATTTGTTATTCTCTTTCTTTTTTTAATTTTTTTGAATTTTTTAAGAAAAAAAAGCTAATATAATATTAACTACTTTTAAAAAAGACGGGATATTTACGATATTGCCACTCCGCTTTTTTGACTAAAGATAAGGTGGTTGACTAGATGGATGGCTGTGATTAATCCGCACCATCCCTACTTAGATGTCAATCCTCACCCGATCCTCTCCCTATATACACACACACACACACTTAAGTGTTTATTTCAAATAATTTTGAGATCATAACAATTTAACTATATTTCTTCATGATTCAAATGTTAAATTGAAATGTACAAAAACTCTTTTATAGTTAGTTATAAGTTAATCTAAAAATTATTTGAAACGAATATTTATTAATCTAGTTTGAAGATATATTAGGAGTAGTGTGTTAGAAATATTTTATAAATAGAGGCTACATATATATTTTTTATATTTAAGTAATCAATTAAAATACTACATAATTTTCAAAAACTGAAAAATAATTAAATTTTAGGATAAACTATATTTACCTAGCCAAAGTTTTACTATAATTATTTATTACAAAAGACTTTACTAAATTGATATTTAAGAAGAAAAAAACAATTAATTGTTTATTTAATTACTATAGTGTAGTAGAAATTCTGTTTTGTCAATTTTAATGTACCATTCTACACCTTTAAAAGTTTAAGATACTAGATGGTCTAATTTACCAAGTTCGAGATACTAATATGTGTTTTTGCTTTAAAAAATGGACACATACACGTTGATATTGTGACCATAAAAGTTGAAAGGTGTCATAGAGCTTTGAGATATTTTGGTGTAAATAACACCAAACTGATCTTCTTTGTTGTTTTTATAAACAAATAGATAGGTATTCAAAATCTTTAAAAAAAAAGTAAATGACTTGGTCACTTACAAAAGTTGAAGATGTGATTCATCCACAAACATTTCATACACATGCAAAATCTTTTAAAAAAGTACTGAACCAGTACCACCTTTCGAAGTGGTCGTTTTGTCCTTGTTTGTATCACGACACGACTATCTTATGAAGAAACGGGCACTTACGTAACTTCACATACTATCGATGGGGTCATTTTGTCTCTTTTTTAGATGAGTCCATGTTGTGTGAATTATTGGTGGATTTTATAGTCCCCCACTTGTAATTTATTCAAGCATGAAATATCGAATCTTTATCTACCTCAAAGTGGACTTTTTCTTACACCCGTTCTTTCTATACGTAGATAAATATCATTAAGATCAAATAGAACTCTATTTTATGATATCCTGGCATGGCATATGACAAGGACCACTGCACACAGTGGAATAGACTATAGGCACATTATAAGGTCAATTTTCTCATATGACGCCGCTATATTTGTTATAGCGCATGCGCACACAAACGCACACATATATTTGTGAGTGAGTGGACGTGACAACAATTATAGACGCTAACGGCACCTAATACTCTAACAAAGTTTAAACAAAACCATATACCTTTTTTTTCTTTAACAAACCATATACTTATTGACATGCTCAATCTTACATCATATACCTCTTACTACTAAAATATAAAATGAATATAATTATTAAAGGAACACTAAAGAAATAACTGACATGACTAATAATGCACCATTAATGCGAAACACAATATTTTTTTGCGAAAATTACTGCAGAGGGCTCTGCAGTAATGTGTTGCCTTTTTTGAGGCTGGTTTTTTTTTATTCCCAAAAAGGCCACATATTTCGCTGCAAAGTGTCCAAGAAATGCAAACCCAACACGTGTCAACATATCGTCATTTTTAGAATAAACAATTATAAAAAAAAATGTAATTCACATACCCTTTGCAGCGAAATACACTGCAAAGGGTCCCACCACTTACTTCACTTTTTTTTGGCCCACCGAATATTAAAAAACATTAATTTTTTGTATTTCTTGGTCCATTTGCAGCGAAATACCACTTTGAATATTAAAAAAAAATTAATTTTTTATATCTCTTGTTTTGTTTGCAACGAGATAGCTATTTTTGGGACCCACTACTGAAAAAAAATAGTATTTCTTGTATAGGATGCAGCAAGATAGCTGTTTATGGGCCCCGCGTTAATAAAAAAAATATATATATGCCTATTTCTGTTAGAACATGCAGCGAATTACATGGGCACTCGCCAAGTGTCAAAAGCAAAAGCGGGACAAAAGCATTAGCTAAAGACAAAAATATGTATCTCGATTGTACTTTGCAGCGAAATAACATGGGGAAGGAGCGAAATAAAAAAAAAAATCCGGTTGATTGACAACACTTTGTCACCGGAGTAATTATATACCGTTGTTTTAGGTCTTTTTCATACGTAAAAAAAAATTGCTAAGCTTTTCTTGAATCTCTCTCGAAAACAAGAATCTTGGTGGTTGTTTGTGGTGGAGTATTGTTGTTTTTGTGTTGTTGTCGTGGTAGTGGTGATAGTGTTGTGGTGTTGGTGCAGCTGCCGAAGCTGGTTGAGTTGTGGCTGGTGTGTTGTGTTGGTGGTGGTCTCGGGGTGTTGGTGGTTATTTTCTGTGGTAGTGGCTGTGTTGGTGTTGGTGGAGGTGCTGTGTGGTGGAGGTAAGGTGTTGTACTGTTGTGGTGTTGGTGGTTGTGTTTGGTGCTGTTAGTGTTGGTGGTTGTGAGGTGTTTTTATTATGGCGCAAAATAATGATGCTCCGGTAAATATCAACATTTGTTCTTTTAATTTTTTTTGATTTTGATCCTTATTTGTGTAGTTAATACGTATATGTTTATTATATGTTTTATTAGGATTTTGCCGTTGATCTTACCTGTAGAAGTAAGCTAAAGTTGCTTCATGAGATTAAGCGAAATTTTAGAAATACAAATAAGGATGCCATGTTTAGGCGAACGTGTTTTGGATGGTTGTTTAATTTAGCAGAAATGCAAGAAACATGTATCCTTCTACATTATATTAGTTTATGTCAAGAGGAACTTGGCCAGGGAGACACGGATGTCGTTCCCTTGACGTATCATGTAAGAGGGTACGAGTTAAAATTCGGTAGACAGGAGTTTTGCCTCGTAACGGGCTTACGTTTTGGGATTGAATTTAAAGAATTTTTAGAATGTCGTCCTACTCCATTTAGGCGACGTGTTTTTTCATCCGTATATGATGGTTCTAGCATAACTGTTGGAATGGTGCATGATAAGTTTTATAGCGAGGACTTTAATAAACTTAGTGATATTGATGCCGTTCGCTTTAGTTTAGTAGGACTGTTGGCGCTAGTGTTGTTAGGGCTTGAGTTTAATTACAAGGTTGAGAACTGGATATGGAGCTTAGTAGACAATTTGGATGCGTGGAACATGTATCCATGGGGTAATGTTGTATGGAGAACGTTGTACGGTCAGTTAGCTGGCGCGGTTGATAAGCGTCTTGAAGCTTTTTATGTGAAACCGCGGCCACCACCCGATGCTAAGGGTAAAGCAAAAAACCCTAAGTATACGTTGATGGGGTTTCAATGGGCCTTTAAGGTGCGCTTATTCATATTTTTTATTCTGTATGTTTATTTATAATGTTAAAGAAATTAATCAGTTAACTTTGTTTTTAGACTTGGATATTGGAAACTTATAGAGTCGGGGCTGTTAATTATTTTACTCGTGAAGACCGCTATCCTAGAGCGTGTGCTTGGGGTTTTAAGAGGAGGTTTAAACGCAATGTGCTACATGAATTTTTGGTGAGTTGTTATTTAAGCATGCCATTTACTCGTTATATATAATTTATATGAAATGAAATTTATTGTTCGATATTTTATATGTATACCCTAACAATATTGATTTTTTATATATATATATATATATACTTTATAGGTAACGCAACCTATTATTAGGCTTTTCCCCAATGAGCGTGAGCGTAACGAGGATTGGTGGGTTCATAGCTTGGCATACTTCGAGGGTCGTTGTACCCAACCACCGCCATTACCCCCTCCCACGGGCCCTTATAGCCGAGACGACGTTCCGGAAGAGTTATATCGAAAACTAACGAAATACGAGGAAAAACATAAGCACTTTGAAGCTCTGAACGATAAAGTAGAACAACACGAGAAGCTGATCCAACAACTATTAGGTTACATGCAGGTATTTTTTTATTTTCTAAATTTGAAGCGTATACATAAATTAAATAATAGTTGTTTATTATTCCACAAGTAGTTGTTTATTATTCCGTTATAAAATTAGATGCAGACCAAGCAAATGGGTGTTAGTGGATTTACAGGGTTTCCGAATACACAGGTATATTTTGTTTTATTATAAATTTTGTTATTGTACTATACTTTATATATTTTGTATCACATTATTTTTTATTTGTTTCATAACTGAATAAACATTCTAATATTGTATGTAGGGCTTCGGTCAGGCTAGTGAAGCATTTCCGAATACACATGTATATTTTGTTTTATTATAAATTTTGTGTTACATAAAAAAATGATTAAAAGAACTTACTAAACATTATAATATTCTATGCTATGTTTTGCGCAGGCTAGTTCAGCATGTCATGGTCCGCCGAATAGTTCTTTCTTTCGCGGGGTGTCTCATTTGTCGCCACAGGTGGCCTCACAGTTTACTATGCCTTCTATTACCCCTATGCAACAACAAGGATTTGCACCGTGGTCAGGTATTAATATGCATGAAGCAGGTACATCAGAGGCCCCTGTACGTAGCCGTGTCAACACGGTAAAGTCATTATATACCTTTTTCCAACTTACTTGTATATTTTGAATTATGTGCGAGTAACAAATGTTTAATTCGCTTTCTTTTCATCAGCGGACTTCGCATAACAATGCGACCTCGTACACCCCTATCCCACTACAAGGATTTTCACCGTGGTCGGGCAAGAATATGCAAGAAGATGGTCCACCACGTGGCACTGTACCTAGCCATGTCATCCCGGTAAATTCACACGTTCATAAATGTATATCTGTTTTCAAAATTACTTGTATAATTATAAGCACGTGCAACTATTAAATGATGATTTATTTGTGCCAGGCTGTCATGAATCGAGAGAAGCGGGATGTCCGTCCTGGACCTTGGTATAAGGATCCTTACGGGCCTTTGCCAGATACTACTCCCATGCCTAAGAAACGGGTTGGACGGAGGAAAAATATTGACGATCCTAATGAGAACGAAGTTGTGGTTACACATGCTGCATATACCGGCAACTTTATTACGTTTTATAACGTCGACCCTAATAAGGTAATTGTAACATTACTTGATTAAATTATTTAAAATGATTAACAAGTTTGTTTTGATATTGATATTGTATTTTATTTTCTGTAATTTAGGTCAGGCGGTTTCCTAATAATTATCCTAACTTAAACACTTTCTTGCTAAAACCCGAATATATTTTTTTGGACTGCCACACAAAGGGTAATCGTATGGAACCAAAGTTTTGGGTAGACCTACTCCCTTTTGACTTTCCTGGTAACCATGATGGTTGGTTGTGTGATGATGTAAGTTTATTACTGAATGTTTACATTTTATTTGGGAAATCTTATTCAAATGATGCCCAATAATATATATATATATATATATATATATATATATATATATATATATATATATATATATATATATATATATATATATATATATATAATTTTTTTTTAATTAAAATAGCATATTAATGCGTGGATGGAGCTGCTAATACGAACGAGGAGAGATGGTGATGAATGGACAGTGGCGAAATCTACACTTGGAGCTACGCATGCCGGTAGTAATATCTTCATACTTACCACGGATAGGGCGTTGCAAGGAACCTTGAATGGGCAGACACGTCCGTACCCTTGTTGGTCAACGGTGAATACGGTAAGTATTTTTGTTTAATAACTTTAATAAGTTTAGCATTTAATAAGTTTAGCATTTTATAAGTTTAGCATTTTATAAGTTTACATTATTTTTTATTTTATTTTGTAGGTGTTTATGCCAATACATTGCGAAGGGAATCACTGGGTCCTTGGTGTGATTAGTCTACTTTGGTCAACCATTTCGGTTTTTGACTCACTGCATAGTGACGATCGAAAGGATAGGTTGCACCAACACATTGTTTCATGGACCGAAGTTCTCAACGAATACTTGACTGACCAACGGTATTTTCAGGTTACTAACCGAGCACCCTTTAACTTCAGTTTCACCTACAACGATAGCCAAACTTGGAGTTTTTTGACACCTCAACAACAAAATGGGATGGATTGTGGTGTGATAACATGTTGGCTTATCACACAATTTTGTAAAGGATATATCCCGATTCCACATATTCCTAATGTTTCAGAGTTTTTTAAAGCTTTTAGATACACGATGGCTCATCATATCTATGCTACCCGATGCGAGGATACGACAGACTGTGGATATGATTAGCTAAACTTTAAGATTGTTTATATTTTGTACGGGTACACTGGGGTTTGTATGTATATTGTGAATATCAAGTTATAGCGTTGGTAATTAATTTTTTGTATAAGAGTTAAGCAAAACCACGGGTTAATTAGACGACAAAATAGTAAAATTTTTATTACATAAAATATCATAACAAAAGTTAAATTACAACATCACTCAAACATTTACTACATACTTATTAATTAAAAAACGGTATCTTTCTGGAAGACCCCCTCCATGTTTTTCAAAGTGATGTTAAGGTAATGGTTATGTGGTTTTGGTGTAAACACTGACACATTCTTTAGTATAAAAACAGCACCGACGTCGATAAGCTTTGCATAACCCTTTTCCTCAGCAAGGACTTTGTGATGGATTGTACCAGACATTGTTCCCGATGGATCCTTGAGTGTGACTGTTAAATCACCTAGAATATTTGGTGAACAACTCTTGACAACAGCAACAACAAGTTCAACCTTCCCTTTTTTAATAAATTTCTCAATATCACCTAGACATCCCTCTACCTCGATCCCAAAAGCATCACAGTATGCAAGGGCGCTTAGCCATGGGCCACGCGTAAAATGATCATCTTTAGACGCATCCTCCATTATTTTTCTGACATATTCTTGTGTTGGCATTACAGATGAAGGGCCAACGTCTGTAATGTCTCTCGATTTTCGGAGCCTCGCCGCCTGAAGAATACCGGCTGGACCGGGTATTATCCGTGTTTCACCAATAGTAGCTTGGGTTTCTACGTGTTCATAAATGTACAAATGTGCAATAGAATTAGGGGATTCATAAGCACACGTAACAAATATACAAACATCATCGTCGTTGTTAAGCGCCACCATAGTATCCGATGGACTTAGCTTACATAACAAACTGAGTTGTATATTAGGATTCAACTCGAATTTGTTAACCAACATTTCAACCAACAATGAGTATGTCATGTCGGTGTACATAATCACACCACTCTCAACATCATTGAAATGTAGCATACATTAGTATTTTTGTTGGAATTATGTTTGTTGCTATTTAATATATTGTGGTTAGTGTTTTTTTAGCCGATGGATGTTGTGGATGACACACACACACACACACACACACACACACACACACACACACACACACACACACATATATATATATACACATCAATGTTAGTAACACAATACAATGTGTAACTCACATACTTTTTAACACGATATATGACAACTTTTTATGAATGTGACGAGTCACTGACAATATATATCTCACATACTTATTTACACGAAATATGACAACTTTATTCATGAATGTGACATGCATGACATGGCATGTGACATGCATGACATGACATGAATGTGACGCATCACTGACAATGTGTATCTCACATATTTTTTTACACGAATTATGACAACTTTATAAACATGAGTGTGATGATTCAATGATAATATATATCTCACATATTCTTGAACACGAAATATGACAACTTTTTTATTAGTTCAAAGACCGGGCTTGGGGGTTGGTCTCAGTGGTCAATGAAAATGTACTAGTGTGCTGTCTTAACATGCAGAAATTTTATTAGACTGCTAGCTTTACCAGCGGTAGGAGGGTTAAAAGACGGTGCATGAGCGAAGTAGGATCCTCTTTTTTTGTATCTCATCGACGATATTCTTTGGTTTTGGTACATAACAATTTGCATAAGCAAAGTCGAATATTTCGTAAAAAAAGTCAATCAAAGATTACGAGATGCCTAATGCTCTGTTTAGAAAAGCCGGGAAAAATAGAAAAACAAGTCGAGGGGAAGTATATTTGGCTAAATGAAAAATACACTTAGCAATATTATGTTTAATTTCCGTATGTTTTAGTTTTATTCTGGCTTTCGTTTTCTGTAACATACGTGTATTTTTTTTGGAAGATATTTATAATGAAGCGGAATGAAATGAAGGAAGAAATGCTCTCCGTCCTTCATTTCATTCCGCTTCATTATAAATATCTTCCAAAAAAAACACGTATGTTTTTTAGTTTCATAGTTGTAATTTGAAAGTAAGTTTTATATTTTGTATTGTCCTAAGTGTTATGTTATAATAAATGAAAGTACTTTGTAACATCTAACACTAAGAAATCACATTAAAGATTAAAGATTAAAGATTAAACAATAACATTAAAGATTAAATCCTACAAGTAGCTCTCTATGCTCAAAATTAGATAGAACTAGTGATTCTTTGTTGGCTCCAATGAAGAATGAACCAGAATCTCCTTCCACACCACATTTTGAAATGATTCAGCATTAGGCACGAATACTTGTAGTGATCGACGAAGTTGTTGGCTTATATTTGCTTCAACTATTGCTTCCCCGTCGTTAGTAAAACCCAACAATTTTAGTACGTGGTCAACTGGGAATGGAATGTTGAATAACATTTGAAATGAGGTTACAAAACCACCAACAACTTCTAACACCCATGCAACCAGAAATCGGATGTCCTCTAGGTAGTAACTAGACGAAACTACGAGGGAGTTTCCCAGCTGGGAAATTTTAAATGGGAATGGGATCAAAACCCTTAACTCTTCAGGAAGATTGACAACTAGAAATCGGTGAGTAATCAAATCAAACGAAACAAGCATGTATATTTTGTATACCATACCATCATCGTTGACGAATCTTTCAGAAGCAGGCCAGTAAATTTTACCCCCCACACATGCTTGCCCTGACCTTTTTAGGCGGATGGTTTGACGGGGTAAACAGAAATTATCAAGAACGTTCCAACGACCCGAGCTCAATGTGAACACCGAAACGTACCATGGTCCTTCACCATAGTAAGGGTAATTGATCTTTAAAATGGTAGGGTCTAAAGTGTCAGGACGGACACCAAAACCAAAAACCAATTTTGGTGAATCAGGAGGTTGATCCATGTAACTAGGAACTAAAACACCAACAGATCGTTTTATGGATGGGTTCCATAAAACAACCATAATATTATCCAAATACGAAAAACACAAGACACCTTCAGAAGTAGCAATTGGCTTAACAGTGTTGAGCATCAAATCTGTAATTAAGGGTGTTAACCCAAAATTTTCATCGACGTAAAACAGAAAGCCTATATTATCTAGCTTGTATGTTAAAATAAAGCTGTTCGTAGAAACTTCATGAGAACCGTAACGACGGATAAAGTCGTTACAGTCAATTGCCGCTTTCCAACTTTTTGAGACACTACGAAACTGCATTAAAGACTTAACAGGAAGTCGATTCATGATATTGACTTGAATATCAAAGGGTATGTAGTCTGACATTGTTACACCTTTTAACGGATTAATTTGGGGATGCTTACAAGTATTTGTTTTTGTAGTTGAAAGTGTAAAGTTATGGTATCAACATTCAACTTAAATATATTGTTTGTATGATGGAAGAAGTACGTTAATCGGTTAAAAGTTTACATGAAATATGACATGATGTATGACATTTAGTCAGGTGTGACCACTGATGAAATTTTTTTTTATCACATGTACACGAAATCGTACACACAGTTTGGCATTTAGCATACACTTTAAGCACAGTATACGGACATGGATGTGACAATTCAATGACAATTCGTATTTCACATGTTTTGTTACACGAAATATAACAACTTTAAGCACAACATACGGACATGGATGTGACAATTCAATGACAATGTGTATCTCACATGTTTTGTTACACGAAATATGACAACTTTCAGAGTTCCTTACTACATTTTCAATCTATAAATATAGACTTAGTTTATTATTTCACATACAAATTGACTATTATCAAAGCCTTTCAGTATTTTAAATTTGTCATTCAGTCCAATAAAGTCTGATATGTCTTGTTCGGTTTCACATAACCTTAATGAAATCACGACTTTAGTTGATCAACTAATTGCGGAGGATAGAGCTCGTCAACAAGCATTGTATCAATTAGCCATGCAATTTGAAAAGGCATTTGAAGCTAAAGATGTTTTGAGACAAGCATACCAGAAATGCCAAGACCTCCCTCCTGCAAACCGTGCTCAAATAGAGACTTTTTTGTCCGTGGAGTCAACCAAAGATTAGATGTATAATTCTATGTTTAGAAAAGCCGGGAAAATAGAAAAACAAGTCGAGGGGAAGTATATTTGGCTAAATGAGAAATACACTTAGCATGATTATGTTTATTTTCCGTATGTTTTAGTTTTATTCTGCTTTTCTTTTTTTGTTAACATACGTGTTTTTTTTTATAAATGTATTCCAAAAAAAAAAACATGTATGTTAACCATTTTCCGAGTTGTAATTTTAAAGTTTCTATTATGATTATATATTGTGTATTTCCCTAAGTTGAGAGCTAGGAATCGGTGAGTAATCAAATCAAACGAAACAAGCATGTATATTTTGTATAAGGGAGGTAGTACGTTAATCGATTAAAAGTATACACGAAATATGACATCTTTTGTAATCACATAAAAATGTACACGAGCTATGATAAGTAGTATGACAATTACCAAACAGTGATGTGACAACACTTATTTTTTCACATAATATATTACAAGAAATGTGACAGCAATGAAACATTTTTTTTTATTGTTCAATTGATAGTAAATTATTTTCTAGTATGAAGATTGAAAGTAGAAGACAAACTTTTATTTTATAAATATAAGCGCGATACATAAAATAAACACACGAAGAACACCAGACTCCTTCAGAAGTAGCAATTGGCTTAACCGTGTTGAGCATCAAATCTTTAATTAAGGGTGTTAACCCAAAATTTTCATCGACGTAAAACATAAAGCCTATATTAATTTGTAGTATGAAGATCCAAAGTAGAAGAGAACCTTTTATTTATTAAATATAAACGCGATACATAAAATAAACACACGAAGATTAAAACATGTAAAATTAATCCAAATAGTAGCACACCACCAAGTTATGCTAATGTTATAACTATTTATAGAAACGAGGTTTCCATATCGATTTTTGACGTTCATGTGCTTTAGCTTCCTCATTCTCAAAGTGTTCTTGTTCCGCCCATTCAACCATTTGATCAAATGTGTAATCTGTTTGTGATATAATCTTTTTTTCATCTTCGTTGTCACTTGTGTATGGTGTTATAACATGATCCATCATTGCTGCCAAGGTAGCATTTGGGCATATATATCTTGATATAATAAAATCCACACCGACATGGTCAACGTAAATTTCCAACCGGCCTTGTGATGCTGAAATATCAAACATCACATGCATATCATAGTTGTTTCTTAGTTTCACGATACTGAATACCCGGTGTCTGGTACTGTGTAATAAATAGCATGAATCTTCCTATCAACAATGTTACACAAGTATTGCTTCAACTCTTCCATCTTCATTCTTGGAATAGTGATTTTCATCTTCCAACCGTTTACATAATTGGGGTTTCCGCCATTGCAAACCAATTGACCATTATTGTGGACAACGAAATTAAAATTGGTTTGGGTATACGGGGTAGTAGGTTTGCGTGTTTTCATCCGGCCAACTTTAAACCGGATACGCTCTTCACGTTTGTTTTTTCTCTGAACCATTTGATGCAGGTACGCGACACGCTCTTCACGCTTTAATTTTGTTTCTTCTGATATGACACAACCAAATGATTCTTCCAAAGAACCATCATCTGGAATCAAAATTGTGCTTATATCAACAGGATGCTCAGAAACAAAAATTTGAAGCTCCCCAACAACTTTTGCAATGTCAAACATAACATCAAGATCATAATCATTTTTAATTTCCTTCATACCCACTAAGTTGTTGTTTTGTGGCAATGCGTAATATACGCTGTGTACCCTTATTGGTAATTCGCTCTTGAGAAAGGTAACCATATCTTGAAAATCAATTTGTGGAACATTAATTTTCGTGCATGATCCATCTTGATATGTTATTGGGTTGAATATAAACTGCCCGTTGTAGTTTACATTCAATTCGAAAGTATGGTTATTAGATGTTGACATTTGGTTATAGAAAGAAGGAAATATTTAGTTTTATTCAATGAAACCACAAAGTGGTATTTATAGAAAAACGGTAATGATAATACAACATTACAAGCTGAACAGACCCGTACTTCCTATCTAGTCAAACAACTTTTTTGAACACGAAGGTTTATCTTGAATATTCTTCTTGGTACCCACATGATTGCATTGAGCGGCCACAACGAGTGGTGATAACTCCACACGTGATACATACACATGTAGTTTGTTTTGATTAACTTGGGTATAGGCTAATACAGTTTCGCGGTCGTCAATAACATCAGCCAAACATACGAGACCTGAATCAAAACAACAATTAGGTTTCTTTATATAAAAAAAGGTTGCGGACCTTTCATCGTAACCTAAAGAATTCGTTAATATTTTTTTCAATTGCTCTGCCGAAAAGGTTTCAATCTCAACTGGATCTACACAAGCAATTAAACCACCTACAAATTTTCTTCCAGGTGGGGAAGTGAACATTCCGTAATGGTGAAGTAGGACTTTGAATGTCATTTTAATAGCTATAGTAAGAATTTAAAAAAAAAAATCATAAGGTTTTTATGTAATTGAAGTGCAACAATATGGTTTATATACCCAGAAAGTCACATAAAATTCTACACGAAATATGACAATTATTAAAGTAAAGTGGCCAGTGATGTGACAGCTGATGCGACGAGTGAGGGGAAATTTCTGGATCACATAAACTTCTACACGAAATATGACAATTATTAAAGTAAAGTGGCCAGTGATGTGACAGCTGATGCGACGAGTGAGGGGAAATTTCTGGATCACATAAACTTCTACACGAAATATGACAATTATTAAAGTATAGTGTCCAGTGATGTGACAGCTGATGCGACGAGTGAGGGAAATTTCTTGATCACATAAAATTCTACACGAAATATGACAATTAATAAAGTAAAGTGACCAGTGATGTGACAGCTGATGTGACAAGTGAAGGGAAATTTCTGGATCACATAAGATTCTACACGAAATATGAAATTTAACTATGAGAAGTTTAGTATCACATATAATTGTACACGAAATATGACAATCCAAACAGTGACTTTATAAAAACACAGACGCTTACTAAGCCAACTATATATAACACATCAACAACTTGATGTGCATACACACTTTCACACACAAAAGAAAAACAAATTTGAAATGAGTTGTAAAAAAATAAAATGCAGGTTACATTATCATGATATAGATCGTGGTGTCATAATTTATGATGATGTAACGTATTCCGGGTTAGTTAATATGGTGATGAGCAAGTTTAATTTGAACCATAATGACCGGGTCAATTTAAAGGTTAAACTTCCTTCAATTGACTCTCTACTCGATATTACTGATGACAACGAGGTAATTTTTTTGGTTGAATGTGCTTTACAGTCTCCTAGTGAAATTGTAGAATTGTTTGTTTCACAAACAAAAAATTTTGAAGCAACAAAATCTTTTACTACAACCCAGCAAGTGCCACACTTTCATAACTTTTTTTCATCAAGAATAGATGAACACATTGGCTCAGCTAGTGATGTTCCATTTATGTATGCCGAAAAAGATGATTTTCAAAACAATGACTCTGGTTATAAACATGAGGCCAATTTCACAAAAACGGACTCATCATTTGCTTTCAATTCAAATAACGAACAAGAAGATGATTTTCTAAACAACTACTATGCTTATAAAAATGAGGCCAATTTCACAAAACCTGGGTCATCAAGTGCTTTCAGTTCTTATAACGAACAAGAAGATGATTTTCTAAGTATTGACTCTGGTTATAAAAATGAGGCCAATTTCACAAAACCAGGGTCATCTTGTGCTTTAAGTTCGGATACCGCAACCCATTCACCAAAATTGGACAAATTGTTTTAAATATATCCCTCAAGTTCCTGAAACACCACTTTACAAGTCAAAACCATTTTCTACAGAGGTTTATGATAAAGAAAATAGAATAAAAGTCAACGAGCTTTTTTTAGATAGGGCTACGTTAGACATGGAATATAGGTTGAAATCTCTAGAAGATGGTTTTGAATTTGTTTCCAAAAAAAGTAATCCGAGTACGCATAGTGTTAAATGCGTTCAACATGGAAAATGTGCATGGTTTGTTAATGCAAAACGTTGGAAGAATTCAGATGTTTTTCAAATTACAAAGATGAATGATGTTCACACATGTGATAGAACTCAAACATTTCCTAACCATCAAAATGCAAACAAAAAAGTTATTGCCCACATTATGAAAGGCAAATTACAAGATGGTAGCCGTGATTTGAAACCCAGAGATATACAAAAAGATATCTTGGCACAATATAAAACATCTATATCTTACAAACAAGCATGGAGAGGTAAGGATTATGGGTTAAAAAAGTTAAGAGGTTCACCATTAGAATCCTTTGAGATGCTACCCTATTACTGTTACAACTTAGAGAAAAAAAACCCAGGGACTGTGACACGAATCAAGACAAACAATGCAGGAGTTTTCGAAATATTATTCATTGCAATTGGTGCATCAGTAAGTCTCGTTATTTTTTTAATTTTTTTTATTAATACATTTTTTTGAGATACGTGACAACACGTTTGCTTGTAAAAATTGTTTATATTCAGTTGCGCATGTTTCGGAACCATCTTCGCCCAATACTTATAGTGGACGCGGCGCATTTGAAGGGTGTATACAAGGGTACCAATTTCCAAGCTGTAGGGATGGACGGAAACAACCAAATTGTGCCAATTGCTTACGGTATATGCAGAGGAGAGACTGGAGATTTATGGTCGTGGTGGATGTCAGTACTTAAGGAGTGTGTAGGCGATAATCCAAATATGGTTATCATATCTGATAGGCATCCTTCGATAGCTTTATCAGTAAGGAATGAGTTTCCGTCGGCGTTTCATGGTATATGTTGCCGTCATCTAATGATGAACCTTAAACTAAAAAATAAAAAAGTTAAAGGTCTATACTGGGGCATATGCAAAGCGTATACAACAGATCAGTGGCAAAGAAAGATGAACATACTCTTGTCTGTTCAACCAGAAGCGTACCAGAAGCTAATGGAGGCTGATCCTACACGTTGGTCTAGAGCGCATTGCCCACGTACTCGTTACAATTACTGTACATCCAACAGTGTCGAGTCTCTTAATTCTTGTACTGTTAGGTACAGAAACCTACCGGTCACAATGTTGACCGACACGTATCGAGATATGGTGCAGAAGTGGTATTTTAACCGTCGAAAAGCTGCAGGTATTTCTTGCTTAAAAAATTAAGTATATATTAAACGTGTGAGTTGGTGGTAAAATAATTAACGGGTTTATATTCACGTTTTTTGTAGCAACAATGAAGTACGAAATCACTGATTGGGCAGCAGATAAGGTGGAAAAAAGAAAAAGAAAAAGCGTCAGATGGGTTGTATACGGAATTAACCAATTTCAGTATCAAGTTTCTGATGGGCTATATAACCGTGAAGTGAACTTACTGACCAAACAATGTGAATGTCGGAAATGGGAGCTTTCTGGGATACCTTGTGGGCATGTTATTGCTGTTAGTAGGTTTTTGGGTCAAACAAATTGTGTACAATATGTCGAGCACTGGTTTAAAAAGGAAAAATATCAAGCAACCTACGTGGAGTCAATTCAATTTGTTGGCAATTTTAACGAATGGGAGTATCCAAGCCATATACATCCTGTTACTCCTCCAAACATGAACAACCCTCAACCAGGTCGTCCAAAAAATACAAACCGTATACTATCACAAGGTGAGGAACCAACTACAAGACATTGTAGCAGGTGCAATGAAGTTGGCCACACACGTGGGCGTTGCAACAAATCATTCGTCCCTGATCCGCCTGTACGCAAAGGTAAACAAAAGCAACAAGAATTTGCAATGGATGAGCAACCATATGCTCAAAACTCGTACTGTTACCAAGAGTATGGTCAAAGCACATACCCCACAAACAATTGTGATCAAAACCAATACACGCAAGCATTCGATCATAACCAATACACGCAAACATTCGATCATAACCAGTACGCATCTCAACAATATGATCAAAACACAAATGCTTCACAAATGTATGATCACAATCACACACAACCATCATTCAACATGTCTCAACAATACGATTCCCAGCAGTATGCCTCTCAACATATAGATGATCACAACACGCAACGTTCAAATAGTTGGTTTAATCACCTTGGTTTTTAAGATGGTAGAACAATTTATGTGTTTTTAATATTTTCAATTTACTATGTAATGTAATTTACGTATCCTGTAATAAATTCCTTCTTTTTTAATATTATTATATAAATACTGTCGTACTACAATTTACCATTGTAATTGCTCTTACAAGCTAAAAACCCTAAAAAAATTATAACCTAAACCATAAAATCTTACAAACAACACACTAAAACATAACCCTAACAAAAACTTAACATATTTCGGATAAATTTATGGAAGAATTACATACATTATTTTTTTTGAAACTTGTATTTCGCTGCAATGCAGCATAGAAATACATTTTTTTTTTTATCAAAATGCAATAAAATGCCTCGTGCGTAATACGACTTTTTCTGCAAGTGTGGGCCCAAACTTTGTATCTCGATGCAAAGCAGCCAAGAATTACAAAAATTTAATTTTTTTAATATTCGGGTGGGCCCAAATGTGGTATCTCGCTGCAAATGGACCAAGAAATACAATTTTTTTTTTAATATTCGGGTGGGCCCAAAAAAAAAGTGAGGTGAGTGGTGGGACCCTTTGAAGTGTATTTCGCTGCAAATGAACCAAGAAATACAAAAAATTAATGTTTTTTAATATTCGGTGGGCCAAAAAAAAAGTGAAGTAAGTGGTGGGACCCTTTGCAGTGTATTTCGCTGCAAAGGGTATGTGAATTACATTTTTTTTTATAATTGTTTATTGTAAAAATGACGATATGTTGACACGTGTTGGGTTTGCATTTCTTGGACACTTTGCAGCGAAATATGTGGCCTTTTTGGGAATAAAAAAAAAACCCGCCTCAAAAAAGGCAACACATTACTGCAGAGCCCTCTGCAGTAATTTTCGCTATTTTTTTTATGAGGATATGATTAATAATGCATCATAAACGCGAAACACAATATTCTTTTACGAGTATTTTTTCTTATCGCACCGAATACGGCACTTCATAGATCCCGTAAATGAATACTCGTTATGAACATGATGTACATTTTTGGAAAAGCACAATTCTCTTTCAACAAATTATACGAGTATTTGTGCACAACAACGGAATTTTTATTTATTTATTTACAATTTACACCACCTATCTCACATGCCTTCAACCAGTGGCGGAACTTGAACACTTATTTTGGGGGGGGGGGGGGGGGGGGGGGAAATTTATTTTGGGAGGGCCGAATCGGAGATTTGTTTGTAAACTCAACTAAATTACCTCTAAAACCTATAATATTTACACTAGATGCCGCAACTTTTGGGGGGCCGGGACCCTCCCTTGCCCCTTAAAAGGTCCGCCCCTGTCTCCAACGAGACTTGAACCCGCAATCTCTAGGTTGATGTGCCACTCACATACCGTTGGGCCAACAACGGATTTTTTTTTATAGCGATATAAGTTTTCAGCCGTGTACATTATATGATTGAATAATGAGTGAATAATTTCCGCTAATAGGTACATAATTACGTTTTCAGCCATGTATTAATTTATCTCCTTGAATAGATTAACTTTTCACTTTCAACAATAGTTGGTTTTTTCATTATAGATAGTATAGATAAGATGTCATTTTTACCTTTACAAACATTTTGGTTAGTTTAAATATTTATTTGAATGTTTACTAGTTATAAGTCTCAGGCACGTACACACGAATCAATTTTATTTTTAAATTTCAGTTTAATGTATGGACATATAAGAATTTGACCGTGTTAATGTTTTGTAATTGTAATATAAGTACAACTAATAATTATGCATGAGTTTTTACATAAACTTTTTCATTATATATAATAATATCGATTAATATTTTGTAAAGATTTTTGTTGGACGAAAAGAGTAACTTTGTTTAAATGACATGATGTTGAGTTGATGTTGTTGTTTAAATTTAACTATTGACATCATGTTGTACATAATATGCCGGTTTAATATCACATAATGACCGTTGATGAACTTAAAATATAAAGTTTTCTATTTTTTTTTTCATATCCTTATATAAACTTTAAATAGGAATTAGTCATTGTTATAAGTACAATCGCGTATTTATTTTCATGTCACAGTCGTAGCTCGCGCTTACATTTGATATTTATATTCCTGTTAATAATAATTTAACTATATTTAATTTTCAAACACGTGTACGAATGAGTTAAACTTATAACAATGAATAACATGAGTCGTTATTGAACGCAAATAGTAAAAAATATTTTTTTCGGATATTCTTACTTAAACTCATAAAGAGGAATAACATGAGTTTTCATATAGGTACAACCTCGTATATTTATTCACATACATAAAATTTTGATATTTATAATCCCGTGCATATATATGTTGTATTTTTTAAAACAACATATATGTAATATTTTTAAAATATAAAGTCTAGGGGTATAAAGTCTAAGGGGGTATTGTTTATTTTTTTAAAGTTATTAAAAAAACATGAAAATTCATAACTTTACAGTTACCTGTTATGTACTGGCCTAAGTGACCATTAACCCATATCTCATTATTACCCTTTATCATGAACCGTTAATTGCATTGGTAAGCACGAATGTTGTGAATAGATCTATTGGGATTGTCACTCCCCGTCAGGGTTGACTCAGTTACACGTTAAACGGACGCATCTACATTTGAGTAACAACCGGGTGTTCTTGACTTAGACACATGCATTGGGCACTCTCATTAATATTATTGTTAACGCTTCAGTGTCATGAGCTTAGGCAGTAGTAGACGCATTTTGTGTGACATTGTATTTGTTATAATTGTCACGCACGCTATAAAATCTTGTGGTTCATTTTTACATTAAAAAATTTATAAATCTATGATCTCACCAACTTTATGTTGACCGTTTTATCATGTATTTCTCGGGTTGTTGAATCGTCTAGCTTGGTATGCATTGGAGCATTGCATTGGGTCACATTATCAAGCATGTCATCAAGAAGATTTTCTATCACTATCATAACATTCGAGTCGAACTTTAAAACTGTTTTAGTCCCTTCGAACTTTAAAAATGTTTTACTTTTGGGACTTGTACGTTTGAGACTTCATGTTGTCAAAACTTAGTTTTAATCAATCGATTGTATTTTAAGCGACTCATATAGTGGTCGTTCTCTTATATCTTGTGTTCTCTTATTATGGCATAATGCCCTTGAAATACCATTCCGCTGCGTGATTTTGGAGGTGTTACAATATTTATTAGGATTTAAAATTTTATTTAAACTCAAACCGCCATATTCAACCAAAACCAATACACCTATCTTACATTGTCTTAATATTCTTCATTCTTATTTCAAAGGTGTTTGTGCTTACAACATTTACTGACATAATTTGGGAGAACAAAAATAATTTTGAAAAATAGCATTCATATATAGTTTTGACTGTAGAACCGTATGGGGGGTGAATACCATCTTTTCGGCTTTTTAGGTGTTTAAAAACTTCAAGCCTCAAAGATCAACAAGTGGTTATACAACAACAACCACAACCACTAACACAACCAAAGTATATAAAACAAGTAAATGACACCACGATATATACTGGTTCGGGATGGGGTGTTTATACCATCCGTACGTCCAGTTGTGAATCCGCGACATGATACTATTCACTAACTATAATCCTTTCGGTGGACTACAAACCGTTACAACTTCACTCCACCGATATGCATAAAGATCGGTGCTCACTAAGAAGAGCTACTCCTAACGGTATTCCGCCCTCGGAAACCACCCAAAAGAATCTCGTGATTCGACATCCCACTAAGACCACAAAGAACTTCCCCCAGGAAGTATCAAACCCCAACTAGATCTCCATCGATCTAGGCTTGGTCACCAAGACAAAAGACTTCCCTTACAACCAAATCAAATGAATAAGAATGTTTGATTGTTTAATCAAGCCCTAACCTAACTTAGAGACTCGATTCTAATGGAAAAGGGTATAGATAAGAAGATCATCGATACAATCACAAGAGTGGATTAGGTTCTTGTGATTATTCCCTTACAAGAGATGTGTTCTTTCAAATGATGTTATGTGATAGATTAAGAACATACGGTAGAATTAGAGGATTAAGAGAAAATAAATTAGAGAGAAAGAAATAATAGCAATGGGTGAGGAATAGAAGAGCCAAGGTGGGGTATTTATAGGCCAAAACCTAAATGTTGAAAATTTTTACAGAGCCCGGCGCGCTGCTGGCGTGTCGGAGCGCCAACGATGCGCCAGGAGTCTGTAACATTTTTTCTTTGGGTTTTGACTTCTAACTACCCAACCTTGCTAAACCCCCAATTGTACTTCACACTTTAACTTTAACATTATTCATTCTCAAGGTCAACCAACTCAAATAGCCATTTGATGAAAAATCATTTTGTGAAATATTTAAGTGAAAACCAATTATCAAATAGAGAAAGATAGAATGGATAATTGGATAGGGGTAGTTTGGGTATTCCTCGCATTGCATAGACAAGAGAGAAAGAATATGCCATGGAATATTCCTTTGTTTGGAAAAGAAGCGTGTATGTTGAGATGAGCGAGAGAGGGAAGATTTGAATTTGAAACTCAAATGTTGTGTAAGAGGGAAATGAGAGAGTGAGGTTGGGTTAGAAAGAAACCAAGGTTAAGTTACAATGGTTGGCATGGTTAGGGAGGAGAATATGCTTAGCTTGGAGAGAAAGGTGAGATGAAGGGTTGAGATGAATTGGAGTGAGTTGGCTTGATGTGATAGAAGGGAGCCTAAGGTCTGGATTTCAAATTTAAATTTGAGATGTGAGAGGAGAGAAGAGATATGGTTGAGATGAGTTGTGTTGGATGTGATATGAATGTGATGGGGAGCCTAAGAATAGAACTAAAATTTGAATTATGTGAGAGAGTGAGTTGGCAAGTGTGTGGGAGAAGGTGATGCGTGTCTTGCAACCTCGCAAAAGGTTTTACCTCTCAAGGGATCTTGAGAGATTTTGCAATCCACCAAGCAGTGTACCTGACCGTTGTAGTGTAGTAAATGGTAGGTCCGGGAGATTGATCGTACTCTAGGAGAATAGTGTCGTTGGGATTGAAGTGTAGGTCAACTAAGTCTAAAGGTGAGGGGTGATTCTTTTTTTATTTTTATATTTTATGAAAAGCAACTAAAATCTCGGGTATTGAAAGAGTGGGTGAAATTAGTTGCTAGTCAACTAACCCAAAATTACTAATTAAACTAAAAATAATAAAATAAATAACAAGAAAAGTAAATGTGGTGAACTTCTTATAAGAGACAAATGTGTTTACTTAGATTTCATTATTCCCTAGTTATCTCTTATTGATTTATTGAGTTATTACAATTGTTTAGTTGAAGGATTGTATTCCTTAATACCAGTCGTGGGGGCGTGTATGACGACACGTTTAGAATCTAAATTTTTTGCTTTGTCTGATACATTACACTGTTTTTTTTCTCCTTATCAATTGAAGCACCAAACCAAGTACATATACAAACTTATTTTCTCCTCATCAATTGAATGCTATCTGTGTAAAGTAGATACAACAATTAATTGAAGCACCAACCAAACCATCACATATCCACCATATAAAGTCATAAGCACAATGTCATTTTCATCTCACATCTGTAACAAAACCTAGACCTACCAAAATGAGTTCCAACAAGAAACCAAGTATTCAATAATATCTTTTTCATCTCATATCTCAGATCTGTAACACACCCTCCATTTTTTTTGTTGTTCAGAAATCATATGCATTTCCACACCACAAGTTCTGATGCATCATATCTAATGCCATGGTCTAAGTATTTTCCACAGGTTGAACATTCAAGCTCTGATTCAAGCTCAGATTCAGGCTATGATGAGCTTCTATTTTATTAACCAAAAATGGGTCAAGCTCAAAGAAGGTTGATGCTATCAAGAGTCTAACCTCAAAGCATGTTCAAGGTAGCAAGAATCCAAGCCCCAAACAGATTGCTTTTGTTGATAGGATTAAGGTTCTAGGCCTGGCAAATAAGGAAACTTGGGCTGCAATTGGTAACAAGTCATTTGGGGTAAAAGAAAACCCACATATGCTAATGCTTGGAAGGGAAAAAAAAGGATGGTTTAGAACTTCTTGCGGGTACTAATTCTTTTGATGGTAGTTTAAAAATGTATGTTTGATTGTTTAGCATGGATGTTGGTAGTTTAAGTATGGGTATAAATGCCATAAAACAAATCTTTTGTAACAGCTATTAGCAATGCAATGCATCCCGCTCATGCTTTAACTAACAAACAAGGGTATAGACACATCAAAACATACTTTCATTGCATATAATAATCGACCATTACAAAAGTTTGAGTTTACAAGGATAGAAATCTATGACTGCTTAAACTAGTGACCTACACTAGTAACACTAATGCCCTAAAACATCAATAAAAACTACCAATCCAGCATATTGTTGTAAGACTACTTCAGTGCAAGGACACAAGAAACAACAATTGCAAAAACACAAAGGGTTGACTTCCATAAACTGACTTTTTTTTAAAGCTTGTTGCAAATCAGCCTCCAATTCTTCAATCATTCTTTGACGTGTTACTTCTGTTTGAACTTTACGTCTTTGATGAGGAGTAAATTGACTGTACATCTCGAACAAATGCATCTTGTACCAATCACATTCCTCCTCTGGATTGTACCAATCCCATTTATCACATTTCTTCTTATCAGGTTTCTGCAATCAAAGATTAGACTTTATTAAATAATTGAAAATTATATTCTTTAAAACAAAATGTGAATGATGAATTACCCAATGATTTTGGCAACAAAGGAATCGTCGATCAGGGTTGGAGGGTGTCTAAGACGTTACAACCATTGATGGTCTGTGACATTTGCATGTTTCATTCGAAAGATACGAAGACATGTCAGTAGCAGATTTAGGGTTTAGATTCTTGTGTGAATTTGTGTTGTGTGAAAAAGTGTTATTGTGTTCTAATTAAGATTTTGGATTTGGGTAAAAGTGATAAAATTGGGTAAACCGGTTAAGTTAATAGATCGGGTCTTATAAACCCATCCAACTTGCCATGTTGGATATTACATGTAGGCAATAATAATAATAATAATAATAATAATAATAATAATAATAATAATAATAATAATAATAATAATAATAATAATAATAATAATAATAATAATAATAATAATAAAAGAAATTATATTAAGTGGAAATAGTGTGGAAAACTAGAGCCGGGGGGGGGGGGGGGGGGGTTAAATAGTTTTTCCGATTTATTTTTCTTTATTAAGAAAGTTTCTTTGAAAAACTTTGATTCAACTCTTTTGTGAAATCTATCAACGGCAATATGAACTTTACACTACACTAACTAATATAAGTACTAAATATAAAGAGATGAGCTGGAAAGATCAAACCGAGACAAAGAGATTTATAGTGGTTCGGTTACGAAGCTCTTATTCACCCTACTCCACTCCCCGAGTACCCAACTCGAGAGTTCTAAGTACTATGTCAACAAAGCCCCCTTCAGGCGGAGAAAACCGTACACGTCACTTATCACGATTCACTACACTACAAATGAATTTTAAAGACGGACAAAATTGGAGACAGCCGAGAGTTGTCGCTAAAAGTTAAGAGGGGCCCACAATTTTCAACGCTTTGGCAAGTGTTTGACCAACCATTTTTTGCGACAACCTATGTTGTTGCCAAAAGTGAGTTACATTTTCTTATTTTTCTCCAAAAAGTAATTAGTCACGAAAAAAAAATAAAAACCTGCCAAACTTTTGGCGACAACCCACGTTGTCTCCAAAAGTAAATGTAAAAAAAAATAATAATAATTTTGCCCAAAAAAGTAAAATACCCACGTTATAAAAAAAAACCGGCAACACTTTTAGCGACAACACATGTTGTCGCCAAATGTTAAAACTATTAAAATTTTATTTTTAGTTGTTAAAATTAATTTTAAAAAATATATAAATTAGTTTATTCAAAAAAATTACTATTTTATTATTCAAAATATTTTTTGTAGTTGAATTGTGTTTAAAATTATTTATAGTTGTTAAATTAATTTTAAAAAATATATATAAATTAGTTATTCACAAAAATAATATTTTATTAATGTATTAAGTGGATTTCTATTTAAAAATGTTTTTAAAATTATTTATAATTGTTAAAATAAATTTTAAAAGATATATAAATTAGTCGAGATGATATTGATATACATGATATGTTAAACGGGTGAGTCATTATGGTATTGATATACATGTTATGCTAAACGAATGATTCGAAATGATATTGTTATACAAGTTATGTTAAACGGAAGAGTCGAGATGATATTGATATAAATTAGATGTTAAACAGATGAGTCTAAACATTAACACATTAAACAACAACAACAACAATAGTGGGGTTAGATGGGTAGAAATCACCTTGAACCGTGTCTGGGGATGCGGTTAAAGGTTGTTGTTTATAAAATCGCAAACGATATTGTATAAATTATAATTGTATATTAGATTGTATATATATATATATATATATATATATATATATATATATATATATATATATATATATATATATATATATATATATATATATATATATACACACTAATAGTGTTGCTTGGATACCAAGCAACTAACACATAACCTAAGGGATACGGCCCATCTATACAATTGGACCGACCCATGTAATATGTTTGGCCTAATATGCCCCCGCAAGCTAAGGGCGGGCAATGACCTGTAACTTGGATCTTAAAAAGAGTAATCGAGGAGTTGGTAGTGGCTTTGTAAAGATATTTGCAATCTAGTCATGTGTAGATATATGTTGAACTCGAAGATCTCCTTGAGCAACCTTTCCCTGAACAAAGTGATAGTCTATTTCCACTTGTTTAGTACGTGCATAAAAGATAGGGTTAGCTGACAAGTATGTTGCACCAAAATTGTCACACTGATAAGGAAATATTTGTTACGCTTTTAGGGGGTCATTTAAGCCCTAAATCGTGATATTATGGTCAAATATTACCTCAAATCGTTAATTTTGTCATTTTAGGTACTTTGGACGAGAATTCAGGAAAATGGTGCATTTTGGACGTTTTTGGAGTCATAAGTGAAGAAAACGACAAAGTCAATAAACCATGCTAAAAATTATACCTGACGGCGTTAGGAGTCACTAAGTGACGCTGTCATATGATGAATCAAAAGAAGGATGATCATTTACACTTGACGCGCCAGAAGACTTTTGCAAGATTAACACGTGACGGCGTCATGTTATATCAAGAGTAGACCATCACGTATTGTCACAAAGAGAGACAACCAAGAATCCATAGCATGTGACGATGTCAAGGAAGGTTTATTGCGCGTCACGAAACCCTAGTGACGGCTATTTGACGGCGTCAGGATCTAAAACCTGACGCCGTCACCCCTGTAAATCTATATATAGTTTTTGATTTTTCATTCGTTGTGGTGTAACTTTTGGGAGATAAACCATAGACGAATTTTCCAGCATACTTAGGGTTTTCAAACCTTCTTTTCTTTCATGTTCAATTGAAGATAAGTTTTTCTTTTAATCATTCAATATGTCATTGTGTTGTTTGATTGATTGTTTATCTTGTCTTTAAATTAACATGCTAGCTTAATTCTCTTTGTGTTTGCTTAGCTCTAATGAAACCTAGTTGTTAATTATTGATTTTTTGTTTGTTATTAGTTGATTTGGGTGATTGATTTCGCGTTAGACTTAAGAAAACTGGCTATTCTCCAATATGGTAACAAGCTTGAACGTCTTAAGAAACGTAATCAGATGTGTACTATGATGTTATTGGTTGTATTTAATGCATGAGTAACTATTTACGAGGCATGGATAGGAAGAGATAGAAGCTTATAGAGTGGGAAAAGACATACACATCCCCATGACTGGTATTAAGGAATACAACCCTTCATCCAAAAAACTGTAACAAATCAATTAATCGGTAAAAGATAACTAGGGAGTAGTGAAATGTAAGTAAACACGTTTTTCCCATTATAAGAAGTTCACCACTTTTACTTTTTTGTCATTTTATTTTATTTGCATCAGTAGCTATTTTGGGTAAGTTGACTAGCAACTAATTTCGCCCATTCCTCCAATACCCGAGATCTTTACTTTGCTTTCTAAAAAATATATATATAAATACAAAAAGAATCATCCCTCACCTTTAGACCTAGTTTAGATAGTTTTCAATCCTGACGACACTATTCCCATAGAGAACGATCAATCCCCCGGTACTTGCCACTCACTATACTACATCAACCAAGTACACTGCCTGGTGGAATACTGATGTGTAGGGATTGCACCAGGCTTTACCTCTCAAGGGATCTCGAGAAGCTTACAACCCCCACCAGGCAGTGTACCTGATCGTTGTAGTATAGTATAGTGACAAGTACCGGGGGATTGATCATTCAGCTAGGAATAGTGTCGCTAGGATTAGAAAACCTAAATACTAGTTCTAAAGATGAGGGATGATTATTTTTGTATTTTTTATATTTTTTAGAAAGCAAGTAAAAATCTCGGGTTTTAAGGATTTGGGCGGAATTAGTTGCTAGTCAACTAACCCAATACTAAAGATGTAATCAAAATAAAATACTAGAAATGAAAATAAAACTAAATTAAACTAAGGTTGTGAGCAATAAGTGGAGAAATTGTGTTTACTTAGATTTCACTGCTCCCTAGACATCTTTTACACGTTAATTACTTGTTATAGTTGCGTGGATG
Organism: Artemisia argyi; assembly: GCA_030686995.1. Classification (NCBI taxonomy): domain Eukaryota; kingdom Viridiplantae; phylum Streptophyta; class Magnoliopsida; order Asterales; family Asteraceae; genus Artemisia; species Artemisia argyi. The sequence continues at coordinate 46,107,617 of CM060700.1, forward strand.
ACGGATTGTATTCCTTAATACCATTCATAGGGTGGCGCACTTAATTCCCCAATCCTATGAGTGCCTACTTCACTCCTATGTCGAGCCGGCTAAGAAGCTCCTAACATGGGATCATTAGAATTTACTCATGCATTAAATACAACCAATAAAACCTAGTGCACATCAGTTCATGTTTCCTAAGACGTTCAAGCATGTTACCATTTGGAGATCTGCTAGTTTTCTTAAGCCTAACATCGAAATCATTCATCCAATACAACCATAAACAAGTAATCAACACATAATTAACATCTAGGTTTCATTAGATCTAAGCAAACACAAGATAGATCTAGCCTAGCATGATGGAATTAAGATAAGAACAAGATATAGACAACCAACACATAGACATATTGATTGAATTAGAAGAACACTTATCTTAATTACACATGAAAGGGTTCAAGGGCTGAAAACCCTTGAAAAACCTGTAAAATTCGTAATAGGTTCGGCCTCTAGGGTTTCTCCAAACTTCTCTTCTTTTAATGAATGAAAATTAGAAAACTATATATACGAAATTGAGGCTGACGGCGTCAAGACCAAATAGGTGACGCCGTCATCTCGCCGCCAAAATATTTCTCGGACTGCCTTGATCTATATCTGATGCCGTCATGTGTTATGGTCTTCCAGGCCGTCACGTCTTTTACACTTGACGCTCTACTTTGTGACGCCTTCATGTTTGTACTGGACCGTCATGCAAATTACTCTTGACGCCATCAGGAAGTTGCTCTTGACGCCGTCAGGAAGTTGCTCTTGACGCCGTCACCTACTGTTTCCAGCACGGAAAATTAAGACTTTGGCGTTTTCTTCACTTTTATGCTCCAAAAACGTCCGAATTGCTTCCTTTTCCCGATTTCTCTCTCAAAGTACCTAAAATCACAAAAGGAACGATTTAGGGCAATATTTGATCAAATAAATTCAATTTCGGGCTTAAATGACCCCCTAAAAGTGGTTCATTTTTCGCCTCATCATATACCCTTACACTTGAGATTTGCTTGTCCTCAAGCAAATGCGCTTTTATTCTAGTCAAAATACAAGTTAGGGGTCATTTAACACTAATATAAAAGTAATTACAACAAATAATCGTTCCACTAAAGACCAATAGACAAGCACGGAGGTCATACACTAGCACCTCACAAATAGTGTTTAGATACTCACATCTCTTGGGTGTAATAAAGTAAAAATTACAATATGGAAACGGAAGATATCTCTCATTACCTGTCATAGCAAAATAGATTACCATAGGCTTGGGAAAGGATCAAACCTCCACCACATGGCGTAAGCACCTAGGATAAACTATCAAAGAGGTCTTTTAAAGGGTTGTAACGTTAGGTATAGGGATATGAAATACACAGTTTTGTTGGATAAAGGAAGTTTTTACTGGTGGCGAGTTAACAATCTTGGTTAATTACATGTACAATATGGCGTTGCTAAGCCAAGACTAGACTCGACTTAAGCTAATAAATGAAAAATAACAAAAACATAAAATGAACATAGAATAAAAAGGGATGGTAGTCCGTTTTTTTTTTTTTTTTGCATACACTCTTACCCTACCATCCAAAATAATACATCATAGGGAATGTAAATTCCCCTTACACTTGAATTTTTACATACTTTACAATAAACTAATCTAATGACTCGAATTAAGAAAATCAAAACACTTGGAGCACTTTTAAGATTAACGTACATATGGGGGTAATAAATGATGTCCTTCCCCATTACTCCATAAAATAAGTACTTTACCCATGAGTCCCAATCGTCCCAAAACAATATGTACAAGGATATGACTCGACTTAGCAACCATGTAATCAATTAGAAAGTTAACTTAGGGTTTAACAAATAACAATAATGCACTAAAAATGAGCGCATACACGGAAGGCTAAGGCGATTTGGGTGTACATTTAAGTGGGGTGTAACAAATTCTTCCTTTAAGTAAGATGCTTAAAGTTAGAAACGAAAAGATAGGCTCGGAGGGGTGTACTAGGGGTTTCGTGTACTAAAAATGAGTATAACGCTAAGGTGTGGGAAAAATCAGTTGACTTAACTAGCCAAGTAATATGACTTAAATGGTCAAGTAATTATGATACGGGTTTAACACAAGGGTGATCCTAATGCCTCTTATCATGTAGTAAATCCTACTACACGAATGTAGTCTCACTAGCGGTCTCGGGATGCATCACTAACGCAAGTTCTAGAATCTAAATGCTACCGGTACACTTATAAGCACTAATAGTAAATGCTTTTTCTATCAAATCTAAAGGCGAACCTCACATATTTGGGTGGAAAATTTTTCTGAATGTACGGTTATGTGCTAGTTATACAATCTCCTATCCATGAGACGCTTGCTATGGCTAAAGTTTCACTCCTAAATGTTGTAAAAAAATTTAAATTTGGCGCTAAAATTGCACTAACAAGAATTTCTCATAGTTTTATTACACATCTACCATTAAACAAAACAAACTCAAGCGAAAGTGCATATGTAAGGTATCATCATTTTACCCTCCCCTTACACTTAAGATGAACATTGTCCCCAATGTTCAAGTAAAGAATGTAAAAGTGAAATAAGTAAAACGAATGAAATCAAATACTCCCCTGATTCGCTCGGTATGGATAATAAGGTGGCCAGGTTAAATCTTCCTCCAAGAAAATGAACAATCAAAGCTTCCCTTCCAGAATATAAATCATCTTCTTGTCATACATAACCTGTAAATCCTGAGAAAACAAACAAGGCAACCTCGCATAAAATCGGCGGCAATCTATATAAGTTACTAAATCCTAGAAAACAAAGTAAGATATAATGCTTGTGGAATGAAGTTTGCAGATTTCCTGGAGATTATAAAACTTAATAATTCACAAAAACTTTAAAACTCCGTTAGAAAAACAAAACCGGTAAAATTTCCAGATTTTTACACGTGACGCCGTCAGAAGTGAACTGTAGAAATTCTTATGTTAAGTTTCCGGAAAATTTCTGGAAAAACTTGGTCCTACTTCCTGGAAAATCCTGCAAAACTTCATTATGACTCAATACAAGCATTTGACTCAAACAAATACGAATATACATGTTCAGTTAATATTGTGGAGAATCATGATCGGGTTGTTTCTTAAAAACATATTTGGGGTTTCCCCTTACACTTATTTTTTGCAAAAATACCTTTAGGTGGAGTTAAGACTAGGCCAAAACAACAAAGTAAAGTATTTCCACTTTTTAGTTTAGAAACATGATCTACCAACAATAAAAATAAAGCATGCATACGGAAGCAAATAACAAACAGACAAAATAAAAATCACACAAAATCATAGGTTGCCTCCCAAGAAGCGCTTGTTTTTGTTCGAGTCACGAACCTGACTCTACCCTTATTTCACGGATAAAGGTGAGGTTTTCCCTACACTTAGGATTAAGTGCGGGTGATAGTAGCGATACACACCATCTCGGTGGAAGTATGCCACGTGAGAAAAGACTGGTGGATGAATTATATGCTCAAAGGGTTGTGCTCCTATCATCATAACCTTACCTAATTCAATCGGGTTAATGGGTGGATTAAGATTTTCTCCTATAAAGGGATCATTTTCTATCAACTTCGAAAGACTCCTAGTTGAGGATCCATCTTGACCTAATAAACCCGGTTTAAACCCATAATGTTTCTTGTGATCAATAATAAATGGGTGATGTAAGCATGTAAGGTCATTTTCCACTCCTATATTGGCTTCCTCTCTACAAGGCTTAGAATCCACTACTTTTGTCCTAAGACTATCCGGACTACATGGTTTGATGGGTGGATCGGAACCTATTTCAATTCCTAAATTTTCATCCAAGGATGGAAGATTAGGTAACGGTTTTGGTTGAGGCTCCGGTTCATCAAAACTAGGAACTTCCCTAGAACTAAGAGTAAGGTTATCATTATAAGTATTCAAACCTATATCCTCTAGTTGTGTTTGGTTCAAATGTTCTACCTCTATTGGGGTTCCTAAAATCTCTTCTACTTCTTCCGGATAAGTCACAGGCGGTGTGTATGCCTCAAATGATGGTAGGACTTGTGAGGTACTTGGTGGGCTTAGATTTTCTACTCTATCCTCCATCTTATCAAGATCACCTATGTGTTCATCTTGTATTAAGGTAGTGCCTAACCATGACATGCACCTAGGTGTCTCAACTCTAATCTTTTTATCCCTAAACAAACTTTTCGATTGAGCCTTCCAAATTGAAAATAGGTCTACACTTACGTTTTTTGGGTCCCATGTTCCACTCCTGTATTGGGCATGAATCTCAAAGTTTTCCCATGTGTTTTTGACATCATACTCCCAAAACTCCCCATCTGTTACATAGTCAAGCCTCATTTGGGTTTCGTAGTCGATACGAGTGTGAAATAATTGAAGTAGAGGCAATAAATCAAGACCATAACGAAGGACTTTTTGTAGTAAGTATTTGAAACGAGTCCATGCATCGGGAAAAGATTCACCGTGATGTTGTCGAAACATCAAGATGTCATTTTGAAGTGAAAAGGGTAGATTTTGTAGTGGGTTTGGTCGATTGGATGAAAAATTTGGCTGATTCGTGTTCTCCATAATGGTGAACGGAAAAGTCAATGGAAAGGTTTTTACGAACAAAGACACAAAGAAAAGATAGACTAAAGGAATCTATAAAAATAAAATAAAAATCTTACTAGAAAGGAATCTAGCAAGTAGACCTAATAAAAAGAGATTCTAACCTAGACAATAACTATTCCCCGGGCTGCGGCGCCAAAAACTTGATGCGTAGGGATTGCACCAGGCTTTACCTCTCAAGGGATCTCGAGAAGCTTACAACCCCCACCAGGCAGTGTACCTGATCGTTGTAGTATAGTATAGTGACAAGTACCGGGGGATTGATCGTTCAGCTAGGAATAGTGTCGCTAGGATTAGAAAACCTAAATACTAGTTCTAAAGATGAGGGATGATTATTTTTGTATTTTTTTTATATTTTTTAGAAAGCAAGTAAAAATCTCGGGTTTTAAGGATTTGGGCGGAATTAGTTGCTAGTCAACTAACCCAATACTAAAGATGCAATCAAAATAAAATACTAGAAATGAAAATAAAACTAAATTAAACTAAGATTGTGAGCAATAAGTGGAGAAATTGTGTTTACTTAGATTTCACTACTCCCTAGACATCTTTTACACGTTAATTACTTGTTATAGTTGCGTGAATGACGGATTGTATTCCTTAATACCATTCATGGGGTGTCGCACTTAATTCCCCAATCCTATGAGTGCCTACTTCACTCCTATGTCGAGCCGGCTAAGAAGCTCCTAACATGGGATCATTAGAATTTACTCATGCATTAAATACAACCAATAAAACCTAGTGCACGTCAGTTCATGTTTCCTAAGACGTTCAAGCATGTTACCATTTGGAGATCTGCCAGTTTTCTTAAGCCTAACATCGAAATCATTCATCCAATACAACCATAAATAAGTAATCAACACATAATTAACATCTAGGTTTCATTAGATCTAAGCAAACACAAGATAGATCTAGCCTAGCATGATGGAATTAAGATAAAAACAAGATATAGACAACCAACACATAGACATATTGATTGAATTAGAAGAACACTTATCTTAATTACACATGAAAGGGTTCAAGGACTGAAAACCCTTGAAAAACCTGTAAAATTCGTAATAGGTTCGGCCTCTAGGGTTTCTCCAAACTTCTCTTCTTTTAATGAATGAAAATTAGAAAACTATATATAGGAAATTGAGGCTGACGGCGTCAAGACCAAATAGGTGACGCCGTCATCTCGCCGCCAAAATATTTCTCGGACTGCCTTGATCTATATCTGACGCTGTCATGTGTTATGGTCTTCCAGGCCGTCACGTCTTTTACTCTTGACGCTCTACTTTGTGACGCCTTCATGTTTGTACTGGACCGTCATGCAAATTACTCTTGACGCCGTCAGGAAGTTGCTCTTGACGCCGTCAGGAAGTTGCTCTTGGCGCCGTCACCTACTGTTCTCTGCAAGGAAAATTAAGACTTTGGCGTTTTCTTCACTTTTATGCTCCAAAAACGTCCATATTGCTTCTTTTTCCCGATTTCTCTCCCAAAGTACCTAAAATCATAAAAGGAACGATTTAGGGCAATATTTGATCAAATAAATTCAATTCCGGGCTTAAATGGCCCCCTAAAAGTGGTTCATTTTTCGCCTCATCAAATACACTCCGTAAAAATCAAAACTTATCTTCCTCATCACATTTATTAAAGTGCCGCCCTCCCCCAATTATATAATGGCTCGTGATTTTTATATTACATTAAACCATACTTGGATTTTGAATTTTTGATCTTTGACTTTGATACTAGAAATAAATCCTTAAACCACCAAGTAATAAGCAAATGGTGAGACAAAGGATGACATGACCTTTTCCCTTCCCTCTTTTTCGGCTGACCGCCCAAGAACACATGCAAAATTTTGATTTTATGTACTAACGTCGAACCTTGTTTAACACTTATAAATACCATACAAACGAGCAAGTGCTTGTTGGCTTGTTAGTCGACACACACTTGAATCATTACGAGTTTTTGAACCTTGAATGACTTGTGAAAACGTAAATGAAAAATAATGAAACATGTTAAGTTTGGCTCTCCTATGTCAACTACCTAGTCGTATATAAGTAGCACCCATGTATCACTTCCGCTGCGACCTGATTTGGGGGTGTTACAATGTATCTTAGATCACTAGGTGCCATTTTGTAGCCAACAAAGTAACCACTCACAGTTAAGTTCCATCTTTCACTGCCCTCTTTATCATCAATACAACTAGTATTCACCTCATTAACAATAGGTAAGGCATTAGCCGTAACAATGTCATTACTTTGTGACATCTCACCCATAACATGATTATCATATCTCGATGGAACTTTTATTTGCCTCTTAGAGCCAACACAATTTGCGGGAAAGTTTGAGAACGGGATAGTTTGAGCCAAATGTTTAACGATAATGAAAAAAAAAAACTGTCAAAATTTGACTATATTTAGTTAAATCAATTTTAATCAAATTATATCATTTTAAATAGTTGTTAAATAGTTTAAATTATTTATAATTAAATAAAATTACTTTTAACCTATTTTTAATATATTTAAATCTTTTTTAAATTATTAATTTGTATTAAAAAATTGCAAATACATTTTAAAATTGTTTTTAATAAAAGATATTTAAATGAAATTATTTATAAGTTTAATAAATTTTTAGTGAAAATTTCATTTCCCTCCTTAACATTAACTTTATCCCGCCACCCCTTAAAAACCGGATCTGGATTTTTGTGAAGTCTTTTCATCTCTTATTCTCTTGTTTCATCTCCCAACACCTTCACACACCCTAAAACTCATCTCATCTCATCTCATTTTTCAAATTAACACCACCACGCACAAACCACAAATCAACACTGCCACATACCCGAAACCACACGCCGCCACTGCCACCCTACCTCACTAGCACCATCGTGTTCCTCTTCCTCTCTTCCTTTCTCACAACCACCAATTAGAGGTAAATCATTTTAGTTTGTTTTGTTTTCTTATTTGGTTTGGATTTTATTTTTAAATTGGTTTATGATTTTGGTTTATGGTTAGGTTTATGATTTTGTTTTTGGTTTATGATTTTGGTTTAGTTTATGATTTTATTTACTTTCTTACAGCCACCGCCGTCATTCACTGCTGCCGTCGCGAACCCACCGCCGTCTGCCACCGCCGACCACCACAACCAACCCATCTATTTAGTTTAAAGGTTTGTGTTTTGTTTATTTTATTTTTTATTTTATTTTATTTATTTATTTTTTTTTTTGTGTTTGATTTGTTAATTTATGTTTGTGTTTGATTTTGGTAGTACCGCCGTCGCCGCCTGCTGTCTCACTGGACCCACCACAGCCGAACCACTACCGCTATCAAGCCTGCTGTTTGTTAAAGGTGTATACAGGTGTAATGCTATATGTTTTATATATGTCTATACAGGTCTAGACACTAGTAGTCTTGAAATAGTTTTCCTAGTCTACTTGTCTTTAAATAGTTTTACTAGTATACTCGTCTTGTAATAGTTTACTAGTCTACTGATCTATTTCTAATGAATATGGAACCAAGCTCTTGGTATACTGTTTATGTAGTGAAAACACTTACAAAATTAGTTGTTGTTTGGGTATGCAAGTAGTCCCTTTTGTGTTGTATTTGTGCATTCAGTTTGACTACATAGTATGTCTAGAAGTGGTACCATTTGTGTTGTATTTGTACTACTACAACGACAAATTGCAGACCTGTACATTATGTGTAGTACTGCAGCTGATGAGCTAATATTCCTTTTGCCATCATTTGGTTTGGAGATAACCACTACTTGTGATATTATAACCACCAACCTTGCACCTTGCTGTTTTATAGGATTTGCACTTTCTTGTACATCAATAAAGCAAGTTGGTCTCACTGGTAGGTAGTATAGATCTATTTAATAAAACATAAAAGTAGGAGCATGATCATTTTTCCAAGGAAGATTCACTTGAGTTCAAATGTAATATAGCAAATTCTATATCATAGGACTGTAATACATGAAGATTAACAATAACATTAAACCAATTACCCAAAACAAGTTGAAACTGTTATGAGAAAGAACTTAACTAACCCAAAAGAAACTGAATCAATCTATTGTACTTGGTATTTTTACAGATGGCGTGTGTTGCTCCTGGCAACCATGGTGGGGATGCAGGTGGTGATCCTCCCGAGGATCGACAGCCTAAACGTCTACCCTACCAGTGTGAAGGTATATTCTCCTCCTCTGGTGCATGTGCTATGTATTCTTTAGTGTCCTCCAATACTATTATCTACTCGTGAATTAATAAAGGGCCAAATTAGGGGCTGCTTGGTTTGAAAATGATTAACTAATTGGTATAAGCAGATGCATATAGCCACCTTTAATAAAAAGGTCTGCTCAATAGAAGTTGGCTGCTGTAAATTACAACCTGTAATGGAACTAATTCAAGTGATGTATGCTTATTTGGTATTAATTATTTGTTAATTGACACGAAGAACTTATTCACATATCTGACCGTATTCGTCATTTGTAATATTAACCTTATGTTATTTTTGAACTACACAGGGAGAAATGAAGGCGATTCAAGATAGTAGTAGTGAGTTTGATGACGAGTCTGATGATGACGAGTAATGAGTTTGGAGATGATGGTAGTATTAGTTAGTATCATGATTGGATCTTCTTTTGTAATTTGAATTACTTAAGTATATTACGGAAATTATTAGTATTTGTATGGATCTTCTTTTGTAACTTGTCGGTTGAATGAATGAATGAATGGAAACATTTTGTATTATTGATTTGGGTGATTTACAGCATTGATTTTGGTAGATTTTTTTCGGAAAAAATCCCGGAATTGCAGCAATGCGCTGCTGCTCTTTTTTACTGCACATACACTTTTAGTAACAGCCTTGGTGTCTCCAAAAGTGAGACTTGTCGTCGCAAAAGGTCACCCCAGAAAACTGACTCAATACATAAGACCACTTTTGGTGACAAATGGTATTGTCGCCAAAGGTTTCCCGCCTTTAAAAAAATTATTTTAATTATTAATATTTATTTAATAAATAATTCATGATAAAAAAAATTAATTAAGGAAAATGTTTTGGCGACAAATGGTGTTGCGTTAAATGCATGGCCCATTCCGGTCAAAAGATTTTGGCTGAAAATTAGTAGGTCCCACTGTTTGACGCCAAAAGTAGAAATCTTTTGTCACAAAAACTTTCTGTGACGGACTATAGGCGACAACCCTTTGGGCGACAACCATCTGTCGCCAAAAGCATCAGCGACAACAAAATCTCACTTTTGGTGACAACTCTTTCTGTGGCTAAAAGTGGTTGCTGTTGTAGTGATTTCCGACACTAAGCTAAATGTCGAGTACTAATCTAGCTAGTACCAATCTCACACGATCCTAACTTCTCACACGATCAACACGATCCTTACACGATCTACATGATCTACCCGATCAACACACTCTACTCTTGATTCACTTGATCAACACACTATCACACTAGCTATAAGAGATCTCCAAGATCTCAACAAGATCACAATGATCAACACAAGAAGACTTTGAACAAGACTACGACACTTGTTGTATATCAAGATACAATCAAGTTAACTAACAAGTAATGCAAGTTCACTACACAAAGACTCTTAACACTTTGTATCTTCTTGATACTTGGTGTTCTTCTCTTGACTAGAAGAGAAATGATGGTGATCACTTGATTGGTTGGAAGAAAGGTTCACTCTTTGAAATTAAAATAAAGCAACTAAATGATCAGGGAAGGTTTAGGTGATAAAAGGTTTTATCACAGAAAGTTGTGTGTGTGAAGGATACCTCAAATCTGTGGAATGGACAGGTATTTATAGGCAGTGAAAATTTGACTATTTTAAAGTACACAGTATCACTAAATATATCACGGTACCACTAAATTTAGTGGTACCGTGCCAGACAAGGGCGCTCCAAATTTTGTTTTTAGTGGTGAAGGTTTATTTGGGGGAGTTTGGAGCTGATTTGGGGGGGGGGGGGTGGGGGGGGGGAATAGCTGTTATGTTTTTAAACTTAAAACATTTCTTTATAATTCAAAAATAATTTGTAAAATGTATTTTTGAAAAGAATGTTTTGTCACATTAAAAATGGGGAAAATACCACCAAAATGTATTAAACTTGTCACAATTTTCAATTCTATGTACTAATCTTTTTTTTTTCTAAACAATTACTAAACTCTCTAAAAAGGTCTATTGTGTGTACCCGATGGCTGCCCCTATTGTCCATGCCACGTGGATAATACACGATGGATTTTAATTTTATTTTACATTAATCTGAATATCCAAGTGGACATTTCATTAATAAAAGAATTATAAATAAATTTTTTTGTCCGAAATTAGACCACACTTTCCCCCAATTTCGACACAAACCCTAATCCCCAATTTGGACCACTTGCTCGATTCATTGTCATTTTCAGTGTTTCAGTTATAATAATCCATGCAACAGGTACAATATATGATATACTATTAGTTACCCACCTTGAATTGTGCAAATTTCTTATTTTTTATGTAATTTTTTTAGGGTTATGTTCAAACAATACCATTCATATAAAAAATTAGTTTAATTTAGGGTTTTGTGTTATGTTATGCAGCATGTCATCTACGTTGTCATCCTATTTGGTGTTTGATGTACAATTTGGTGGTACCTTTGAGTTTACTCCACCCAGGTATGTAAATGGGGTTGTTGGTGGATGGACAGTTAAAAAGGACAACAAACTCGACTTTAAAGGTGTTTGTAATCATTTAAGAAAACGCACAGATGACCCCCTTTATCAGTTGTTCTTTAGGCTGCCAGAATGTGAACTTGACAAGATTTTGAAAATAATAGAGAATGACAAAGATTTGTCTTCTATGTATGCCTTTGCTGAATCTTATGGGCTTATACACGTGTACATAGCACATGGGCCTCAGGAGTTAGAGCCATTTTACACTGAGAACATGACTGTGTATGGTTCTGATGATGAGGTTGAGTCTAGGAAAAAACCAGTAAAAGATGCAGGTAATATGAGTGTAGATGAGTTAATTGCTTGAGTTGAGGAGGAAGCAACTAGGACTAAGCTACTTGATAATGGTTTAGGAAATGGTCATAGTGGCAGTGTCAGTCCTTATCAGGGTAGTGGGACTCTAGATAAGGGTAGTGGTACTCAAAATAAGGGTTGGGTCTGTTGGTCAGTGTAAAGTGACTGTGGACAAAGGAAAAGCCATCATGGTACATGAAGGTAAGAAAGGTCAAAGTAGAAAGGATCCTAGGAAGAGGAATGTTGGTATTGTAATAAATGAAAATGTGAACCCTTCATTAAATGATTATAGTGATTATGATAGTGACATAGATTTACAACAAATGTTTGAGGTTCCTCAAGACTATGATTCTGATAGTGAGTACTCTGATAAGTCTGTAGACTATCTATCAGAGGGTGAGGATGAACTCATTTCACTTAGGAAAAGAAAGACTGAGGCAAAACTTAACCCTACACCAACTAAGCCATACACTAACACAGAAGAGTATCCTTGTCCTAGACCAACCACGGTGTATGATGTAGCTGAGACTGACATTGTTAGAGATCATCAAGAGTATATGGATAACTTGATGTATCAGTTGAGACAAGGTGATGATGGGTTGACAGATCCTTTTACTATCTTGGAGGCCAATGATGACAAGTATCCATCTCATGATAACCAGACCCATTGGAAGTTGAGAAAACCTCAGGTATACTTTATGCCTTGTGAACATTATACTAATATTACTTACAACCAAATTATGTACTAAATATCTTGTTATCATTTGACAGGTTGGTGAAAAGTACATTAATGCAGACCAGTTCAAGGAATGCTTAACTTTTTATGGTCTGTCAAATGGATACTCATTATGGTTCTATAGAAGCTCAGCGGAACAGGTAATTGCCAAGTGTGGTCAAAGACCTGAAACTCTATAGGATGCAGAGAAAGGTAAGCAAAGGAAGTGGATTAAATATCCAAGTGTTGGTAGTAATGAACATGGTCAATGCCTATTCAGATGCTATGCTAAAAAGATGCTTACAGAAAACTCATTCCAGGTCATCTCTATGACAGACAAGCATACCTGTGTTAGGAGTTTTAAGTATGGAAGTTTAGTTAACTACAAGTGGATAGGCAAAAATTTTGGGACCAAGATTAGGCAGAATCCAGATATCAAACTAGATGAGATTGCAGACCCAGTGTTGAAAAAGTATAAATGCACTATTAGCCCTGGTCAATGTAGAAATGCCAAACAATATGCTTTGCATGAAGGCCAGGCAACAACTGAGGAACACTATGCTATGATTAGGTCTTATGGTAAGGCAATATTGGATTCAAATGAGGGTTCCACAGTTAAGCTAGGTGTGACTGTTAATCCAGATGAGAAGACATACTTTGATAGGTTCTATTGTTGCTTTAGTGCATTGAAAAAGGGATTTATGTTGGGTTGTAGGCCTATAATTGCATTAGATGGTTGCTTTTTAAAGAAACCAAATGTAGGTGAAATATTAACTGCAATTAGAAGGGATGGAAACAATCACATATTTCCTATTGCATGGGCAATAGTCAATGTTGAGAATAAGGATAATTGGACATGGTTTTTAGAGTTGCTTGGGGAAGATATTGGTATGCCCAATGGGAATGGACTGACACTTATGTCAGATCAACACAAGGTACATTCACATGTTCATTATCATACTTGTTTTTATTTGATATATCACTTTCATTGACTATTTGTATATGCAGGGTTTGATTGAGGCTGTGAAAGATGTGATGCCATTGGCTGAGCACAGACAATGTGCCAGGCACATTTATGAGGGTTTCAGAAAATAATACAGTGGTGAAGAATTCAGACTATTGTTTTGGGCTGCATCTAAGGCAAGTTATCCTGAGCTTTTCAATAAGATAATGCTAAGAATTAAGAAATCAAATCCTGGTGCACATGAGTATTTATTAAAAAAAGATCCTAAAACATGGTCAAGAGCATTCTTTAGGCTAGGTACTAATTGTGAGGCTGTTGAGAATGGTTTTAGTGAGTGTTTCAATTCAGTATTGTTAGCTGTGAGAAATAAGCCTTTGATAACCATGTTGGAGTCCATGAGGGTTATTGTAATGGAAAGGTTAAGTACTATGAGGAACATTATGGAAAAATGGGATGGTGGCATTTGCCCAAACATTCAGAAAAGGCTTGAGTTCAACAAAGATAATCACAGGTATGTAAATTTTACTTTTGTTTACTCATTTAGATTTAGAGATACATGTGTTTTACAATAACTTATATAATTAATATTAAAATGTAGGTTTTGGCATGTCATTGCTGCTGGTGGGGACACATATGAGGTTAGAAATGGTTGTGATGCATTTAGGGTTGATGAGAATGGGGAACATGCTCATGCAGAATGTGGCAACTGTCAGGTGTCCCATGTTGTCATGCTATATCTGTTATGTTAAGAATAAATAAGAGACCAGAGGATTATCTCCCAGCTTGTTTTAAGGTAAAAACCAACCATGAAATATACCACCAATACATGAATCCTGTTGGTGGTTTGACCTTTTGGCCAGACTCTAGCCAATATTCTAAAGTGTTACCACCAAAACCCAAAAAAATACCTGGCAGGCCTAGGAAACAAAGAATAAGGGCAGCGCACATGAAAGGAAAAACCTTAGTAAAGTTTCAAGGTCTGGTGTGGAGATGACATGTAGTAACTGCCACAAAAAGGTCACAACAGACTATCATGTTCTAATGACACTGTTTTGATACCACCAAAACCACCTGCTAGAAGAGGGAGACCAAGGAAAAACAACAATGTTGCAGCTGCAACAAGTGGTGTTGGAACTAGTAGAAGCACCTTAAACCAACATGTAGTACCACCTAGAGCAGCAAGTCAAGGTGCTAGAATTGAGGTTCCATTGGGTAATCCTACTAGTGCAGGTACATCAACTGTGGGTGTCAAGAGATCTTTGTTTCAAACAGGTTCAAGTGCAGATTTACTAGGTAAAAGAAGCAGAAAGGTTACTGGTGCTAGCATGGGAGTAAAAGCTACAAAAACAATTGCTTCTACTTCAGGAGCAGTTGGTCAAAGCATAAGAATGGGTGTGTAGTCAAAAATAGCAACTAGGAAGGGGCAACCTCAATCTGCTTCTGACCCAATTGAAGATAGCCAACAACATGCTACACAAGAATTGCAGGTAGTCAACAACATGGATGAATTTCAGCCATCTACTCAACAATCTCAAGTGAACCAACAAGCTAACAACCAAGTCAGAGAAAGGTTAAGAGAAAGAAACAACAAAGAAACTAAATAAACTTGTATTAACATTATAAAACATAAAGGTTAAGAGAAAGAAAATGCAATGTGGAAATGATCAGAACCTTTGAGATTGGAAGTCATTGTGATACTAGCTAAACTTGGTTTGTGGGAGTTTCCTGTGTCTAGTTGGTTTATATACACAATGAGAGAAATAGTTTACTCGTTAATAAATGGGAAAACCTATTCAAATGTGGCAGTGTAGAAAAAACAGTGGGCAAAAGTGCTTTTGTTGCAGGCATGCAATGTTGCAGTCAATGCCACTACTTTTATGAATTATGCAGCCATGAGAAGAAAGTCATGGTTGCAAATACCAAGGGCTAAACGTTCAAGTGATGTTGACAAATGCATTACAAAAATCAGGGTCACATTTGTTTTTATTTCACTTATGCAAACTATTGTGGTCAACCAAATTCAATGACTGTTATGCAAGGAACCAAAACAAAACAGTAACCAACACAAAGAAACAACAAACAATGTACAACCATAAATAGAAATTTCATTAACTTATATTGTAGGTTTACAAAATACAAGCAGACACCAAATAGTAGATAGCAATAAAACCTACATTTTCCTTAAGCTAAAACTAGGTAACCTATTACAACACAAAGAAACAACAAACACATACAAACCACAACCATTAGCCTGTCATTTGAGTTAATTTTTGCCTTAATACAAGCCAAATCATCCTTGACATCATAAAGCAATAACATTTGCTTGTTTGACTGATTGACCATAACCATCTCATTGTTTGAATCAATTGGAGTACCTCTTGTTCTGTTGAGGTTGTTCCTGAGTTCCTTGTTCTCCTCATGTAGATCAAACACCAATTTTTTATAGTAATCACTTGGAAGTTCGTCATCAAGGAATCCATACACTTTACACTTCCTCCTTTTATCTCGAATTGGACAACCCTTGAATCGTCTTCCAAGATTTTCAGGAGTCCAAGCCACTTGAACAGGAATGGGGTATGGACATTTGCAATGAGTCAAATTGGAGACATCTTGGTGATATCCATAGTGAGAAGTAGCAGAAGATGAAGAAGGCGTTTTTGACAATTAGGGTTAGGGTTTGGTGGTGTTATATGTGAATATTATTGAGTGGGGGAAGAAGTGGATTTGGGGGAAAGGATATAACGGTTCGTTTCTATTAAAAATCGAAATAATAAAAATTTTCCACGTGGCACGGGCAGGCTTATGTGGCATGGGCAGCCATCGGGTACACACAATAGACCTTTTTAGAGAGTTTAGTAATTGTTTAGGAAAAAAAAAGATTAGTACATAGAATTGAAAATTGTGACAAGTTTAATACATTTTGGTGGTATTTTTCCTTAAAAATGTGAGGTTTGAAATACAAATTCATTTATTTGATCATTTGTCAAGTTGTAAATTTGTTTGTTCTTACCTAGAGTGATTTACGTAGAAACGAGATATTTCGACTAAAAACTTGTTTATGTTAATTTTTACGTAAAGTGGTTTCACATTTTATTATCATCAAAACGTAAAAATATCAAAAGATAAGATATTATTTGATTGAGAGGCTTATACAATGTTTCATTTCCTATATTTATTAAGAAAAATTGGAAAGTTGGTTTTTATTTAATGGACTTAACCCATCTAAATATCTATTTATTACTATTATCTTTACCAAAAACAACACACGTAATAAAATAATGTAAATAAATAAATACAAAAAAACGTTACATAGCGTTTGCGTAAAGGCAGGTAGCTCTCATTAAAAAAGAACAAAACAATTATCATCACATCATAATTTCATCCCAAAACTTTGTTTCTTCCTTATAGTCAATCAAAATAAATTTGAGTTTGGAAATTCAATTATCATTACACAGAAGACACAAGTAAAGAAAAGAATCATAATTAACAAGGTTGAATTGAAGCCCTAATTATAAAGAAAGTGGGGTTAATAAATTTATTATTAGGGTTTTGAATGATTGTACGGAAAGAAATGAGCTGGAGGAGAGTAGCGAATTCCGTACAAGGGTTTAGTGCGCACACTGCACTTTTGTGTTTTACGGTTCTGCTTGTACTTAAACTTGATCACCATCTTCTTAACTGCTCTTGGTGGTAATTAGTCTTTTACTTTTTTCTTTATTGTTTTGGTATAATTTTTACTATATATTGAAACATGTTTTGAGTACAAGTTTAGATTCTAAATTAAGGTTGTTGTAATAAAAAGTTCTCACTTTCTCGTTTTTAGTTTCCTTGAGAACTTTTAAAACCCGTTTTTTCATTTTTTTAGTCAGAGATGAAAGTAGACAAGGTAAAATTGAACTTTTCATTTTTCTAGTTAAAATTTGGAAAGTGAGAATTTCACTTTTTTTGAAAATTGTTTGGAAAAAAAGTGTGAATTTACGGTTTTCAGTTTTTCCATTTTCCTATGAAAAAATTCATGGAAAAATGGAATGTTTTTCACCAACTAAACACACCCTAAGGTTTTTATTCTTTCTTACAAATGAATTTTTTCTTTTTGGGAAATTTAGTAATAGGGGGTATTGTTAGTTGGTGGTTTATAGTTGTATATCAAGTTTATCTTGCTGTTATTAGGTAATTTAGGGTGGGTCGAGGGGCTGGATTTTTGCAGTGTAGTGCTAATTTTTTTGGTAAAAAACCTCATTTTCTCTTAAATGCACACAGTCAAAGAAAAACGTGTTTATAGTCTTGTTTAGTTCTTCTTAAATGCACTTGGTTAATTTAGGTTCTGGTTGTAGTAGCCATGTGTTTTATATGTTTACTTTTTCGTTTGAGTGTAGAAAGTATGTATAAGTTAATAGGAAAATTACTATGTGTTCTATATGGATGTTTTAAGATATGCTCATAGATTGACTTGTGGGAATGCTTTAGATTCTTGATTTTTGAGAGGATATATTATGTTCTGCTTTACGTGAACAAATTAGGTTTAATTAGAAGTGTTTACAGTCTTAATAAAGTGGAGATCTTCAAATAGTGCTACCGTATATGGTATATTATTTATTCTAAGATGTACAGTAATAATTAATGATGTTCTGGAATATTTATACAGGGTCATTTTCTTCCCACTTTTCCTATTTCATGCAATTGTTGCCCGAGGAAGATTCTCGTTACCTGCACCATCAGTTCCCCATGGCCGTGATGTATAATATCTTTCTTCTACTACTTTTTTTCATTATCATTTCTATCAGGCAGTGTGATTTTTCAAGCTTACAATATGCATATTAGAGTACTTTTTATCTTTTGTGCAGTGGGCACCATGTCACTCAGTTGTTGCCACACCTTTGCTTGTTGCATTTGAACTGCTACTTTGCGTTTTTCTGGAGAATGACGATGGTATTGCAGCATATTAACTTTTTGCAGCTTGTTTGTCAGTTATCTCTAGTAGTTTGCTTGCTTCATGTTATTTATTTATTCAAGGTTCTGATTTCACAGTTTGTTTGCTATGTGCAGTTACCAAGCCACCAGCTGTAAGCTTGCAGCTTGTCTTCCTTCCTCTGTTAGCTTTCGAAGTAGCCATTCTTGTTGATAATTTCAGGTGCTTCTTTTATTATGAGAAAATGAATAAGTATTATCAATCTGAATGTTACCTGTTAAGGTTTTATACCTTTTCAATATATAGGATTCTGATAAACTATCATGTATGCAGAATGTGCAAGGCCTTATTACCAGGAGATGATGAAAGTGTGAGCGATGATGCAATATGGGAGACACTTCCTGTAAGTTCAGCTGAAAAACAAAATATATTTGGGTGCATATAATTATGTTAGCATATTTGATAAGAAGAGATCCTTTGACCTAAGAGTTTGAAAGTTTTCTAATTCTTAAATTTCCTTCCTTTTTTGTTTCCCCATGCATGTTCTTTTTAGGGTTGTAAGTCGTTGAAGTTTCAGAAATCAGTGTAGGTAAATCTTACTTAAATGTGACTGAAGGTTGGCATTATAGCTGCATATTTTGAATACAGAAATAGAAAATATACAAGTAAGGAAGTTATTTTTATTTTTTTTGCAACTAACATACACTTTAAAAGCTAAAACATTGAGTCCTAGGCAATAGTAGAATCTTGGTGTTCATTTTCAAAATAATTCCAACCCCCACTGTTGCTTGTTTAATTTCATAACACGAATATATTTTATATTGCGTCTTTCAGTAATCCTTATTGCTAACATTATGGCACATTGTCAAATTGTATCTGTATAATTCTCTGGTATTCTGAAGTGCTAGGACCGTGGCTCTTGTTATATAACTAAACAAATATATCAAGTGGCAAGAAAGCAAAACCATCCAGAGTTCTATGCTTCTAATGAACAGAACTTTCTCATTACATGACTTTATCCACATTTTGGAAACAACTATAAACTAGTACTTATGTTTTCTTTCAGCATTTCTGGGTTGCTATCTCCATGGTTTTCTTCATTGCTGCTACTGTCTTCACCCTTCTTAAGTTATCTGGTAATATTTCCCCTTACTATCCTCAAACTAATTTTAGACACCCTTTTAAGACTTATTCCAACATCTTGCTATGCCATATCTGATTCATACATGAAAAATAAGTAAGTTTTTTGAAGTTATTAGTCTACTTTATAATAAATCTTCACTTTTGTGCTTTTCAGGTTTTGTTGATGCTTTAGGCTGGTGGGATTTGCTCATAAATTTTGGGTATTTACTATTGTTCCCTAAACGGAAATTTCATATCTTCTTTTTTGAGATACTTTAATTATACTAATTCTTTTCAATTTTGTGCTTTTCAGTATTGCAGAATGCTTCTCCTTTCTTGTATGTACGAAGTGGTCTAATCCAGTGATTCACAGAAATTCACAAACATCTGAAGCCAGCTCATCATCCACAGCTATTAGATATCTTGATTGGAATAGTGGTTTAATTGTTTCATCTGATGATACCTCTGATGATAGCATGTGTAGTCTACAAGATATTGGTGGACACATATTGAAAATTCCCATTATTGCTTTCCAAATACTCCTATGTATGCGCTTAGAGGTATGTTCAACTAATATGGTCTTCAAACCGTTGTTTGTACGTGAAACTATGTAATTTGGATTGCACTTTTTGAATCTTAGGGAACACCTGCGGCTGCTAAATCAATCCCTCTTCCAGTCATCTTCTGTCCTATACTTTTATTACAAGGAGTGGGAGTCCTACTTTCTGCATCAAGATTGGTGGAGAAAATTATTATTTTATTACGTACTGGAACTGGTACAGGAAGATACTTCACATATTCTGCTCGAGCTCGCGACTGTTTTGGGTTTTTGAACCGTGGCTCCAGGTATACTGACTGCTAAAGGTAGCAAAATGCTCAGGTCGTGGGTTGGGTTGGGTAACAATTTTGGTATGGGTCAAAACAGCTCAGGTTGGATTTATTCAGGAACACTATGGTCCATTTTATAACCTTTTATATATAACTATGATGCTGTGAAAAGTAGATACATACTGATTATTAATGGTAAGGGAGTGACAATAACATATTGCCTTTTTTTACCCTTCAATCTTCTCGAATAGTCGAAAACACCTTAACCAATGAACTGGTGGCTAGACTGAGGAGTTGGAGGCTGAAGGCATTACCTGCATCAAATATGTTACTGTTTCATATATTATCAAATTTAAATTTTTGGAAATACTTCAGGAGGTTTCATTCATGCATGCTTTGGGCAAACATTTGGCACATTTTTTTTACTGTTCTTTTTCCTATTTTACTCTTAGAGATAGAACATAACCTGAATCGAATTGATTACAATTGAATGGGTCGAAATTACAACCTCCACCAACTGCCATCCGTAGGAATGCTGAATTAAATGGGTTGAATGCACCCAATTGAAAGTACCTCACCCATGCATTGTTTAATCTAATGGCACATGCAGGCTGCTTGGTTGGTGGTCGATAGATGAAGGAAGCCGAGAAGAGCAGGCACGACTTTACCAGGATGGGGCATCCGGGTAAGTAATATTCTCTCATTGCTTGATTATTGCTCTGTGAGTGTTTAAATCTCATGCACGCATTTGTATACTAAGTATAGAAATAGCTATAGAAAAATATATTAACACCTACACGAAATTTTTCTTGAAAAGAAATACGAGTTGGTTTACTTGTTTCTTTTATGACTTGTAATTCCAAATTATCTTGATTCACGTCTGTGGGTAAAAGTGGGCGATATGGAATCGTTTCTTCATTGTCAGCCCTTCCACCTCCTCTGATTGAACCCAATAAATATGTCTCTCGATATGAATTTAATCTGATAGAGAATTAACAAGGAACATAAATGACATGACAAGGTCATGAAAAAAATAAAAAATAAAATAATTAATAGTGTTATGTAGCAGCAGGGACCATGGTAGTAATCACAGTGGCAGATTTTATCTTAAGAAATTTTATGTATTGTGGTACCGGTTATTACTAGATTAAAAGAAATTTAAGAACAATTTCTGCAGTTCCTTAGAAATAGTAGTATGTATTAAAGCAAATGGCATGACTAATAGAAATGGCACATGTGTGAATACAGATATTTCGAGTATATGCTATTTTGTTGTATCTCGTGTTTCATGGTATGCCTTTGCTTCCTCACATCTGTGTATGCATATGTTTCTGCAGCTACAACACTTTCTGTGGTTATCCACCTGAAATTGTAAAGAAAATGCCAAAGAAGGATCTTGCAGAGGAGGTAAGCTAATCTATCTGCACATACATAGCTTGTTTTTTAATATACGAATCTCATGTTTTTTTTCCTTACCTACATTGCGAGCCATGATTAACACATCTCATCTTTCTTTGTTTCAGGTCTGGAGACTTCAAGCAGCTCTTGGTGAGCAGACAGAAATCACAAAATTTAGCCAACAGGAGTATGAAAGACTCCAAAATGTAATTCTCCTTGTATTCTATACTATATTGGCATCATACTGATGAACTCATGAAATTATTGTACTCGTATTACTTTTACTTGCACACCAGTTGCTTTCTGTTCTCCTGATTACAATCATTAAACAAACACATTTTGACGATTTTGCACCCTAAATGTTTTAGATAGAATATGAACAATTACTACTGTCTGAGCTGGTGAATTCATATTCACTTGTTCTTTGTGAACAATTCTGCAGGAAAAAGTCCTATGCCGTGTTTGCTTCGAAGGAGAGATAAGCACAGTACTTCTCCCCTGCAGGCATCACATTCTTTGCAGGTACTCATATACTTCATTTATGATAATAGGCGCCAGTATGTTTAGTTCTTTTGATATGGGTTGAAATGGGTCGGGTTCGGTTGACCTGAAGCAATTTTGTCGCCCCTAGTGTTTCCCGAATAGTACACGCGACTTTTGACCTGTGTGACCCGTTTCCTTTAAACATGTTAGTAGTTCTGATATTGCCACTTGTACTTAAAATAACTATGTATCTATCCTCTCTACATTCTGATTGCAACATTAATCTCCGTTTTTGTAGTTCATGCTGTGAAAAGTGTAAGAAATGCCCTATTTGTCGTGTTAGTATTGAGGAGCGGCTACCTGTATATGATGTATAGCCTTAAAGTTTATCTCGGGAGTTCACCATACCAATGAATATCCGTGCAGTACATGACACGTGGCGGAAATAATAGTTTGGCTCGAGCTTTGCACAGAAACATTCAAGATTCGAAAATTTGCAGTTTCTTGATAACTTATCATACTTTTCTCAGTTTTTTTTTGGTGGATAGGTTGTAAATATGTGCGATAGTACATCTAACAGCTCATTTTAAATAGCTTGCCTTTTTTTGTGTATGGATTGCAAGTTTGCAACTCGATTTACGGTCTGCTGAGTAAGATCTTGGTTTGACTGGAGTGAATTTCGAGTACAATTGGCATAGACTCGGTATCATGTTAATCAAATTTCTAGATGCCAGCCAGAGGCTGGGAACTGGACTGAACTGGTGACATATAGGCTTTGTCCTAATTCTTAATGGACTCTTTATGGTATCTTATAAGAAATGTTTGTTAGAACCTTAAAACGTCTGTAGGTATAACTTTATTATGGACCAAACCCTAAATGC
The DNA here is from genome assembly GCA_030686995.1 of Artemisia argyi. NCBI lineage: Eukaryota > Viridiplantae > Streptophyta > Magnoliopsida > Asterales > Asteraceae > Artemisia > Artemisia argyi. The sequence continues at coordinate 46,130,544 of CM060700.1, forward strand.
TTTAAATCCAAAAACCGGGCTTGGGCTTATTTATTCCCTAATAATCCCCCGCAGCTCGAGCGGCGAAATCGCGAAAACTCGAACTGGAGTAATAAACTAGTCAAGAAAAAGAAAAACATTAACATAAAAAAACATAATTTTAGTCGACTTGTAATAAAACTGTACCAACGGTCGATTTAGTCGACTGATACCAACGGTCGGCTAAGTCGACCGGTAATACAACTGTACCAACGGTCGACTTTAGAGACTGGTATCAACGGTCAACTATTGTCGACTGGTAACAAATATGTACGAACAATCGACTAACAAACAAATAATAAAACAAACTATTTTTTTTATTTTTATTATTTTTTTTTACATGATATTCGTTATGATGAGCAACTTCATAACTTCTTTCTTTGTTTAACAAGATGAAGAATAATAATATTATTGTGATGAGCAGGGAATATTTGTTTAATGATAATGGCTTAATAGCTTTTGTCTTACCAACGAATATTTAGATTTTAGAAGCAGCAGTGGAAGTTTTGTTGAACAACGATTGGAATAAAATAGGGTTGGCGGCTATGGTTTGACGGGGTGGTCTAGAGGGAGGTGGCTTAGCCACCTAGGTCTGAGGATCAGACCCGCTCCGATATCATGTTAGAACCTTAAAACCTGGTAGGTATAACTTTATTATGAACCATGGTAAAAACCCTAGATGCCCTAAAGCCAAACCTGGCTTGGGCCTATTTATTCCCTAATAATGTTCATTAGTTTAAAAAGCAAGGAAGACGCCGAAAAGAAAAAGATTTTTCAAAAAACTTTTACAGCGAGACAAAATCGTTAAGAATCACTGCAAAAAAAAGTTATTTATTTTATTTGTTGTGATAGAAAAAAATGCGTAAAGTTATGTTTTACAGTTTACCAATAGGTCCAATACAATGTATTTTAACCCGATTGTTCATCAAACTTTTATTTATAAAAAGCTAGTGTAAATTATTTTTGTAATATCTTTTTGAGTTGTTTTTATTTTCTCAACTTCACTGTTTCCTCAATTTTTTAGAATTTCTTTTAAGAATTTTAACGAACAAAACAATTGATGAACAATAAAAAATGATGAACGCAAAAGCTTAAGCATTTCTTTTCAAAGAAAATTTCTTTTTAAAATTGCTTTCGCATTTTTAATTTATTTGAGAGAGAGAGAGTCAAGTACTATTTTTACTCAAGGCTTTGCACATCGGGTCTTTTAAATGAAATCCATAAACCCACAATATTAACCTTACTATTGTTGCCGGTGAGTCCTATTTTCATGGGGACACTTGGCTGCCTTCTGGGCCATTCGATCTTCCTACTTTTAATCCTGGCCGCTTTAGTTCAACTTTCAATTTTAACCGTTGATGTAATCTCATGAAATCTGAAGCGTTGGATGAAAAAAAACTGCTTCCAAGTGCTTATTTGAAATTTCAGTTCCATGCAGAGAAGTATGTTTGAGTTTGGCGCCCATGGAAAAGGTTAATAACTGCAACTTTTGTTTCAAATTAAAGCGGGTGTAGTTATTTTTCAAATTTATGATTGACAGTTTGTTTCTTTATTATAAATACCCCCTTTAATCATCAATCCAAATACTCATTCCTAAAACATTTAGATTTCCCAGGTCTAAGTTTCTCTCTATCCAATGGCAAGCAACAACTCTTTTGATTAGGCATACATTGTGGTTGATTGTGTACGTATGTTTGATCAATGCTATTTATTTTATTTGTTTTTATTCCATCTTTAATTGTTTATATTGTTTTAATCATTTATTTTGTTTCTTTTCAGGATTCTTATTTGAGTGATGACAGTGTTTCCAAAACTGACGTTAATGCTGATGGTGAAGTTCAGTTTGTTTCCAATAAGGTAAACGTTAATAATGTTGATATCCTTTTGAATGATGGGTTATTTTGTTGTTATTGTATAAATAATAGTTAATATTGTATGTATTTGTAGGTAGGATTGAATGGTGCTGATGAAAACGCATATAAAACAGTTGTTGTTGCTGATGCTGAACATCATCATATTGATGCTGATAAGGTTAATGCTGATGGTGAAGTTCAGTTTGTTTCCAATAAGGTAAACGTTAATAATGTTGATATCCTTTTAAATGATGAGTTATTTTGTTGTTATTGTATATATAATATTTAATACTGTATATATTTGTAGGTAGGATTGAATGGTGCTGATGAAAACGCATATAAAACAGTTGTTGTTGCTAACACTAGTCAGTTCTTTTGTGATGAGGATGTTGAGTTTGCTCCTAAAAATGTGATTGTTTTTTTCTTTTTTTCTTTATTTATTTTTTATATAATTGTTTTAATGCTAATTTTATAAGTACTGTTTTAATTTGTTTTAATTTAAGTATTTTTTTGTCTTTTTTTAGGTTGGTGTGAATGTTGATGCTGAAGGTATTCATAGCTTGTGCGCTTCGATCGTTGATGTTCAGTGTGCTTCTAAGAAGGGGCCTGTTTCAGATGATGAAATGATTAAACGTAGTCAGTTCTTTTCTGATGAGGATGTTGAGTTTGCTCCTAAAAATGTGGTTGGTTTTTATTTTATTTTTTATTTTTTTATTATTTTTATTTTTTATTTATATAATTGTTTAATGCTAATTTATAAGTAATGTTTTATTTATTTTTTTTATTTTTTTATTATTATTTATTTATTTTTTATTTTTTTAGGTTCGTTTGAATGCTAATGCTAATGTAGAGTGTGCTTTTAAGAAGGTGACTGTTTTAGATGAAGAAATGGTTAATGTAGTTTCTGTTAAAGAATCTACTATTAATAATGATTCTGATGCTGTTAAGAAATGCCTTTCATCTATTGAAAAATTGCTAATTGATGACACAAGTATGAGTGACAATGATGATCTTCAGATTATCTGTGTTAAAAACTCTAATGGAAATTTTTTTCATGATGAACGATTTTCTGCTGACATCCCCTTCTTTAAGCGTCCAAAAAAGCATACAATCAGTCCCATAGCACTTCCATTTGTTTTGGATGAAGATGTTGAACAAGAAGATGAGTAAAAATGTTTTTTGTTTTATTGTAATGTTATTATTTCAAGTGTTTATCTATGTATCGTTTTCTTTATGACTTTATGTAACCGTTTACGTTCAGATTGTAATGTTAATTTTATATTTTAATTTATTTTTCTAATTTAACATGATGCTAAAGTTTGTAATTTAATTGTTTCTTTATGTGCTGAAGTTAATGATAAGATTCGTGTTAATCATGACTCAGTTGTTGATATTTCATTCTAGAATTTAACCGTTCCAGATTCTGAAATGATTCAATTAGTTGTTCTTATAAAAAAAGTGTAATTGTTGATGATTATGCTGTTTGTCCATATACAAACTAACTATTTAAATCGTTTCATCATCTGGAACGGTTTCAATTATTGAATTTATATTAACACCTTTGTTATAAACTCATGTTTTATTACTAATTCAGCATGCAAACCACAATGTTAAATATTATATTTTTTTATGCTGTTGCTCATTCCTATGGTGAACCCTCTAAATGATGTACATTATTGTTAAACTATAACCTACGTCATTTTGAGGATTCAGCATCAACATATTGTTAAAATTATATATTTTTTTAATGGGCTTGAATAATTTGCTTATTATTGTTGCTTTTCATTTGGCAGTTGTATTATTTGGGATCTCGAAAATGGCGGTTTCAGATTAAGTGTTTGAGAAATATAAGGAAGATCCACAGTTTGAATTCGTATAATAAAACGGAAGTTTGTTCCGGTTTTAATGTATGAGAAGGTTTAGTCGTCCTCTAATTGTGGTACTTTTTTGTATAAATATATATAATAAATCCATTTTTTGTTACGTACTTTTCGCATGGATATCATGTTCAAGTGAGCTATGAGATTTGGTTAGACTACTTGATGTGTCATTCATATCTGCTATTAGTTGCAATACGTGATATATCAAGTGGTCTAATCAATGTCTGATAGCTCTCTAGAACTAGGATCATCAATGCTTTTATTTTGTAATTCTTTAAGGTTGTTTATTTTAGACGTTATTTTTTTTTTAGATTTTTTTTTTTTTTTTTTTTTTTTTTTTTTTTTTTTTTGTATGTATTCTAACGATGCTGATTTGATTGAATCCTTATTATGGTGGTTGTTCCTTTTGACAGTTATATTATCATGGAGCTCTAATATGGTGATTATAGTTTATATGTTTACGAAATGTTATGAATATTGTGTTTTTTTGAATTTTTAAAATTAGTGTGTGCAGTTATTTTTTATAACTGTATAATGCTGTTATTTCAACATACGTCTTATAAAATGATGATTCATCTTCCAATATAGTCAAGTTTTCATAAAATATTTATCTTCCAAATAAATTTAAACGTTTCTCATATACTTCAGATTTGCTCTTTTGCAATGGCAGGCCACCAGAATTCTAATAACAGTTTGCCTTCTTTTGACAGCGTTATTGACTTTTATGGAAGTGTATGATATATTGTATGTTTTACTATTTTTCTTCATTGTTTATCATCTGATTTTTGGATTTCTTTTTTTAATTTTTTCTTAAACCAGGATGAGATGGAGTATATGAGTAGTCAAGATACCGTTCAATCAAAAGCTGATAATGACATTGAATCTTTGACAATTCCAGATCCTAACTTGGGTGTTAATGATGATATGGAAAAAACCTTCTTGGAGAAGGAGGTTATATTCTTAAATTTATTTTATTTTTATTTTATAAATCATTACTAACTTATTTCTTTTGTAAAAAAGTAACTTATAGTTTTTTGTTCTATTTTTAGCTTGATGAAATTATCCTAAATTCTGCTAGAAAATCCAATGTTACCAAGATTCAGAATTACGTTCATTTGGCCCAGGTTAAGGGGAACATGTTTGGTTCTGAAGATGATATTTATAAGGCGGTTACAGATGGTGATCCAAAGGTATTTGTCACTGATGAAGATGTCAAGTTTGCATGTGTTGCTCTAAAAACTGATGCTTTTGTTGAAGCTGTTATTGATCCTGTGAATGATCTCTACGATGTCAAGGATAAGAAAGATGGAGATGTTAAGGATGAACAAGTTGGAGATGTGAAAGAAAATCATGTGTCATGTGACTCTGATGTTGAAATTGTTGGTGTAAAGGAATTTATTGTTATATCTGATGATGATTCTGATCGATTTTCTGGAGATATGCCTCCTATTAAACGATAAAAAAAAACTGACAGCTCTTCAGTTTGTGAAAAGTGTTATGGAGTTTTGGATGAAGCAATTGAAGATGAAGACGAATAAATTTTATGTTAACTCATGTTGATCGTATTTTCATTTTGTTTTATTTTTTTTGGGTTGTTCTTATTTTAGTTGTTGCAAATGTTTATGTTATGTAATATGTATTTAATTTATGATTTTGTAATCTTATGTTTAATTTAATGTTTAGTTAATGTTCATGTAACCGTTTATGTATGATTTTAATGTTATTTCAGTATTTATGTAACCTATATTTTAATGTGTAATTTACTATAAATTTTTTTGGACAAACTATAATTTATAAGGAATGCAAATTCACAAAGCTTATTCAATAATAACGCTTAAATTTATCTATATACAAGGCCATCCTATATATACAAAGCTAAATTCATTGATCATTATTATATTGCATGTCTTCCAATATTAAACTTTTATTTAAATTGTCAACTATGCCCTTTCCAAAAAGTGGTTTTGGAAGCTTAAAAGTGTACAATAAAAAGTTTAACTTGGGTAACAGTTGTTGAAGAAAGTTAATACGATGCTGATGGCAAATTTGTACACTGATCCATTTTTTTCCGCATAAATATATTTTGAACCTAAATAAAATCTAAAAGTTTGTAAAATTTTTTGAATTTTAGCGGGTGTAGTTTCATATTTGTTTTTGTAACCGTTATCAGCTTGCAACCTCCCCACTAAGTATATGTTTTGTATTTGTTTTTAATAGTCATATGTCAGTTACAAATATTATATACTCACTTCAGATTCGTAATCATATCTCCATAGTTTTTCTTTGTACTCTCACTAGATCTGTATAGTTTCATTAGCAAGTAATTGTTTTATATATTTTATCATTCCAATGTACGTGCCAAGTTAGATATTTATCTGTTGATTGGTTTCAGGTACTATTGGTGGTTTGTGTGTTTTTTCAAGTTTTCTCTGCTGATTATTCCTCATCCTGTAAAGGTTCGTAGTTCATTATTTTTGTCATTGTTTATTATCATTATATGAGTTTAGGAATCTTCTGTGTATAGAATATGTGACTTTTGATATCTTTGGAATATGGTTTTATTTTAATTTATTTGTGTTGTTTCGAATTTTCTATCAAGTGCTTGAAAAAATAATTTGTTTAAATTGATCATTCTTATGCTCATAGTGATTGTCTAGATTGAAAAAAATAATGTGTTTATATATTTTGACTAAATTGACTATGTATAGATATATATTTATTTATATGTTAGCTGTTACTAGCTGCTAGGTATAGTATTTACTAATATCTAAGCTATTAATTATGTTGAATAGTTATTGACATCTTTTCTAATAGGGATTTTGTTTATTGCTACTCTTCGTTTTTGTCCAATGTGTATTTTATTGACCTTTGCCATATTTTATATATACTTGCAGTTAAAAATGAATAATTCAGTAGAAAATATCAACCCTAATTTTCATCTAAATGGTAATATGAATAGTTCATCTTATAATGTGAGAAATAGTTCTAATTTCTCAACTGCAAATACTAATGTTCTTAATGATATTACAAACGTTTATCAATGTGATCCTTCGCGCATGAGGCTGTCTCAAAATACATCATCCCGGAGTGGTCGTGGTCGTCGACGTTTAGGTGATATCACACGTGCAAATAATGGTAGTAGGACTACTATACGGTCACGTCGTGTTGGGGATTTGTCTCAAACATATCCTTCATCTGGTGATTTGTCTCAATTAACTCAATCACGAACTCAACTGGATGGTCTATTGTTACCAAGATGATGTGCGTTTTGTTAGTACAAGTTTTAAAATTTATAAACACGAATTATCCGATTATTATCTAGCACATACGAGCAAGTATACTCGTCCGGTGTAATAAAGGTGGGTAAGTCGAGATCGTCCCAAGGGATTTGGTAGTTTTAGTAATCAGAAAAACGTTTGATAAATAAGGGTTGTCAATCCAAATTTATGTAAAATCTTAATTTAAAAGAAACTCAATAAAAACTAAACATATACTTATGTATAATTCCTTGATTGGTAAATAGGAGTATCGTAACAATTTGAGTACGAAGTTTGGTGTAAAACTTGTTATGATGCGCAACTAAAAATGAGTAGTTATACAATTCATGATGTATGTCATGTTTTCACTACTACTAAGAATTCAATCACCTAAATGACTCCTTTCGGACATATCAAATTAGTATGACAATCCTATAAACACATGGTTGTTTAGAAAATCAATTCTTTTCTTATGAATTCCTACGAATCCTTTCGGTCCTTTTTTCGTGATGAAATCGTTTCAAATCTATTTTAACAAGTAAATAAGATGGTTGTCAAGCATCCTATTCCATACTAATTTGGTGTATTAATATTTTGGAATAAAAACAAGTTGAAAATCCTTTCGGACCTATTTTTCAAGAAATTGTTTTTACCAACAAATTAAGCAAGAAAAGATGTTATATCAACAAACTCATAAAAATAGATATGTTTTCATGCATCACCTTTTTCGTAAGATAATACTCCATTTACCAATCACATCATATACACAAGTATATCACAAATTACTCCATAGCAATCATAATAAAACACAAGTAAATAAGAAAACTTTCATAAAACTTAAAGTAACAATTGTTCATTATAAGTATCAAGGTGTACATAGTCTTGAAATTACAATGAGAAAACTTTGTGGAACTATAGCAACCACACTCCTCCAATTGCTCACCAAAGTAAGTAAACAACTCCACACTCGAACCAATGCTTGAGACTTTAACTCAACACGTTCCAGACGTTTTTACAGCACTTAGTAAACTTTCAGGCAATATAAGATAAGCTAACAAGATTTGGTGTAATACTAAGTTAGATAATGATGGTACAAGTATCTCTAAGTCCTAAGTGCTCATTATATAGCTTAATGACACTTATGCTTCAAGTAAAAACGTCCCTCCATAGTAAATAAACAACAATGATCAGCCACAAATGATTATGGGGAGTAAATTCGCCAATTAATGCAAAACTTGTAACTTCAGTCACCACCAACCGATCGGTTTCTCGCCATCCGATCGGATGGTCATTCTGTCACTTTTCTAGCCGATCCAGTTGCGGGTTGCAACCGATCGGTTGGATTTCGTCTGATCATGATTTCATGTCTTTTCTTCGTCGTTTTACGTTGCATGCAATATTTTTTTTCGTGGCATGACTTTGTCCATTAGAACTTGATATTTCCTTGATAATTTCGTATAGCAAACTTGTCTTTATCAAATCCTTTTGTTCATGCAACGTTTCTTTCTTCTTTGATCCTCTCGAAACTCTCCAAAAATGCATGTACACTTCAATTCTTCATCTTTTGTTCACTTTTCCATGCTTTTGGCTATATTTGCATGTATAAAAACTTTTCCACGATTAAGTAACAAATGTATACAAATATGACCAATTTCCACTCATAAATCAAACAATAGCGCGACTAAAAATATGTTAATTTTGAGCATTATCAAATCCCCCACACTTGAGCTTTGCTCGCCCTCGAGCAAGTCTTAATCAAAAGAAAATTGAATTCAATGGTAATAGTGCAAATATCTTATTTGAACTCAATCAAGTAAATAAAGAGCTTGATAACAATTCTAAGCACCTCACGAAAATAATTTGAAATTCACACATCACTCAATATGTGAAATGATAAATAGATCACTCATTGCACAGTCATGATTAATGTTTCTTACCATAGGCTTGTAAAAGTATCAAAACAATAGAATAATTCATCAAAGAGGTCTTTTATTCGGGTTGTAATGTTTAGGCTAAGGGTTTTATAAATTTTCGTGCAAAATAATTACACTAAGTCAAAAAGGTAAGGATAAGGATAAGGCATGGGAATATTTATGAAATTGGTTTTAAAAGAAAAATAAAATCAAAGTCTAAGTCCCATAGTTGCTAATCTCAAATAATCCACAGACCCAAAAATGATAATAGTTACAATCTTTCTCCTCTTCGTCTCCACATGTTGATACCTTGATTCACCATAAAATATTCTTCAAACTTAGCACATCGGCTAAAACATATCACATGACTTTCTTTATTCATAATAATATAACACATTGGTTATATTTGTCACATATATTTAACATGTTAACTTAGTCAGTGTTTACAAATTGAATTGTCAAATTAGTTTCTTTGTTATTGTATATTTTTATGTCATTGATTGATTCTCTAAATGATATACTTATCGTATTGAAATGTTTTTTGAGTTGCTAGTTTATCTTGTTTGCCATGAGTGATTCTCTTATTGTAGTGTTTTGTTATGAGAAAATGTAAATCACGTATGATTTTGTTGTTATAGTGTTTGGTTGTGACAAAAAAAATGTAAATCACGTATGATTTTGTTGTTATAGTGTTTGTTTGTGACAAAAAAAAAATGTAAATCATGTGTGATTTATAATTACTCTTTGTTGTTAAACACTGAATCAAATTTGATTGTATTTTGGTTTATAAAGGAGTAAATCACATGTAATTTTAAAAAAATGAGAAAATAAGGCTATCCTAAATCACATGTGATTCTATGTAATATTACATGTGATTTTGCATCAAAACAATTAATATTAAGTATACACGCTTTATTAGTTCTGTGATTTGTACAAATTTCAATGTGATTCTTTGTTGCATCACGTGTGATTCTTCATAAACTTAATCAAATTTGGTTGAGTTTAGATTTAGAAATAAGTAGATCACACGTGATTATGTTGTTATAGTGTTTTGTTATGAAAAAAAATGTAAATCACGTGTGATTTACTCGTTGTTGTTATACACTAAATCAAAATTTTGACTGTATTTTGGTCTATACATGAGTAAATCATATGTAATTTAAAGATGAGAAAATTTGGTTATCCTAAATCATATGTGATTTTTCATCAAAACAATATTTAAGTATACACTATTTATTAGTTTTGAGATTCTTTTACAACAATCACCGTGATTTGTACAAATTTCAATGTGAATCTTTGGTGTATCACGTGTGATTCTCTCACAAAATATTAAAGTATGCACTCTTTATTAGTTCTGAGATTTTTTTACAACAGTCACATGTGATTTGCGTGAATCACATGTGATTTGAGATAAAATCACATGTAATTTGCGGTAAATCACATGTGATTTAAGGTAAAATCACATGTGATTTGCGGTAAATCACTTATGCACTAACCACACCCTATTGACTCTCAAACAAACTTTGTTACACTAAAAAAAAAAATAAAAAAAAATTAACGTCCTGACTTAAAAATCTCGACTCAAAAAAGCATGTTTAGCTAAAACAATAACACAAAACAACTCATCCAGTCCAATCCGACCCTTAAATAAATACAATAACAAAAAAATAATTTGTTATTTAGAAAGTTTGACTATCATGTTACAATAGACAACAAACTATTGCATTGAACAGTAATTAAAAAAGAATCCAAAGTATAAAAGAGTGTATTATATGCACCCTATTCCCTAGAAAACAACCACTTTTTAGTACACACTCTCTTCCTTTATTACATCTTCACCATCCGTTCTTGTTCACTAATATCTTATGCAACCACCAAATTTCTGCAGTCATCCACAATAATAAAAGCCGCAAAATTGTTTCTGAATGCAAGGATGTTTTTCGACAGCATAAATGAGTTTCTATCTCTTATCATATTATCATTTTTAACGCCATCATCATCACATAATTAATCACAGCACAACAAATTTGATGCCCCCCATTTTTATGATGACGTGGCTATCTTTCTTATTTAAGATCTTTATTCAGATCATTAGAGCCACTCCTTCTTTGATTAATTATAAGAATTATTATTCTTCTTCGAATGATTTTGAACCGTTGTCTGTTATTGAGTTGTCCGAATCTGCTTCTCCTCCGCCGTCCACCGTTATCTGTCAAAAGCTCACGGTATAATGACGCCGCTTCCGCTCCTCCGCCGGAACAATCGTAACAGTCACCGGAAATCTTTGTTGGTGAGAGTAAATGAGAGTCTGTGTAAAATGATGTAATTGAAAGGAAATGAGTAAATGAGGAGGGTATACCTGACGTATTTAATTTTGAATAATTAATGATATTAAAATGAGGATTAATGTAGACCTTTAGATTTTAAATAAATGGATGGTTGATATCTTTTAATTTGATCTTTAGATAATTAATGTTCTGCATTGAACTTTTGTCAAGTTTAATACATCTAATTTGAATGTTTATTATCTGAGAATATCTGCTAGATATTTGAATGATAAGTCCAATTTAGAATTCAAAAAAAGGGGTGTGCTTCGACTTAATCAAAGTGTTTTAGGGATGTGCGTAGCTCTATCATGACATAATTTCAGTCACTCTCACTTTCACATGTATATATGTAAGCACTCTCACCCTCACACGTACGTTTGCGGATCTTCTTAGAACAGTCTCCCTACCCTCGAATTTTCTAATAGAAAACAAATCTAATCTAATACACACATATGCAGGCGGAAAAAAAATCCTGAATATTAATACCATCGAGAAAGGTTTAGATGTTGAAAAGCCAAGTGAAACAATAAAAGAAATCGAGGAAGATATTCTTACATATGGAGATGGAGTAAATGCTATTCGCTACTACAGGCGTTAGATTTCTCATATGAAAGTAATAAAATGATCATGCGTGAAACCGAGTTGCCAATACCGACCCGCTTAATAATGAATTAGAGATGATCTATACACATGAGTCGGTGATTGACACCTTCTAATGTACAAATTGTTAAAGCAAGACATATGTATAGTACAACTGTTTAATGCATAAGTTGGTGTGTCCAAATAAAAAAATGATTGTGCCACTCATTTCCCGTAATGAATGAGGTTATTTAGGTTCTGTTTTATTTAATGGAAATGGCCGGAATAAGTTGAGCTGATTAGGAGTAGTCGTCCATTCTCTTTTTCTTTTAATCCATACACCCTTGAGACTCAAATTTATATAAAGACTAGTTTATTGACCCGTTGACACCGGGTTGTTTTTAAAGAAATAAGGAAATGAGATGATAAGAAATCTGATAACGTAAACATGTTCCATTTAATATATGAAAGAAAGAATGAGACAATGCGTCAATTATCTGATAAGCAATTGAGTTTGTTACAATCATACTAACAAAATCCAAGCGTTGGCGAATCTAAAATTGATTGTCTCCAACAGAAAATGGTGTGAGTGAGCGCCTATCGATTCAAAACACAATGTCCATGCTGTGCGCACCTAAGAGTCCGTAGATGATGTAATTAAATGCATATGCATGTTGTTATTGATAATATATTATAATTGAGAATATGTGAAAGAAAAAGGGACGTGTGTATTTTACATACCTCTTATAGTTTTGATCATAAACCTTCAAATACTTCCCTATACACGACATTTGTTGTAGTTTTGGAGACATTACCATCCTGATCACGGGGTTTTTAAAGAAATATGAAAATGAGATAATAAGAAAACAACGAACGTAAACATGTTCCATTAATATATGAAAAAAATAATGAGATAATACGTGAATTATTCGATAATCAATTGAGTTTGTAACAATTAAAATAATAAACGTCCATGCATTGTCGTCTCCAAATTTGATGGTCTTAAATAGCAAATAACGTCTATAAGCGCTAACCAATTTAATAGTCAATGACAATTCCGTGAACACCTAAAAACTTATGAATTACAAATGGGAATTTGGATGCAAATGAATAACAACCCTAACCTTGATCTAAAATCAACCATGAACTATTGCTTAATTGGGTTTTTCATTTCTTCTACTTTTGTTACATAGTTTGCAACCCGAACAAAATAAGCCGAAGAGAATCATACTTACGATCTTGCCAACAAAAGAAGCCCAAGAGAATCATAATTTAGGATTCAAATGTGTGTATCCTTTTAAAATTATTTAAAAGTTATAATATGTATAAAACAAATTGTAACCAACGTACATGCATCCAATTACCCTAAAGCTATATAGAGTGAGTCTACCATCTCCTAACAGCGAATCTTAACCACATCTTATAACATGAGTCACCCCACTAAATAGACCAAATACACATAAATAAGGACTGAGGGTGAGTTTAACTAAGCTTAACAGAAAATATTATGGCCTTAGCAAATATCATACTCCAAAATGTTTTACACTAAAGCTCATTATTTAACTTGAATAGCCAAACATTCCTTAAGACCCAAATATAGAGCATCATATAAGATACCACTCAAATGCTAAAACCAGTTATGTCTAATTGCCTTCATCATCCTCTTCTCTTCGGAATAATACGTGCATCCAAATTTGCCTGCCTTTTTTCAACTGCGTGAATGGCTTCTGAGAAATCCAGAACTAATTCGGCAAGAATGAGTGATATTTATACTCCTGTACACAAAAGAAATATAAACATCCATTAGATGCCCGTAATTAAAAACAACATCCTTCACAGGTGGAAACTTTAGCCCATTTGTGATTTTTTTGCACCCACACGAAAATCGCAAAATAATTACCCAAAACGGTTGAGGGCTACATTGTAAGATAATATTAGACTATTCTAACGGTGAAACTTAATGGGTTTTAACATTATTAACCCTATACCATAATTTTAAGACTTTAAAGCAAAAAGAGTTTGGGGTCACCCGACCGTTTTGACATGTAACAACATCGCCGATATCGACCCGTTAGTAAAAGGGGTACTTATGCAACCTGTATTTTAGAACTTGTTTCCATCCAAACACCCTGTTTTGCTTCGCCTGGCCCATTTTGACGCAATTTCTCTTGCTTCACATAGAATATATCTTTAATACATAACATAAAGAAATGTTACCTTTGAATTGCTAAAAGCGACTGCATTAGTCTTAAGTGCAAGGTAATTTGTGCATGTCATTGCGAAACTAACCAAAACAGATATTGTTTTCTATTTAGTTCCAAATGATTTTATTTCACTTAGAATATGGGACTCAAAGACTCAATCTACAAAAATTTTGATATTGCCGAGCGACCAACTGGTACTTATAGTGCACAAAGCTATTTAAGGGAGGAAAAAACAGATTGGTTAAGGGGATACCTGAGGAAAAGAATCGGTCTATTTATAATTTCACCTGCAAATCCATTTCCATTTCGCTATCAACTTCCATATATATAAAGGGAAAAAGAGTAAGATATTTGTGATAGTGACTGTATATCGTAAACTTGGGATACTATACGAGGTTCTTCAAAAGATTTTACTTTAAATACTCGGCTACATGAACCACCATGTCCTACACAAATAAATTGTCAAAGAAATAAGCACTTATACTTACAAAGGTTGGTAATTAGCTTAGTTTATCTTGGCTGAAAATGATATTAAAGATTATATAGAAGCTACTCATGGAACTTTAATTGAACAAAATGTGCTTTCTCATATAGAAATTGTTTTCTGATCATGTTACTGATGTTGTAGTTGATGCTGGAAATGAACATGCTTAAGTTATATCCTTTATTGTAATATAATTTCTTTTATAATACTTGGTATACTAATAATTATTCAGACAAATATACGCTAATTTGTTTTAAAAGGCCATTATTTACTTATAAATGGTAGAACACTTGCGTGTATGCCTTATAAGTTAGAACTTCCGGAAGAACTCAATAGGGTACATCCTACGTTTCACGTATCACAACTCAAGAAATGTTTGTCTGACGAAACTCTCGTCATTCCACTAAAGGAGATTAGATTGGATGACAAACTAGTGTTCACAGAAGAGCCTGTGGAAATAATGGATAGAGAAATAAAACAACTCAAACAAAATCGTATCCCCATTGTAAAGGTTAGATGGGACTCAAAGCGAGGACCAACTTACACATGGGAACGAGAAGATAGATTCCGTGAGAAATATCCACATTTATTTTCATAGATCACACTTGTTAGATTTCTTAAAATCGAATTTCAGGACGAAATTCAGAATGACAAGTGGGTACTGTAGAACCTTGTAAAAATTCCTTGTAATTATATCGTTAATAAATAAATAATCTTTCGTTACCGTTACTGATTCCCATTATTTCATAAAAATTTGAAATTTTTCTTATTATATTATTTTTTCGTTATCACGACATAATATAAATCACGAAATGATGGAACCAATCCTCGACACGTTACTCGAAACTTAAACATTTCATTTATATAAATTTCATTCCCTAATTCTAAATTAAAATTTCCTAATCCTTACTTAAATACAAACGGGCCCTTAATTATTTCCAGCCCAACACCTCGTGTACTATTCATCAGCCCAAGTTACAAGCCCAACTCCAAATCCATAAAAATTCATATGTTCGACTAGTAATCAAGCTCCAAAACAACTCGCGTATTCTTGATTCTTTCACACGACACATATATATTATTGCATCACCTCGTTTCTCACCTAGCCGACTATTAGTGTGTCGAATCTCAGCTCCATAAGTCGAGGGTAGATACGTTTTTCAGAGGCGAAGTGTTTGATCAAAATCAAGCCAAACCGATTTATAATAAATTCATTTCTTAACCGTTTTGTTTCCCGTTTGTTTCTAAAGGTTCCTAATAAAATTTCTAACATGATTTCATGTTTAAATGTCAATAATGATCAGCTATATTCAAGTAGTACACGATCACTCAAATCGTGTATGAAATATATATATGGTCGACATCTAGGTGAATCACCAAAGCATGCACCTTATTTCAAGCTCTCACAATTGTTAAAATATGATATATACTCAGCCTATAACCTATTGTTACTGACATGCATAGTATATTTGGTTTCCTTGAAAAATATTACACTTACGAGTTATCAAAAGTCACTATATATACTCCTTGTTCATGCATCCGTTCCTATCATTCAACATACTATCACAAACTTCCTTTCTTCCTAAAAATCATCTCTGAAAGTCCAGCAATAACTATACTCACGTTTGGAAGCAAGAAATAAGGATCGGGTTTGAATTATACGATTATTATTTTGGGTTATAGTCGAACGTAATTGTTTCTCGTGTTTCATTCTTCCACTCTCGACTCTCTACCACCCAAGAGGTGTTGTAAGTTGTTTCAACCTCCTTTCAATTCAAGTTTCATGTCAAAAATGTTTCATGCATCATGTATATATTTTATCGATTGTATATAAGCTTCATATATAATTTTTACGTATATATTTACATATAGTACACGACATGTTACTAGCCTCTATCTTGGAAGGCCTAGGAGTCACGACACACACATATTTCACGTTAGTTTTTACTTCACATGCATTATACGAACTCATTTTGAACCATGCTTAATCGGATGAAAACTATATAAACACTTAGAAAAATATACTAAGTTTTTACATATATATGAAACGTGCCATATGACCCAAGAAACGCTTGTATAACTTTAAATATCACGTAATAAGCGTACCATATTATTACACGACCTATCAGACCACCTAGCTAGCAAACGATTTCGTTATATAACATGTAAAAATAAGTTGATTTCGACACTCAAAAGATACCAAAGTAAATCGCATGAACACCCCTTTGAAAACTAACCATTTTAACGATTGGGCCTAAAAGCCCAATAAGCTAAAAATAAGCTCTTCTGATAAGCTAGCTTATCTAAAATTTTTGATATGAAAATAGAACAAGAAAAATGATATTTTTTATGAGCCCAACTCGTCTCACGAAGTACGGATTTTAAAACGTTATTGGGCCTTGATTTCAACTCGTTAAAAGCCCAATTATTGAAAATAAGCACTTTTTACTAAATAAGCTGTTGAAATAAGCTTATCATTTATTAAATAAGCCATGGAAAATTTTTATATAATTTTTCTAATCATTTTTGTAACTTTGGACTAAAAATGTAACGCGACGACACCTAGAAGGACTAAAATTGTAAATATTGAAAAGTGAGGACTAAAACTGTAAAAACAGAACCATAAGGGTAAAAATTGATAATAGTTAATATTCTAAGCCTAGGTTTGACTATTGGACAATTAGAGGACTATAATTGTAATTTATATATAAAAAGGACTAACGGTGTAACGCTAACGTCGTTAGAGTAAAAATGGTAAAATTGGAAAAGGACAATGACTAAACATATTCTATTTAACATTCTTACTTATTTTATATTTTCATAAATTTATTTCATATGCATTTAAACTTTCATTTTTATTTATATATATATTATATATAACGTTAATAATATATATAACGATATTTCAAATTTAATATTATTACTTATAGTTAAAAGGGTAAAACTTCGATGGATAATTTAAATAACGTATTTTGTCATATCATTCATAAACATAAGAAATTTCATTATCATCTATTCATCGTGACTAATAATTATTATTCGTTATTCGTTCGTATTTACCAAATAGTATTTGGTCAAATTCTCAGATAAATCTATTTATTAGGTTGTAATTCGAAGCCGTTATCATAAATTCGTCCGACTTTATTTTCTTCATTTCAGTATCAATCAAGGTGAGTCATAGCCTCACATTTACTTATTTCAAACTCCGTGAGGGGGATACATGTTATAAACAGATCACAAGTAATTTTATGTATGCTACCTGACATGATATATGCCTAAGTTACCTATTGCCAAAAGACCCTTGATCATGAGCCATTAATCACTGTTATGTGAGCACGAATATAATGAATAGATCTATTTAAGGTTTGACAGTCTATCCCATTAATACTTGACGGAATGCCATTATGCATGTGGTTAGTCGTATTAGTCGTGATATATTATATTTGAGTAAAAATAGGAATTGGCAAATCACCTATTACATGACGGAATGCCATTACGGTATTTTTTAACGTTTTGCGTGTCATGAGACTTAGAGCAATATATACTGCAATATCAATTTTTAACTGATTGTATACCAAATACAATCTTACTTGTGTATCAAAATAATCACCAAATTCAAACTCTATGATATCACTCAACATTTTTGTTGACTTTTAAACATGTTATTTCATGTATTTAGCAGAGTAAGCAAGCATGGAAAGGGCGGAAACTTCAAAACTTATCTACTTTATTTAAATTATGGTGTAAAATAAATGATGTTTGATTTAGTTTAAAACATCAAGACTTTTATTATAATACTCTGAATGTGACCTCTTGTATTTGAATCTTTATTAATGAACTTATATTTTTAAAACGTCTCTTTCGAGCCGTTTTCTATCATTATGACTTCGATCCTCACCGTAACACCCTAATTACTATTCCGCTGCCACATTACAAATTAGGGGGTGTTACAGATTGGCATTAGAGACATAGTTATAGAGAACCAAATGTTTTCAAACATTGAACTATAATCACACTTTCAAATAAAGTAAATTTACACCAAACTATTTTTCGCCCGCCGTGCCTACTTGCTACCATACTCAGTAAGTTAATCATTAAGTTTATGATACTTTAATCTTGGTATATTAGAATTTTACATTCTTTGACGATAATAAATTCTTATTCTGCACTATTTACGAATCATTACAGTATTATTTCAATATGAGTATATCAGACTCCAATTCTGAGATTTCCGTCGCATCTGTCACGTCGCATCTGTCACGTCGCCTGTTTTTCGTCCTACCTTAATACCTGACGCTGTTTCCCAAGAAACATAACCATTCGAGCAAGATGAAGATGTTACAACGCCTGAAAATCCCGATGTATTGATTTTACCAACACATATACCATTACCGCATCATGAATTTGATTCATATGCAACTGATCACCTACTTGATATTTTTAGCCAAACTTATCCATATACTTTTCACCATAGAGAACAAATTCCTGAGGAAGATATACCCGCATCCAGTCAACTTTGTATTTCCGACTCTACTCATCCACTTTCACCATCATTACCATATCCTCCTGGTTTCACTCCCCCAGCTCATATTGTTGAGTTTGTTAGACTCCATGGATCGTTTTAAGCACTAGAGTTAAACAATAACAATGATTAATAACATGATACGCAGAGGAATAAACAAACATCATTATTATTGAAACAAGGTTTCTTCGTCATCATCTCTATCAACTATTATAATCCTTAGGCGTCCATTGTAGGAACTTGACGCCTAGACACACACACCCCTTTAGTCGACTACATTATGGAAGACACTCATTAAAACCCTAACCCTTGATCTCTTTATATAATAGAGATTTAGGGTTTACAAAATGCTACAAAGGACTAATAAATAAATCTTCTTTTACAAGCAAGTCCCTTGTGTTTTATTCTTCTTTATTTGAAGAATTCTTCCATGTCACTTTAAGTCCTTCTTGTTTCATTCTTATTGTTTTGTATCATCAAATCAATAAAACCCAACAATCTTCCCCTATTTGATGATGACAAAACATACACGTTCTTGTACGAACTTCCCTAGACGAAGTAGAGAAGTTGAGATAATTAAATCTCACCATGAATGAAACAATCTTGTCTTCCCCTTAAGCCATGCCATGCCACTCCAAATCTCTTCTAACATCTCTTCCCCTTTTTGTTATCAACAAATAGGGAACATATGAAATATGATCTTGACCACCACTAACTAATACCACACATCCAATTCATCCTTCCAATGTTTCAAATTACCCTCCATGAAGTTTTCCGCAACTATAAATGAACTTGAAACAATAGAAATCTAAACCATCAGTAGTAATACCAATCAGCAATAGTAAGAATCAACAACTTCCCCTTGAGTGGTGCATGAACATCAAATGATTAAACATATCATAAGATACTTCCCCTGAAATCAATATGTTAACCATCTTCATGATTCTTCAAATCTGTAGGCTCTATGTAATGATTACTGATGAAGAAAACTGAGTATAACGAACTTGATGAAGAAGTTGAATTTCCCAAACTTGCATCTTATATCTTGTACTATCCACGTGACTCCAAACTCATACCAAACTAAAAAGTATAAGTAGATGAAACCTATTCAATCTCATGATAAATCCTCAACTATATATGAGACACTGAGCACTACAACGTAACTCCTTAAAGTGATAGCAAATGTGACATTAAGCACCTTCAGTTTGTAGATCACACACCTTTGCTAGATTAATCAAGTCTTTGTCACAACAATAAAGCACGAACAAGTTATCTCCAAAGTGTAACACCCACCTTGAGATATGATAAGAAAACGCACCTGTGAAACTCAACTACAACATCAAACAAATGATATTCACCTTTCTTCGTAATCAATTAAGCAATAAGAACGAAATACCGAGCCTTTTTAAACCTTTAAAAACATAAACCAAAAACTCCTTGTGTGTGTAAATCAATAACTTTCCGTGTGTGTAAAAACAACTCCATAAACTCACTTGCACAGCAGCAGAAATAAAACTTGTAGGAGCAGTATCCTTTGCAAAAGTCTGACTCACATATGATCTCATTCCAAAAGACGACAACAACAATAATATTACCTCACGTTGAATAAAATACTCCACCGACCAATTGAGTCATCATAAAAGAAAACAACAAAGCAAATATGTAACCAATTAATACCTCTGGTCCACAATAATAATATCTCCACCAATCCGATTAAATTACCTTGAACAAAATTAATTAGTACGAGGTAAATTTCTGAATTAATTCTACCCATGCGCTAAGCGACAACCTATAACCTTCCACCAAATCCACGTAACCTTCGACCAATCAGTAGTAGTACTCAAATAATTTAAAACCATAAGCATCTTTAACCGACCCAATTAATTCAATCAGTAGCATCGATCCATGATAATTGCAAAAGTAATCTTAAATTCAAACCACTGACCAATTAGTATGCCACCGTCCCACGTTATCTTTTACCCTTGCAATCATTCGATGAGTATGAGGTAACAAAAATTCACTAATAACCGACCCATGATTGTAAGTGGAAACTAATAAACAATAATATCATCGACTCATAATAAATTCTCGACAAACATTCACTAAGAAGTACGAGGTTATAATTAATAGCAACAATGAATCAATATATTATCATTCTTCCACTGACCAATTAAAGTTAATAAACCACCGAGCTATTAAAGATTCGACCAAGCAGTACGAAGTAACAAATATAATCTAAATACTTCTCACCAGTCCTTAATGAGTAACCCATGTGACCAGTACGAGGCATCACTTGTGCAAGATGACAAATCGAATAAGGAACAGAATATTATAATATGTCGCTTGAGAAAATAATACAATACCCCATGTGCAAGACAACATACCAGATTCATAATTCTTGCCATCTTCTTCAAATTGCTTCATCGACAATAATAAAAACCTTGTAGAATCCCTAGGTAACGAGCTAACCTATCTCTGATGCCAATTGTTGAGTTTGTTAGACTCCATGGATCGTTTTAAGCACTAGAGTTAAACAATAACAATGATTAATAACATGATACGCAGCGGAATAAACAAACATCATTATTATTGAAACAAGGTTTCTTCGTCATCATTTCTACCAACTATTATAATCCCTAGGCGTCCATTGTAGGAACTTGACGCCTAGACACACACACACCTTTAGTCGAATACATTATGGAAGACACTCATTAAAACCCTAACCCTTGATCTCTTTATATAATAGAGATTTAGGGTTTACAAAATACTACAAAGGACTAATAAATAAATCTTCTTTTACAAGCAAGTCCCTTGTGTTTTATTCTTCTTTATTTGAAGAATTCTACCATGTCACTTTAAGTCCTTCTTGTTTCATTCTTATTGTTTTGTATCATCAAATCAATAAAACCCAACACATATCTATGAAACTGGCGAGAGTGCTAGGATGGAAATTATCCCTACTCTTTCACCTTCTGTAGTAGTGACGCGTTTGGAGCATCACGAAGAGCAGATAAACATGCTTCTCCAGATGATTGACTATTCATCATTTGACCATTCGGATACTATCAGCAATACCTTACATAATCTTATAGCCAATAGGATAGAGTTGCAGCAGGGTTTGGCTCAGATACATTCAGATATCTCCGAGACACGCTCTTTCGCGATATCATTGCGAAGAGAGGGACATAACTGTACTTGGGAAGCCCAGCTAGCACATCGAAGAGCAGATACATTGGAAAACCTAGTGGGAGATATACATATTCAACACCATACCGAGATGCAAGATCTCCAAACTCAGATTTTAGAGATGAGAGGACATGTGGACGGACCTAACCATTAAAGGTAGTTAGTATTTGTATTAGTAATGAGGCATCTAAGCCAGCCGCATGTGGCAATTAATAAAGAATCTTGTATCATTTTGTTATGAAAACTCAACTAATCAAGTTATTAATGTTATGTTGTTGGTTATGATATTACTATATACAAATGTTAATTTATGCTTATGGTTGTGATGCGTGGGAATCGCAACAGGATTTACCTCTCGAGGGATCTCGAGAAGCTTACAACCCCCACCAGGCAGTGTACCTGATCGTTGTAGTATAGTATAGTGACAAGTACCGGGGGATTGATCGTTCAGCTTAGGAATAGTGTCGCTAGGATTAGAAAGCCTAAATACTAGTTCTAAAGGTGAGGGATGATTATTTTTGTATTTTTCTATTTTTATGAAAGCAAGTAAAATCTCGGGTTTTGGAAGAGTGGGCGGAATTAGTTGCTATTCAACTAACCCAATACTAAGATGCAATTAAAAAAAAATAAAAAAAAAATGAAAATAAACTAATTAAACTAAAGTTGTGAGCAGTAATTGGAGAAAATGTGTTTACTTAGATTTCACTACTCCCTAGATATCTTTTACACGTTAATTACTTGTTATAATTGCATGGATGACGGATCGTATTCCTTAATACCATTCATGGGGTGGCACACATAACTCCCCAATTCTATGAGCTCTTATCTCCTCCTACACCATGCCCAGCACAACTATAGGGATTGTAAACAGTGGCTCATGCATTAAATACAACCAAGAAAGACCTAGTGCGCCTCGGTTCATGTTTCTTAAGACGTTCAAGCATGTTACCATTTGGAGATCTGCCAGTTTTCTTAAGCCTAACATATAAATCATTCATCCAAGACAAGAATAAACAAGTAATCAACACATAATCAATATCTAGGTTTCATTAGATCTAAGCAAACACAAAAGAAATCTAGCCTAGCATGATAGAATCAAGACAAGAACAAGATATAGACAACCAACACATAGACATATTGATTGAATTAGAAGAACACTTATCTTGATTAATCATGCAAGGTATCAAGGGGTTGGAACCCTTGAAAAACCTGTAAAGTTACACCAAAATCGTACTTAGGGTTTCTCCCAAAACTTCTCCCTTTAAATGTGAAAACTAGAAAACTATATATAGGAAAATAGGGATGACGGCGTCAAGAACAAAGGTGTGACGCCGTCATCTCGCCGCCAAATACTTCCTCGGACGGCCTTGATCTACTTCTGACGCCGTTAAGGCCTAGGCCATCACACAAATTACTCTTGACGCCCTGTGTGTGACGCCGTCATCAACTACGGATTTTAATTCTTAAGGTTTGACGCCGTCAGGAAAACTCTTGACGCCTTCATGAACTCTCGGATTTTATTATTGAGGTTTGATGCCGTCAGGAAATTACTCTTGACGCCGTCACCTACTGTTCCCAGCATGGAAAATTGAGACTTTGCCGTTTTCTTCACTTTTATGCTCCAAAAACGTCCAAAATGGCTTCTTTTCCAGAATTCACTCTCCAAGTACCTAAAATCACAAAAGGAACGATTTAGGGCAATATTTGATCAAATAAGTTCGGATTCGGGCTTAAATGACCCCTAAAAGTGGTTCATTTTTCGCCTTATCAGGTTGTTCATGTGTATTAAATGCATCTAACATATCGGAATAATTATGATTGCTGTATCGAAATAAAAACTACATATGGTGCCCAATTATTGTTAGAACTCATAAATATTCATTTCCCTACTTCTCAAGATCATTTAAACAAAATTATTGTTTAAATTCTAAAGCTATATTTTTGGTGTTATCAATAGCATTATGGAGCATGCAAGTAGTGAAAATTCCAACCCTGAAGTGATCATGACACCTACTGAGGTTCAAAGGATGATTGCCGAGGGTATATCTGCAGCTCGTGAAGCTGATCGCTTAAATAACATCAATGGAGCAAACAGTGAAGCTAATACATCTACTCATCGTAAATGTACATACAAAGACTTCATGGCTTGCAAGCCAACTAATTTCAAGGGAATAGAAGGAGTTACAGAAATGGCCCATTGGTTTGAGCATACTGAAACAATCTTCAAAAGGAGCGGCTGTTCTGAAGATAGCAAAGTTACGTTTGCTACAGGAGCTCTTCAAGGAGAAGCACTATCGTGGTGGAATACTACCGCAAATGCTATGGGTCAGGATGAAGCTTTTAAACTCTCCTGGAATGAGTTGAAAAATAAGATGCTTAAGAAGTATTGTCCCAGGACAGAGATCAGAAAACTAGAGGATGAATTTCATCAGCTAGTAGTGAAGTACAATGATCTGAGGACATATGACAGAAAGTTTCTGGAATTGTCGGTGTTATGCCCAACAATAGTACCCGATGTTGAAAAAGCATTAGAGAAATATGTGGAAGGACTACCACCAACTATTGAAGGGGATGTTACGGCATCGAACCCCCAGACGGTAGAAGAAGCAATGGGACTTGCACAGAGATTGTTGACCCGAGTGATCAAAAGAGGTTCTACCTCCACGATCAATGAGCATAAAAGGAGTGCTAACAACCGTGGAAACAACAATAGCAGCAACCAAAACTACAACAACAACTACAGTGGTAACAGGAGCTACAACAACAACAATCAAAGCAACAACCGCAACCGAGATCAACAACAGAACCGCAATAATCATCATCAGCAGCAGAATCGTCGACAAGAAGCTGCCAGAGCTTATGCAGCAGCGCCCGCAGAAATTAAAGGTTATGGAGGAACTCTACCCCCGTGTAACAAGTGTAACATGCATCATACCGGATCATGTAAGGCTACTTGTGGCAACTGCAGAAGAATTGGACACATGACTAAGGACTGTCGAGCAACTGGAGCCAACACACAACCGATAGCAGTAAAGTGCCATGGTTGTGGTGAAGTTGGATGATCAATGCTAAACAGTCAGATAATATTGACCAAGTTAAATGGTCAACAAGTCAAAAACAGCTTAGACTAATGCTCCGCGGAGTACAATGTATCCTCGGGTCGTTAATCCCAACGAGATGTGAAATCTGTAATAAAACGGAATTTGGGATCGGGTGATTATGAACAGGAATAGGTGAGAATGTTTTATACTACTAATTTATACAATGAAATAGTTTAAACAATTTACTTAAACAGTTATATGAACTAAAAACGTTTACAATTTAAAACTTATGTCTACGTACGGGGAAAAAGGTGAATTTTAATCAAATTTAAACTACAGGGGGTAAAAATGAAAATTCTATAAACTTAAATTTAAAAGAAAATTTAATTAAAAAGAAAATTATTTTTTAGATTATTTTTTTATTTAATATTAATTATTTAAATAAAAACTATTTATTTATTTAATTAAAACTAATTAACTTAAAAAATTATTTATACAAATTTAAACTAGAAAATTGCAAAATTAATTTCTAAAAATCTAAAATGACTTAAAATAAGTTTAAAAATTAAAAATATGTATTTTTGTCTTTTTGTGAATTTTTTATTAATTAATTATTAATAATATCATTTAAATTATTTAAAATATTTTAAATTATTAATTATACTAAAAATGACTTAGAAAATTATAGAAAATTTTATAAATCTAATTAACCATCACAGGAATCTTAAAAAATTATAAAAAGTTTATAAAAATTATATTTAGACTATTTTACTAATTAATTACTTTTTTATTAATTAATATCTAATTTAACAAAATTAATTAAAGAAATTAGAAAATGAACAGTAGAAATTCTAGAAAAAATTCTAAAATTATTTTATAACATATAAAGGCTAGGAAAAATATAAAAACTAGGTGTTACTTAATAAAATCTAATTTTGTTATTTAACTCTTTAATATTATTTAATAGTTAATTAAACTAATATTAATTCTAAATATCACTAAATGACAAAGGAAAAATCTGGAAAAATTTATAAAAGTGCTTTAATATGAAAGAAATTTAATAAAAATATAAAATTGCAAGAGTGCTTCTAAATAAGCTGAAAAGAAAATTAAAAAGATAATTTCTATTAAATAGAAGCTATCACTATAATTAAATTTGGCTTTTCCTAATTTTTCTTTTACAGAACTAGTAAAATACTTAAAATATGAAGCTTTTGTAAAAACAACTAATTTGGAACTCAAAAATAAGCACTGTGAGTGCTTATTAGCTTTGACAGTTGACTATGTTTGACCAAACTAGGAATTAAGCTCAAAAAAGCTTATGTGGGGTCCACAAGGGTGAATTATGGTACAAATAAGTTAAGTAAACATGATTAAGCAAGAATTTAGCAAATAAACTCACTGAATTAACAATTAAGCACAAAATAAGCACTTGCTTATTGATTTTCTAAGACAGAAATGGGACAAAGTTAAGGGCTGATTTCAGGTGGGGTCCACAGAGCTTGAGCTCAAAATCAAGATCAAAGCTTGAAGGTGGCTAGGAGGGGGTTGAAGGAATCCACTTGGGGCCTTTGGGACCCACTGAGTTGGCCAGAATCAACCACCAAAGGTGGTGGTAGTGATGGATGTCTGCTGTGCACAGGGGAGGTCCTTCCCCTGCAGCCTTGTTTGGAGGGGTGTAGGACCCACAGAAAAATCCACAAAATTGAAATGACAATGAAACACAATAGATCAGCTGTGATACTATATCATGTGAAAAGCACAGGGCTTGAAACCTTACACAAAAATCACATTAATTCTTGCCATTATTGGATTTTTCTACACAAAGGTCAATTTGACTTTTGAGAAATTTACTCTAGTTTGACTTTTGTTAACTTTGATTGGCTCTAAATTATAGGAAACATGTTTATAAGTAGAAATGAAACTAAAAATAGCTATGGTAACAACTTATGCATTGATATGGGTGATTAAGGATCTCAAATCCTCAACAGTACATAGTTATGAGTTGTTTTAGTAGATTTTGACTTTGATTCGCTATACCTACTAATTTTATGATATGACTAGCCTAATATTACCTAAAGTGAGCTATATGAACCAGCTGCAACAACAAAATCAATCCTAAACACCTATGACTGAACTGAGCCAAACACCCCCTTAAAAATTGTTTTTGTGATTTTTCAAAGAAAATAACTATAATGAAGCATGAAACAGAAATATAAGCATATATTATGATGTACTAAGCTGAAATTGACTTATGAACAACAATTTTAGCAAAGAAAAACCTAATACTACTAAAATGCTAAGAATGGCAGTTGAGGTGATAATAAAAGCAACAATGGATTCTAGTAAACTAACAGGTAATATTAAACAACAATCTTACATGGAAACTCTAAATAAGCACAGAAAACAACATATAAGCAATAAGAAGCAGATCTACAGTGAAAAGCAAAAAATGAATTTTAGGCTTACAAAGTGCATCTAGGCTGAGAACCAAGTAACAAAGATCAAGGTACCACTGCCTATAGCTTTCCAAAAAGCAACTAAACCAGGGCCATCCCTAATTAACCCTGCTCCAAGCTCCATTCATTTTCTTCACTGAATTTTTATTTTTCTACTAATTTTTTGTATTTTTCTGGTATTTTTGATTTTTGATGCTAAACTGATTTTTAACGTATCTAATAGCTTTTATAAGCTATCTAGGAGCTTATGTGACTTAACTCAGTCCATAACAACACATAACAACAACATTAAAGTAAACTTGGAAATTTGAACTTTAAAATGCAAGAAACTTAATTTGTAAAGAAGAACTGAAATTGAAACTGAAAATATCTTTGATTAACATTGAAAATACAAGAGCTACAACTTGAAAGCTTTAAATTACACTAGGATTTGAAAATTGACTAATACGAACTAGATTACACTAAAATTACACTACATACTCTTTCCTCTGGTTTTCCTTGCTCCTTTATAGACTTTTAAGTTTCCCACTTGCTTCTGAGTGAATCCCACTTGATTTAAGGCCATTGGTTTGCTTCAATTGATCACAGCCGTTTAAACAGACTTTTGGCGCCAAAAGTCTATTTGGTTGCTTGTAGCCGTTTTTCATTCATTAATTGCACTTTGGGATTTTGTGATGATAGAGGAGACAAATTGGAGTGTAGAGGTGGAACTATGGGTGGTGGTGTAAGAAATTTCAGGTAGTAGGGTGGCAGAGGTTGTAGCTTATACACATGGCATCCCCTGGGGTAAAACCCAAGGGTGGGTTTTGTTCTGGAGGTGACAAGGAGAGTAGCAGGGTGGTGAAGCAGGTTAAGAAGTGGAATGGAGGTTGGGGGTGATGAGTGGTCAAATGGGTCAAAGGACCCCGTTTTATTATAAAGGGTATTTTGGGCTTGAGGTTTGGGCTTGGGTAATTATTTTGGACCAGGATTTATGTTTGGATTTTGGAATTGGTTTTATTACAAAAGAGTCCATAAGTTTTAAGTAAATATTACAAGGACCTAATATGTAATAATCTGAATTTGAGGGGCTGAAATGTACTTTTTCCCAAAGTTATCAAAAGGATATAATTTGCCAATATTGAATAGTACAAGGACCTTATTTGATAATTTCTATGTTTTAAAATTCCAGGGACTATTTTTGCCATATTTGAAACTTCAGGGACCAAATTTGTAAATTCCTCAAATTTTCCACCAAAGGACCAATTGTGATAATTCTTGATTTCTCAAGGACCATTGTTAAGCTTTTTTCTTCCAAAATAAATTTCCAGGGACTAAAATTGTCAAGTTTGAAACTTGAGGGACCTGTTTTGCCATTTGTGCAATTTTGAACTTCAAGGGTAAAATTTGTTATTTCATGATTCCTAGGGGACTGTTGTAGACTTTTCTTCCAAATAATTTTCCCAGGGACCATTTCTGACAATTCTTGAAAGTTCAGGGACTGATTATGTCAATTGTGTAAACTTTGCCCGTTTTCTTCTGTTTTCAGTCCTTTTGCACCTGAAACATATAAAAACACAATCCAAAGATATTTATAGTATTATGTGGTATTTCTGTGTGTTTTTAACTGTTTTTGTATTCTAAATGGAACAGAAATGATGAGTTTTTAGAGACTCATCATTGGACATTACATAACTCACTGTCCGAAGAACGCCAATAATGTTGCCCAAGGAAGAGCATATGTACTCGGTGATGGAAACACAACTCAGAATCCTGATGTTGTTACGGGTACGTTCCTATTAAATCAACAAGATGCTAAGATATTATTTGATTCTGGAGCAGATAAAAGCTTTGTGTCTACTTCGTTTGCTTCAATTCTAAATATTACTCCCATAGAACTAGATACTACCTACGAAATAGAA
Organism: Artemisia argyi; assembly: GCA_030686995.1. NCBI lineage: Eukaryota > Viridiplantae > Streptophyta > Magnoliopsida > Asterales > Asteraceae > Artemisia > Artemisia argyi. Next base: position 46,160,168 of record CM060700.1, read on the forward strand.
ATAGCAAATGGAAATATCCTAAGTACCAATACCCTAATCAAAAATTGCACCTTAACTTTTCTAAGTAAATCTTTCCCCATTGATCTCATGCCCATCCAACTGAGAAGTTTTGATGTCATCATTGGCATGGATTGGTTATCTAAACACCGTGCCAGAATAATTTGTAACGAGAAAGTCATTCAAATTCCACTCAACGGTGAAACCTTAATCATCCAAGGTGATAAACCTAAAACTTCGTTCAATATTATCTCGTACGCCAAGACGATGAAATACGTAAGCAAAGGATGCCATGTATTCCAAATTCAAGTAACGGGAGGAGAAACAAAAGAAAAGAAGAGACAACTTGATGAAGTGCCAGTTGTAAAAGAATTTTCTGAAGTATTTCCTGAAGACTTGCCTGGAATTCCACCAACCCGACAAGTAGAATTTCGCATCGATTTAGTGCCTGGAGCAGCACCAGTTGCAAAAGCACAATATCGATTAGCACCCTCAGAAATGAAAGAATTATCTGAACAGTTGAAAGAACTATCAGATAAAGGATTCATCCAACCAAGCTCATCCCCTTGGGGAGCACCAATCCTATTCATCAAAAAGAAAGATGGAACGTTCTGAATGTGTATCGATTACAGAGAGTTGAACAAACTCACGGTGAAGAATCGATATCCATTACTAAGGATCGATGATCTATTTGACCAATTACAAGGATCTAGTGTTTACTCAAAAATCGATCTAAGATCAGGATATTATCAATTAAGAGTCAGGGAAGAAGACATTCCCAAGACAACTTTTCGAACACGGTACGAACATTATGAATTTCAAGTAATGTCATTTGGTCTTACCAACGCACCAGCAGTGTTCATGGATTTAATGAACCGAGTATGCAAGCCATACTTGGATAAATTCGTTATTGTGTTCATTGATGACATCTTAATCTACTCGCGCAATAAAGAAGAGCATGTTGAACACTTAAGGATTATTTTGGAGTTACTTAAGAAAGAAAAGTTGTACGCCAAGTTTTCCAAATGTGATTTTTGGATTTCTACTGTTCAATTTTTAGGCCATATCATCAACAGCCAAGGTATCCATGCAGATCCCGCGAAGATAGAAGCAGTTAAAGGTTGGACATCACCCACCACTCCAACCGAAATTCGTCAATTTTTAGGTCTCGCGGGTTACTATCGGAGGTTTATAGAAGGTTTCTCAAAGATTGCAAAACCTTTGACGGAACTCACCCAGAAAAACAAGAAGTATATCTGGGAAGAGAAGCAAGAGTCAGCATTTCAACTGTTGAAACAGAAGCTTTATGAAGCACCAATATTAGCATTACCGGAAGGTGATGTGTGCTTTTTCACACATCCTTTTTAGACCAAAATCAGACCAAATACACCAAATACTAATCACATATGCCAAGAGAATGTGTGTTTTTGTATTTGTGTATGTGCAGGTACGGATATGTGAAAAATGAACAAAAACGAAGCAAAACCGACAAAAACGAGCACGGGATTGGAAAAAGGTCAAAAGCCGGAGCCGGGGAAGAAAAATGATAAACGAAAGCTCAAAATACCATTAGAAGACCCTAGAGATTCTTAAAGTTGCAATATTAGTCCCTGGTCAAAGTTTGAAGAAAATGGCAACTTCAGTCCCTGTACTTTCAGACATTAACAAAATTGGTCCCTCGAAGAAATAATTGAAGAAAAGTCAATATTGGTCCTTCATGAATTAAATAAAGTCAACAAAGGCCCTTGGAAGTTAATTTTGAGGATTTACAGATTTGGTCCTTGTTGTTTGCATTATTACATAATTGGTCCTTATATTTTTACTAATCCTAAACCTTATATCAAAACCAACCGGATCTACAAAAAAACCAAAAATATATTAACCCAAAAATCCCTAAGCACAAACTTAAAACTAAAAAGCCCAATGCCCTCTCTAATATTAAACCCGGCCTGTTCACTTATACCCGGTCAACCAAATCCCACACCCGGTCAACACTCTTTAATAAAAATACCCAAAAAACTTTACCCGCCACCCATTTTACCCCCAAACCCAGAACTGAAGAACCCTAATCCAATTCACAACATTTAAGGGTATATTAGTACAATTACGTACTTCTAGAAGCATTCTGACATGGCAGAGAATGACAGAGTGGCAATCCGCATGAGAGTGCGTGCATATGATTGGGTGATGATTCAATCAAACGGCTGATATCAGAGGATTGGGGACCAAGTGTAATCCAAGGGTGGATATCTCTTCAAAGAAACACAAAGAGGCGTGGATTGCTGAGCTGTACTCCTAGAAGCTTCACCAAAGGCTCCCTGCTTCAACTATAAATACCCCCTCCCATTCAGTAGTGAAGGGTGTAGGTTTTAAAAGTAATTTTAGTTTTCTGTTGTAATTTCTATTTCAAAGCTTTGTACTCATTTACTTTTATTAATATATTTCAAGTTGGTTTTTTAAGTTTCAGCTTATTGCTTATTATTTTTAGCTTAATTTACTTCTTATTAGTTTATTAGCAGTAGTTTATTCTAAAATTCTGTTTCAAACTTCTGTTTCTGTTTATCACTAAAATATATATATATATATATATATATATATATATATATATATATATATATATATATATATATCAATTTAGTTTTCACTCATCTGAATTAAGTTTCAATTAGTTTATTTCTGTTTGTATAAGCTTATAGTTACTGTTTCATTAAAAATTCCAAAATATACAAAAGTCAACTAAAGTCAAACCATTAGCTTATTGTAATAACCTGAGCTTATTTTGGAGTAAAAGGCAGTCAAGTAGGAGCACTTGGTTTGTCAAAAGACAGGCAAGCATAGTGAACCCCCTCTGTTTGAGCTGAGGGGGATTTGGTTGTAAGTTTCATTTATTTTTTTTATTTGCATCAGTAGATTAGCTATAGTTTAGATCTGTTATTTTTACTTGTTTTTTAAATATTGATAGTTGTTTAAGTTCTCAGTTTCATTTTATCTGATTAGTTATTTGTTTAAGTTCATTTGGAGTGTTTCTGTTTCATATTACTTTCATACTGTTGGATCTGATTTTCTGTGGACTAGTTGTTTTGGACCTGAGATCTGTGTTTTCTGAGTTGGATTGGTGTTATCGGATCTCCTAGTAACATTAGTATTGTTTGGGATCTATTGGTTGGATCTGTGGTAGTGTTTTGTTGAAACAGATTCATTTTATAGGGGTGTTTGGATAAGTTTAATTTGCTGATATAAACACTAATTCAGAGGTGCTAATTGTTTGAGGTAGTCAATTAGGTTGAAATAGGTATAGAATAGCATTCAAACTAGTAGTAACTTCATTAAAAGTCAATTTAGCATAAACTTAAATCTCACAGTTAGTATAGAGGTTAAGTTAGTTGTATTTTATCAATAATTAGTTGCATAAGTAGTTAAGTAAGCCTAATCTAGTTGCATATTAGTTTTTATTATCATATTCAGAGATATTAGATCAAACAAAGTTGAAATTAGTCAAAGTTCACTTGCATTCTAAAAGTAAAAAACAAGTTGAAAAATCAGATTTGGTCATAACTTTACTTGAGTTTGTAGGCTTTAAATTTAATTGGAAATACTTTTGGATTATTGTTTTCTAAACTTTGGCAGTAGGTGAAGTAAAATCAAAAGGAAAATATCAATGTGGATCTAATTTGCTTATTTAATAAGCTGTTGAAAGTTGGTTGTTAAGCTTAGTTCATCCCCTGTGCATCAGTTTTGAATCAGTTTTCTAGGTGTCAATTTGATTAGTAATTTGGAATAGAGATCCAATCTTTTGGGTGATTTGTGATCTTGGTTGGTCTGAGGAACTTTTGCCCCCATAAGCTCAACTTTATCAGCTTTTTAGCATTGCTTATTAGTCTTGTCTTATTGAGTGGTTTAAGCTAGGATCTGTCATAGTTTTAGGGCTGCTATTCTGAGTTTTTGTTCATCAGCTGACACTTATTGTTTAAATGAGTTCATATACTCCTATAGTTGTCATTTCCATTGTGCTTCTACCTTTTGCTTATTCTGATTTGCTCAACTGCTTTTTCCACTTTGCTTATCTGATCTGATTTGTCCAAATATGTGTTTCTGTGTGTGTATTTAATCAAATTCTGTTCCATTAAGCATATTTGGGTCATAAAAGCTATTGGTCAAAAATTTTGGTCAACCCTGATCAACTCTGCTTATTAATAAGCACTTTGAATAAGCTGATTTTAAGCCATTTAGCATTTCCAGTGCTCATTTTTCCATTTTCAAAATTTTCCTAGCTTTAAAATATTATTTTAGATTTTCCCTGAATTTTTCAAATTTTTCCAAGTTCATTTGCTATTTTTCTTAATTAATTTTCATTTTAAATCAATTTTTAATACTCTTTAATTACCAAAAATTCCAAAAAAATCAGAAAAAGCCAAGAAAAATTCAAAAATATTTTAGAAAATAGTTTTCAATTATTTTAGAATTTTAGAAATTAATTTTGCATTTTTCCCATTTATTTTGAATTTAATTTGAATTTCTAATTAGATTTAATAGTTTTTAATTCCTAAAAATTACACAAAAAGCCAAAAAAAATTAGTTTTTAGTTTTAAAATTACTTTTTAGTTATTTTATAATTTTCAAAATTTAATTTTCATTTTTCTCACCTTATTTGCATTTTTTTTAATTTTTAATTAGTATAATTAGTTTTTAATTCATAAAAAATAAATAAAATGTCAAAAAATTAATTTTCTTTTTCTTAAAATTTTCTTTTATCATTTTTAACTTTTGAAAATTATTTCCAAGTCCGTAGGAGTAGTGTAGTTTAAAAGTCGCGTTTTATTTTGTACGTTAACGTTTAATATACGTTTTAGCGTACGTTTTTGATTTTTACGTTACGTTTCTAGTTGCCTTATTTGAAATACGTGCTTAAGTGATTATTTGTGCTTCATTTACTATTTCATTTTTTGCTACTTTCACGACACGTTTCACAAATCGGAAATTCGAAATTCCATTCATCCTTCACACGGACTACGACCTCGGGTTATCCGTATTTCTTTGCGGATCTCTTGAATAATACTTATACTATAATATATATTGATTTTATCACGAATCAATTTTGGCGCCGCTGCCGGGGAAGGTTGAAGTGAATTTTTCGTTTTCGTTTTTCGAAATTGTGTTTTGAAAACCTTCCTTGTATATATTTTCTATAAAAACTATAAAAATTAAAAAATCAAAAAAACACTTTTCCTAAAGTGTTTTCAAAAATACCAAAAAGTAATAAAGTTACAGCCTCGACTCTCCCGTTGAAGGGTGGGCGTTGTAAACCAAAAAAGCTTCTCAATATAACAACGCTTGAAATTAGTTGCTAATCAGATTACTTTAATTCTACAACCGAATAAGCGGAAAATACGGAAGCTTTGACATTAAATTGCAAGCTGAAGAGAGATCCATTCTTCTCTCCCGTTCCGTCGCGAGTAGATTTAAGGGAAACGATTTACAATTAACGTAACGTTAGAAAAAGAAAAAAAATAAAAGTATAAGTTTTTGAATTTTGCTTTATAAAAATAAAAATACAAAAAGATTTTCCTTTTCAAATTTGATTTTCCTTTTATTTTTCAAAATTTGATTTTTGTGTTGTATGAACACACGTTCCACTTCTGAACGACTTGTTTCACCGCTTTCAAATCCGGAAAGTTTGTTTCGTCATACACACCGAGTTCTTTTTCCTAATATGGAGGAAATGAACCCGAACGAGCAACACTTGGGACCCCCGCCGATGGGTGGTGCTCAAAACAATGTGATCCCTCCGATGGGACCACAACCGGCTTTCGTTCCACGTCCGATGGAGGAACAACTCCAATCACCATTCAATGGTGTGAGGAGAGCCATCGTGATACCCGAAATCAATGCTAATTTTGAAATTAATCACGGATTGCTCAATCTTATCACGAGTATATCTTTTCACGGGTTCGAACACGAAGACCCATATGCTCACATAAGGAATTTCGCCGACATCGCTGAGACCATTCGCATGAATCAGGTTCCTCACGATGTGGTGAAATTGAAGTTATTTCCTTTCTCCCTTAAAGGGGCAGCCCGGACTTGGCTGGAAAAGGAACCGCCAAATTCGATTCACACTTGGAACGATCTTGCGTCCAAGTTTGTGAATTACTTCTATCCTCCTTCTAAAACGTCTAACCTTCGTTCCTAAATCTTTCGATTCCAACAAGCTTTTAATGAGTCGTTCAGCGAAGCTTGGGATCGATTCAAAGATTTGATGGAAAAATGTCCGAACCATGGGTTCACATCCCTTCAGCAGATTGATACTTTCTATAATGGGTTATGTCATGTTGACCAAGACTCACTCAATTCTGCTGCGGGTGGGAACTTATTGGCTCGAAACACGAACGATGCTTTCATGATAATCGAGAATAAGGCTCGTGTGATGTTGGGAATTATACTAACAGTTACCACGGCTAGTGAAGACATTACAACTGCTGAAGAATGTACTTGCAGTGGAAACTCATTACCACTGCAAGAACATATATTACAACTGCTGTTTAGATAACTGTTAAGAAACGTGTTTAGATAAATATAGAATAGATCTTGTGTATATCTTATTCTATTAGCATTATACTTATCTTGTAGAAGAGGACTCCTTGTGCTATAAAAGGAGATCCTAGGTTAACGGTTAGATATACGTTTTCTAGAGCTTCAAGGTGTAACCCTAGTGATACAAAGATCACTTGTATTATTATCATTAATAATATTGGAGCTAACCGTTTGTTACATATATTGTTCTCATTCATAAACGACTGTTTCATTCACAATCAAACTTCTAAGTGTTACTAAGTAGATTCCGCATACTTAGTGATATAACTCAAAGTATCATACTAACACAGTTCAAGGTGTTTAGATCCATCAAGTGGTATCAGAGCCAGGCTTTGATACTTTGATTTAGAAGACTCTAGTTCACTCAGAAGAATCAATGGAGACAGAAACCAGTCAATCAAACATTGCTGCTAAGCTTCCAAAGCTTAAGTTGAATGACTTTGAGATGTGGAGGCTAATGATCGAACAATTCTTTATGGTGCAAGACTATACACTCTGGGAGATCATTATGCTTGGTAATTCCTTCAAACCAAGTTCTACCTAAGAGATGGTTGGTGGCAAGGAAGTAATAAAGGTTAACACTGGACCTGTTACTAATGATGAAAGACTTCAGATGAAGAATGATCTGAAGGCCAGAGGTTTGTTGCTGATGACACTTCCCAGAGATCAAGTTCTAGCATTCAGCAAGTACAAGACTGCAAAGACTCTTTTTAAGGAGATCTGTAATGTTTTTGGTGGTAATGACTCCACCAAGAAGACTCAGAAGACCCTGCTGAAATAGTGTTTTTGGAATTGAGGTGGAAAGGGAAGACCTCAATCTAAAGTTCTTAAAAAGCTTACCCTCTGAGTTTGGAACCAATGTTGCAGTGTGGGAAGATAATCCAGATTTGGAGACCATGAAACTTAATGATTTGGACAATAACTTCAAGGTTATTGAACAAAGATTGAAGAAAGCTGGCAAATTAAGCACAGGTTCAAGAAGTGTAGCACTCATATCATCATCTGCTGATGATAGTTCAGATGGAGAAAGTGATAGTGATGATAACAGTGCTAACATTGTTGTTTCCACTGGTAGTGGAGGTGTTTCCACTGGTAGTTCAAAGAGGCAGATTGCAGGACTTAGTGACTCTACCTTCTATGCCTTTATATCAAGTCAGGTGGGTGGTTCAATTCTCAATCATGAGGATTTGGATCAAATTGATGAGGATGATATGGACGAGATGGACATTAAATGGCAGGTGGCATTACTAAGCCTAAGAACAAAGAAGTTTTGGAAGAAGACTGGAAGAAAGATTAACATTAATGGTAATGAGACAGTAGGTTTTGACAAAAAGAAGGTGGAGTGCTATAATTGTCATAAGAAGGGGCACTTTGCTAGAGAGTGCAAGAAACCAAGGAAACCTGATAACAGGTCAACTTGGTATAAGCAGGACAAGAAGAAAGAATCTACTACTAATGAGCCAAAGGGACTATTGGCTATTGATGGAGTGAGCTTTGATTGGAGCTTTATGGTTGAGGATGAGGAAGATGATTCAGAGTCTGCAATGGTTGCCACTGAGCTTGCACTAATGGCTTTTTCTGACTCTGAGGTACATATTAATAATGCTTGCTCTAAAACTTGTAAGGCCTTAAAAGAGTATGAGAAAATTAAAGCACAATATGATGAACAATTGCTAGAGTTAAATCATACTAATTATAACTTAGCAAATCATAAAAGAGGCCTAGGTGTTTTAGAAACTCAATTAGAGCATTTTAGGGCAAATGAATCTAAGTTCAATGATGATATTGCAGTGTTAAAAAGAGACTTAGATTATCAGGTTGCTGTAAACAAGGTTCTTAGGGAAGAACTAGAAAAGGTTAAAAGGGCTAGTGAGAATATAAAGATAACTTGTAATACACTGGATCACCAATCCAAGTGTATTGACAAAATTTGGGAAGCCCAAGTTGTGAACAAAGCCAAGTCAGGAGTTGGATACAAATCTGTTCCACCACCTCTAAGAGGTGTTCCATCACCTCATGGCATTGACTTAGCTCACACAGGATTAGAAGAATTCCAGGAACCAACCATGACCTATGGACCAAAATTTGTTAAAGAATCTGTTATTGAGAAGGTTCAGGTTGAGGTTGATACATTTGATAGTGCTAGTGACTCATCTCTTAAAGATGAAAGTTTGAATGTTGAGTCTAAACCTAGTGTTCCTGAGAATATAAAAGTGGAGGTTAAAAGGAGTATTCCTGATGTTGTCAAAGAGAAGCCTAGGTCACAACCTAATTTCACTAGGCCCACTACTAGATATGCAGAGATGTACAGAAGTAGGTCAACAACTCCTAGGGGAAATATGAGGAGTTGGAATCATGTTAAATCTAGGCAATTTGGTAGTGACTTTGTGTTCAACAACAAACCCTGTCATATATGTGGTAGCTTTGACCATCTGTCTTATAGCTGTACCTATCACTTGGGTAGAAGGGAAGTGTTTGGGAATACTAGGGTGAATGGTCACAATGCTAATAACTTAACTCACCCAAATCTACTTAGCAAGATGATTCCCAGGTCTGTTTTGCTTAACTCTGGCATTAAACCTATTTCCACTGCTAGACAAGCAGTTTCCACTGCTAGACCAGCAGTTGCCACTGCCAGAAATAAAAACAGAGTTTATCCTAAGTCCCCTGTTGCTACTTTTGTTAAATCTAATCAAACAGGGAAAAAGACTAATTTTGAAAAGAATGTTTACAATAATCACAAGTGGGTACCCAAAATTTCAAAACCAGCAGTTTCCACTGCTAAGCCAGCAGTTACCACTGCAAGGCCAAAGGTTTCCACTGATGGGTCTGTGAACAATAAAAGGGTAAATATGGGAAATGCTGTTAAGGCCTCAGCACGTTGGGAATGGAAACCAAAAGGAACCATCACCTCAAACAATCCCAATGGTGTATCAATGACCTTTGATATATACAATTATATTGATACACGAGGCAGATCCAAGTCATTTGTGGCTTGGGTCCCCAAAAGGAACTAATTCCTTTATTTTGTGTGCAGGAACATTCAAAGACTACAAATGATCAAGGATACTCAGACAGCGGATGTTCCAGGCACATGACTGGCAATAAGTCCCATCTTTCAGACTTTCAACCTTATGATAGGCAATTTGTCAGCTTTGGAGGAAGAATTGGTGGCAGAGTTTCTGGCAAAGGAACAATCAAGGCTGGAAACATAGACTTTGAGAATGTACACTATGTGAAAGAACTCAAGTACAACCTTTTTAGTGTGTCACAGATGTGTGACAAGAAGCATAGAGTTCTTTTCACAGAAGATGAATGCTATATCTTATCTAAGGATTATAAGCTCCCTAATGAAAGTGAAATTTTGCTTACAATCCCTAGAAAAGGAAATCTATATAGCATTGACATGAAGAACATAGTGTCTAATAATGATGTTACTTGCTTGCTTGCAAAAGCCACTTTGGATGAATCCATGCTTTGGCACAGAAGACTTGGTCATGTTAACTTCAAGACCATTAACAAGATTGTGAAAGATGGACTTGTCAGAGGTTTACCAGAGAAAAGATTTGAAAATGACCAAACTTGTGTTGCCTGTCTCAAAGGAAAGCAACACAGAGCTTCATGCAAGACCAAGGCATTCAACTCTATTGATCATCCACTCTTTATGCTGCATATGGACTTGTTTGGTCCTACATCTGTGAGCAGCATCAATTTGAAGAAGTATTGTCTTGTTGTGTGATACGTGGGAATCGCACCAGGCTTTACCTCTCAAGGGATCTTGAGAAGCTTACAACCCCCACCAGGCAGTGTACCTGATCATTGTAGTATAGTATAGTGACAAGTATCGGGGGATTGATCGTTCAGCTAGGAATAGTGTCGCTAGGATTAGAAAACCTAAATACTAGTTCTAAAGATGAGGGATGATTATTTTTGTATTTTTATATTTTTTAGAAAGCAAGTAAAAATCTCGGGTTTTAAGGATTTGGGCGGAATTAGTTGCTAGTCAACTAACCCAATACTAAAGATGCAATCAAAATAAAATACTAAAAATGAAAATAAACTAAATTAAACTAAGGTTGTGAGCAATAAGTGGAGAAAATGTGTTTACTTAGATTTCACTACTCCCTAGATATCTTTTACACATTAATTACTTGTTATAGTTGCGTGGATGACGGATTGTATTCCTTAATACCATTCATGGGGTGACGCACTTAATTCCCCAATCCTATGAGTGCCTACTTCAATCCTATGTCGAGCCGGCTAAGAAGCTCCTAACATGGGATCATTAGAATTTACTCATGCATTAAATACAACCAATAAAACCTAGTGCACGTCAGTTCATGTTTCCTAAGACGTTCAAGCATGTTACCATTTGGAGATCTGCCAGTTTTCTTAAGCCTAACATCGAATTCATTCATCCAATACAACCATAAACAAGTAATCAACACATAATTAACATCTAGGTTTCATTAGATCCAAGCAAACACAAGATAGATCTAGCCTAGCATGATGGAATTAAGACAAGAACAAGATATAGACAACCAACACATAGACATATTGATTGAATTAAAAGAATATTTATCTCAATTACACATGAAAGGGATCAAGGGCTAAGAACCCTTGAAAAACCTATAAAATTCGTACCAAGTTCGTACTTAGGGTTTCTCCAAAACTTCTATTCTTTTTAATGTGAAAATTAGAAAACTATATATAGGAAATAGGGTCTGACGGCGTCAAGAACTAATTTGTGACGCCGTCATCTCGCCGCCAAAATACTCCTCGGACTGCCTTGATCCAGATCTGACGCTGTCAAGTGTTATGTGTTTCCAGGCCGTCATGCATTTTCCTCTTGACGCCCTACCTTGTGACGCCTTCAAATCTGTACTGGATCGTCATGGAAATTACTCTTGATGCCGTCACCTACTGTTCCCAGCAAGGAAAATTAAGACTTTGGCGTTTTCTTCACTTTTATGCTCCAAAAAACGTCCGAATTGCTTCCTTTTCCAGATTTCTCTCCCAAAGTACCTAAAATCACAAAAGGAACGATTTAGGGCAATATTTGATCAAATAAATTCAATTTCGGGCTTAAATGACCCCCTAAAAACGGTTCATTTTTCACCTCATCATTGTGACTGATGATTTTAGTAGATTCACATGGGTTTTCTTTTTAAGAACTAAGGATGAAACCACAGGCATCCTTAAGACATTCATTACTGAAGTTGAAAATCAAATTGAAAAAAAGATCAAGATCATCAGGTGTGACAATAGGACAGAGTTCAAGAATAAAGTTATGGATGATTTTTGCAGAGACAAAGGTATTAAGAGATAATTTAGTGTTGCAAGAACTCCTCTACAAAATGGAGTTGCTGAAAGAAGAAACAGAACACTAATTGAGGCTGCTAGAACTATGTTAGCTGATTCAAAGCTTCCAGTGACTTTTTGGGCTGAAGCTGTTAACACTACTTGTTACATACAGAACAGGGTTTTAGTGGTCAAAACAAAGAACAAGACACCTTATGAGTTATTCAGAGGAAGACCTCCTACTTTGGAGTTTATGAGGCCATTTGGGTGTCATGTGACTATTCTCAATACCATTGATCATCTGGGTAAATTTGAAGAAAAGTCTGATGAAGGCTTCTTTGTTGGATATTCCATGGTTAGCAAGGCTTTTAGAGTCTATAACTTAAGAACAAAGAAGATTGAAGAGAATTTGCATGTTGAGTTTCTTGAAAATAAAGCTAACATGGCAGGTTCAGGACCAGATTGGCTATTTGATCTTGAAACATTATCCAATACAATGAATTATGTACCTCTTACTTCAAGTACAGGAGACAAAGATCTTGGAGATTCAGAAGAATTCATTGATGAAGATGAAGCTTGCAAAGATGATGAAGATCAAATTGTTATGCCACTTTGGGACTTTGTTGATAATTCTGAAAAGAAAGGTGATGCAGATGGTGTGAATTTTGATGTATTGAATAAAGAAATTCCTGCTAGCAGTGGTAACTCAATTCCCGCTGCTACACCAGAAGTTTCCACTGACAGCCCAAATATGGAACATACATCTAAGGAATCACCAAGTGATGATGTAGAGATCTCAAACATTCCTACAACATATGATATTCCTAGTACATCACAGACTTCCAATCACAAAGTGCATCCACTTGATAATGTTATTGGTGAACTTCATTCAGGTGTGAAGACTAGAAGACAGACAAAGAAAGATGATATTCATGGGTTCATTAGTGAAGTTTATGAGTCCAAGAAACATAATAGGAAGAATGAGTGTTTGTTTTTCTGTTTTCTCTCACAAGTGGAGCCTAAGAATGTTTATATGGCTCTGGAAGAATCTAGCTGGGTTGAAGCAATGCAAGAGGAGTTGCTGCAATTTAAACTTCAAAAGGTTTGGGTTCTTTGTGATTTGCTTGATGGTATGAAGGTCATTGGTACTAAATGGGTTTTCAGAAACAAGAAATATGAAAGAGGTATTGTAATCAGGAACAAAGCTAGATTGGTTGCTCAAGGATACACTCAAGAGGAGGGTATTGACTATGAAGAAGTTTTTGCTCCTGTTGCAAGGATTGAGGCTATTAGATTGTTTCTAGCCTATGCATCATTTATGGGCTTTACTGTCTATCAAATGGATGTTAAGAGTGCCTTTCTGTATGGTACTATTGATGAGGAGGTATATGTCTCTCAACCTCCAGGCTTTGAAGATCCTCAACACCCAAATAAAGTGTATAAAGTGGTTAAGGCTCTTTATGGCTTACATCAAGCTCCAAGGAAGTGGTATGAAACCTTAGCTACTTATTTATTGAATAATGGGTTTCGTAGAGGCAAGATTGACCAAACTTTGTTCATCAAGAAAGACAAGGGTGATATTTTTCTTGTTCAAGTATATGTTGATGATATTATCTTTGGGTCTACTAGACAAGAGATGTGCAAAGAGTTTGAAAAGCTGATGAAAGATGAATTTCAAATGAGTTCTATGGGAGAACTTACATTCTTTTTGGGGCTGCAAGTACAACAGAGCAAAGAAGGCATCTTTATCAGTCAAGACAAATATGTGACTGAGATTATAAGGAAGTTCAAGTTTACTGAGGCAAAACCTTCAAATATCCTTGCTGACAAGACCACTCATCTATTGTTGAAGAATGCTAGTGGTGCTAATGTTGATGTGCACACTTACAGGTCTATGATTGGTTCTTTGATGTATCTTACTTCATCAAGGCCAGACATTATGTTTGTTGTGTGTGCTTGTGCAAGATTTCAAGTGACTCCAAAGACATCACATATGACAGCAGTGAAAAAGATTTTTAGGTATTTGAAGACATATCCTAATTTAGGATTATGGTATCCAAGAGAATCCCCTATGGAATTGGTCACATACTCAGATAGTGACTATGCTGGTGCAAGTTTGGATAGAAGGTCAACCACAGGTGGATGTCAATTCCTTGGATGTAGATTGGTGTCATGGCAGTGCAAGAAGCAAACTATGGTTGCTACTTCAACCACTGAAGCAGAATATGTAGCAACTGCTAGTTGTTGTGCTCAGATCTTATGGCTTCAGAATCAATTATTAGATTATGGGTACAATTTCATGAACACCATTATCTATATAGACAATAGTAGTACCATATGCATTATTAAAAATCATGTGCAACACACTAAAACTAAACATATTGAAATTAGACATCATTTTATTAGAGATTGTTTAGAGAAAAAGCTTATTAATGTTGTAAAAATCCATACTGATGACAATTATGCTAATTTATTAACAAAAGGGCTTGATGTGGGTAGGTTTCAATACTTGGTAACAGGTATTGGAATGCTAAATCCATAAATCTTTGATGTCTAATACTTTTCAGTGTTGCAGGATAGTTTTTAGGTACTAGTATTGTTTGTATATGTGTGTATGGTTTTCTATTAACTTGTATGCAGAGACATTTTAAACACAGTGGAAATAATCATACAACAGTGGAAAGATTGGTGCTAAAAGCAAAAAGAAAAAGTACTTTTATTGATCTTGCAGAAAGTACATTACAACCATTCAGATTACATTATCACCAGAATAGAGAAACATCACAAAACATAACCCAACAACCTAACATCTACTCCATAGGCTTCTTTCCCTTTCCCTCATAATCATGCTTGCCTTTGGAAGCTTTCTTTCTCTTGTCATCAAAAGAAAGTTGCTTCCTTGGACAAGCAAGTCCCAAAACTTGCTTGGGAGGCCTTGGTACTTGTGCAGGCTTCTCAACAGTAGGCCACTTCATGTTGCTTATGGCAAACTTCAATGCTGTGGTGAGAGCCTTTGGAAGTTCTTTGGAAAGATTGAAGGTTGGATCATCATTATCATCAGAGGAAGAACTGGAATAGAACTCCAAGGATGGAGCAGGTGAAGCTTCAGCCTTTTTGGATTTCATGTTGGATGATGTGGATGTGGTAGCACTTGGAGGAAAGTA